>JAHFWJ010000445.1:0-45215 GCA_028555115.1 Himalopsyche japonica | reverse complement strand
AAAACAGTTTTCATATAACACGTTCGCCAGGATACGAGTAGGCGACCCCTTCTTCAACATACCAAGTGTTGCACACCAAATTAAGCGGAATAACGCCAGAAAGCCAATGTACTTTGATTCAGGACGCTCCTACGTTTCTCAAGGAAGTTATGATACAAAAACTGTTTTCATATAACACGTACGCGAAAAAACAAGATGGCGTCCCCTTCTTCAAAATACCAAGTGTTGCACACCAAATTAAGCGGGGGAACCCCAGAAAGACAATGCCATTTGTTTCAGGACATTCTGACGTTATTCAGGGATGTTATGACTCAAAAACAGTTTTCATATAACACGTTCGCGAGGACACGAGTAGGGCGACCCTCTTCAATATACCAAGTGTTGCGTAATACACCAAATTAAGCGGAATAACGCCAGAAAGCCAATGCACTCTTGATCCAGACGCTCCTACGTTTCTCAAGGAAGTTATGATACAAAAACTGTTTTCATATAACACGTACGCGAAAAAAACAAGATGGCGTCCCCTTCAAAATACCAAGTGTTGCACACCAACTTAAGCGGGGAACCCCAGAAAGACAATGCCATTTGTTTCAGGATATTCTGGCGTTATTCAGGGACGTTATGACTCAAAAACAGTTTTCATATAACACGTTCGCGAGGACACGAGTAGGCGACCCCTTCTTCAACATACCAAGTGTTGCACACCAAATCAAGCGGAATAACGCCAGAAAGCCAATGCACTTTGATTCAGGACGCTCCTACGTTTCTCAAAAAAGTTATGATACAAAAACTGTTTTCATATAACACTTAAGCGAAAAAGCAAGATGGCGTCCCCTTCTTCAAAATACCAAGTGTTGCACACCAAATTAAGCGGCGGAACCCCAGAAAGACAATGCCATTTGTTTCAGGACATTCTGACGTTATTCAGGGACGTTATGACTCAAAAACAGTTTTCATATAACACGTTCGCGAGGACACGAGTAGGCGACCCTTCTTCGACATACCAAGTGTTGCACACCAAATTAAGCGGGGGAACCCCAGCAAGACAACGCCATTTGTTTCAGGACATTCTGACGTTATTCAGGGACGTTTTGACTCAAAAACAGTTTTCATAACACGTTCGCGAGGACCAATGAGTAGCGACCCTTCAACATACCAAGTGTTGCACACCGTACCATGGAATAACGCCAGAAAGCCAATGCACTTTAAGATTCAGGACGCCCTATTGCTTCTCAAGGAAGTTATGATACAAAACTGTTTTCATATAACACGTACGCGAAAAACAAGATGGCGTCCCTTCTTCAAAATACCAAGTGTTGCACACCAACTTAAGCGGGGAACCCCAGAAAGACAATGCCATTTTTTTCAGGACATTCTGACGTTATTCAGGGACGTTATGATCAAAAAACAGTTTTCATATAACACGTTCGCGAGGACACGAGTAGGCGACCCCTTCTTCAACATACCAAGTGTTGCACACCAAATTAAGCTGAATAACGCCAGAAAGCCAATGCACTTTGACTCAGGACGCTCCTACGTTTCTCAAGGAAGTTATGATACAAAAACTGTTTTCATATAACACGTACGCGAAAAAACAAGATGGCGTCTCCTTCTTCAAAATACCAAGTGTTGCACACCAACTTAAGCGGGGAACCCCAGAAAGACAATGCCATTTGTTTCAGGACATTCTGACGTTATTCAGGGACGTTATGACTCAAAAACAGTTTTCATATAACACGTTCGCGAGGACACGAGTAGGCGACCCCTTCTTCAACATACCAAGTGTTGCACACCAAACTAAGCGAAATAACGCCAGAAAGCCAATGCACTTTGATTCAGGACGCTCCTACGTTTCTCAAGGAAGTTATGATACAAAACTGTTTTCATATAACACGTACGCGAAAAAACAAGATGGCGTCCCCTTCTTCAAAATACCAAGTGTTGCACACCAAATTAAGCGGGGGAACCCCAGAAAGGCAATGCCATTTGTTTCAGGACATTCTGACGTTATTCAGGGACGTTATGACTCAAAAACAGTTTTCATATAACACGTTCGCGAGGACACGAGTAGGCGACCCCCTTCTTCAACATACCAAGTGTTGCACACCAAATTAAGCGGAATAACGCCAGAAAGCCAATGCACTTTGATTCAGGACGCTCCTACGTTTCTCAAGGAAGTTATGATACAAAAAACTGTTTTCATATAACACGTTCGCGAGGACACGAGTAGGCGACCCCTTCTTCAACATACCAAGCGTTGCACACCAAATTAAGCGGGGGAATCCCAGAAAGACAATGCCATTTGTTTCAGGACATTCTGACGTTATTCAGTCACTTTATGACTCAAAAACAGTTTTCATATAACACGTTCGCGAGGACACGAGTAGGCGACCCCTTCTTCAACATACCGCGTTGCACAACCAAATTAAGGGAATAACGCCAGAAAGCCAATGCACTTTGATTCAGGACGCCTTATTGCCTTCAAGGAAGTTATGATACAAAACTGTTTTCATATAACACGTACGCGAAAAACAAGATGGCGTCCCCTTCTTCAAAATACCAAGTGTTGCACACCAAATTAAGCGGGGGAACCCCAGAAAGACAATGCCATTTGTTTCAGGACATCGACGTTATTCAGGGACGTTATGACTCAAAACAGTTTTCATATAACACGTTCGCGAGGACACGAGTAGGCGACCCCTTCTTCAACATACCAAGTGTTGCACACCAAATTAAGCGGAATAACGCCAGAAAGCCAATGCACTTTGATTCAGGACGCTCCTACGTTTCTCAAGGAAGTTATGATACAAAAACTGTTTTCATATAACACGTACGCGAAAAAACAAGATGGCGTCCCCTTCTTCAAAATACCAAGTGTTGCACACCAAATTAAGCGGGGGAACCCCAGAAAGACAATGCCATTTGTTTCAGGACATTCTGACGTTATTCAGGGACGTTATGACTCAAAAACAGTTTTCATATAACACGTTCGCGAGGACACGAGTAGGCGACCCCTTCTTCAACATACCAAGTGTTGCACACCAAATTAAGCGGAATAACGCCAGAAAGCCAATGCACTTTGATTCAGGACGCTCCTACGTTTCTCAAGGAAGTTATGATACAAAAACTGTTTTCATATAACACGTACGCGAAAAAACAAGATGGCGTCCCCTTCTTCAAAATACCAAGTGTTGCACACCAAATTAAGCGGGGGAACCCCAGAAAGACAATGCCATTTGTTTCAGGACATTCTGACGTTATTCAGGGACGTTATGACTCAAAAACAGTTTTCATATAACACGTTCGCGAGGACACGAGTAGGCGACCCCTTCTTCAACATACCAAGTGTTGCACACCAAATTAAGCGGAATAACGCCAGAAAGCCAATGCACTTTGATTCAGGACGCTCCTACGTTTCTCAAGGAAGTTATGATACAAAAACTGTTTTCATATAACACGTACGCGAAAAAACAAGATGGCGTCCCCTTCTTCAAAATACCAAGTGTTGCACACCAAATTAAGCGGGGGAACCCCAGAAAGACAATGCCATTTGTTTCAGGACATTCTGACGTTATTCAGGGACGTTATGACTCAAAAACAGTTTTCATATAACACGTTCGCGAGGACACGAGTAGGCGACCCCTTCTTCAACATACCAAGTGTTGCACACCAAATTAAGCGGAATAACGCCAGAAAGCCAATGCACTTTGATTCAGGACGCTCCTACGTTTCTCAAGGAAGTTATGATACAAAAACTGTTTTCATATAACACGTACGCGAAAAAACAAGATGGCGTCCCCTTCTTCAAAATACCAAGTGTTGCACACCACATTAAGCGGGGCAACCCCAGAAAGACAATGCCATTTGTTTCAGGACATTCTGACGTTATTCAGGGTCGTTTTGACTCAAAAACAGTTTTCATATAACACGTTCGCGAGGACACGAGTAGGCGACCCCTTCTTCAACATACCAAGTGTTGCACACCAAATTAAGCGGGGGAACCCCAGCAAGACAACGCCATTTGTTTCAGGACATTCTGACGTTATTCAGGGACGTTATGACTCAAAAACAGTTTTCATATAACACGTTCGCGAGGACACGAGTAGGCGACCCCTTCTTCAACATACCAAGTGTTGCACACCAAATTAAGCGGAATAACGCCAGAAAGCCAATGCACTTTGATTCAGGACGCTCCTACGTTTCTCAAGGAAGTTATGATACAAAAACTGTTTTCATATAACACGTACGCGAAAAAACAAGATGGCGTCCCCTTCTTCAAAATACCAAGTGTTGCACACCAAATTAAGCGGGGGAACCCCAGAAAGACAATGCCATTTATTTCAGGACATTCTGACTTTATTCAGGGACGTTTTGACTCAAAAACAGTTTTCATATAACACGTTCGCGAGGACACGAGTAGGCGACCCCTTCTTCGACATACCAAGTGTTGCACGCCAAATTAAGCGGAATAACGCCAGAAAGCCAATGCACTTTGATTCAGGACGCTCCTACGTTTCTCAAGGAAGTTATGATACAAAAACTGTTTTCATATATCACGTACGCGAAAAAACAAGATGGCGTCCCCTTCTTCAAAATACCAAGTGTTGCACACCAAATTAAGCGGGGGAACCCCAGAAAGACAATGCCATTTGTTTCAGGACATTCTGACGTTATTCAGGGACGTTATGACTCAAAAACAGTTTTCATATAACACGTTCGCGAGGACACGAGTAGGCGACCCCTTCTTCAACATACCAAGTGTTGCACACCAAATTAAGCGGAATAACGCCAGAAAGCCAATGCACTTTGATTCAGGACGCTCCTACGTTTCTCAAGGAAGTTATGATACAAAAACTGTTTTCATATAACACGTACGCGAAAAAACAAGATGGCGTCCCCTTCTTCAAAATACCAAGTGTTGCACACCAATTAAGCGGGGGAACCCCAGAAAGACAATGCCATTTGTTTCAGGACATTCTGACGTTATTCAGGGACGTTATGACTCAAAAACAGTTTTCATATAACACGTTCGCGAGGACACGAGTAGGCGACCCCTTCTTCAACATACCAAGTGTTGCACACCAAATTAAGCGGAATAACCCCAGAAAGCCAATGCACTTTGATTCAGGACGCTCCTACGTTTCTCAAGGAAGTTATGATACAAAAACTGTTTTCATATAACACGTACGCGAAAAAACAAGATGGCGTCCCCTTCTTCAAAATACCAAGTGTTGCACACCAAATTAAGCGGGGGAACCCAGAAAGACAATGCCATTTGTTTCAGGACATTCTGACGTTATTCAGGGACGTTATGACTCAAAAACAGTTTTCATATAACACGTTCGCGAGGACACGAGTAGGCGACCCCTTCTTCAACATACCAAGTGTTGCACACCAAATTAAGCGGAATAACGCCAGAAAGCCAATGCACTTTGATTCAGGACGCTCCTACGTTTCTCAAGGAAGTTATGATACAAAAACTGTTTTCATATAACACGTACGCGAAAAACAAGATGGCGTCCCCTTCTTCAAAATACCAAGTGTTGCACACCAAATTAAGCGGGGGAACCCCAGAAAGACAATGCCATTTGTTTCAGGACATTCTGACGTTATTCAGGGACGTTATGACTCAAAAACAGTTTTCATATAACACGTTCGCGAGGACACGAGTAGGCGACCCTTCTTCAACATACCAAGTGTTGCACACCAAATTAAGCGGAATAACGCCAGAAAGCCAATGCACTTTGATTCAGGACGCTCCTACGTTTCTCAAGGAAGTTATGATACAAAAACTGTTTTCATATAACACGTACGCGAAAAAACAAGATGGCGTCCCCTTCTTCAAAATACCAAGTGTTGCACACCAATTTAAGCGGGGAACCCCAGAAAGACAATGCCATTTGTTTCAGGACATTCTGACGTTATTCAGGGACGTTATGACTCAAAAACAGTTTTCATATAACACGTTCGCGAGGACACGAGTAGGCGACCCCTTCTTCAACATACCAAGTGTTGCACACCAAATTAAGCGGAATAACGCCAGAAAGCCAATGCACTTTGATTCAGGACGCTCCTACGTTTCTCAAGGAAGTTATGATACAAAAACTGTTTTCATATAACACGTACGCGAAAAAACAAGATGGCGTCCCCTTCTTCAAAATACCAAGTGTTGCACACACAATTAAGCGGGGGAACCCAAGAAAGACAATGCCATTTGTTTCAGGACATTCTGACGTTATTCAGGGACGATATGACTCAAAAACAGTTTTCATATAACACGTTCGCGAGGACACGAGTAGGCGACCCTTCTTCAACATACCAAGTGTTGCACACCAAATTAAGCGGAATAACGCCAGAAAGCCAATGCACTTTGATTCAGGACGCTCCTACGTTTCTCAAGGAAGTTATGATACATAAACCGTTTTCATATAAAACGTACGCGAAAAACAAGATGGCGTCCCCTTCTTCAAAATACCAAGTGTTGCACACCAAATTAAGCGGGGGAACCCCAGAAAGACAATGCCATTTGTTTCAGGACATTCTGACGTTATTCAGGGACGTTATGACTCAAAAACAGTTTTCATATAACACGTTCGCGAGGACACGAGTAGGCGACCCCTTCTTCAACATACCAAGTGTTGCACACCAAATTAAGCGGGGGAACGCCAGAAAGCCAATGCACTTTGATTCAGGACGCTCCTACGTTTCTCAAGGAAGTTATGATACAAAAACTGTTTTCATATAACACGTACGCGAAAAAACAAGATGGCGTCCCCCTCTTCAAAATACCAAGTGTTGCACACCAAATTAAGCGGGGGAACCCCAGAAAGACAATGCCATTTGTTTCAGGACATTCTGACGTTATTCAGCGACGTTATGACTCAAAAACAGTTTTCATATAACACGTTCGCGAGGACACGAGTAGGCGACCCCTTCTTCAACATTCCAAGTGTTGCACACCAAATTAAGCGAAAGAACCCCAGCAAGACAATGCACTTTGATTCAGGACGCTCCTACGATTTTCAAGGAAGTTATGATACAAAAACTGTTTTCATATAATACGTACGCGAAAAAACAAGATGGCGTCCCCTTCTTCAAAATACCAAGTGTTGCACACCAAATTAAGCGGGGGAACCCCAGAAAGACAATGCCATTTGCTTCAGGACATTCTGACGTTATTCAGGGACGTTATGACTCAAAAACAGTTTTCATATAACACGTTCGCGAGGACACGAGTAGGCGACCCCTTCTTCAACATACCAAGTGTTGCACACCAAATTAAGCGGGGGAAGCCCAGCAAGACAATGCACTTTGATTCAGGACGCTCCTACGTTTCTCCAGGAAGTTATGATACAAAAACTGTTTTCATATAACACGTACGCGAAAAAACAAGATGGCGTCCCCTTCTTCAAAATACCAAGTGTTGCACACCAAAATAAGCGGGGGAACCCCAGAAAGACAATTCAATTTGTTTCAGGACATTCAGACGTTTTTCAGGGACGTAATGACTAAAAAACAGTTTTCATATAACACGTTCGCGAGGACACGAGTAGGCGACCCCTTCTTCAACATTCCAAGTGTTGCATACCAAATTAAGCGAAAGAACCCCAGCAAGACAATGCACTTTGATTCAGGACGCTCCTACGATTTTCAAGGAAGTTATGATACAAAAACTGTTTTCATATAACACGTACGCGAAAAAACAAGATGGCGTCCCCTTCTTCAAAATACCAAGTGTTGCACAACAAATTAAGCGGGGGAACCCCAGAAAGACAATGCCATTTGTTTCAGGACATTCTGACGTTAGTCAGGGACGTTATGACTCAAAAACAGTTTTCATATAACACGTTCGCGAGGACACGAGTAGGCGACCTCTCTTCAACATACCAAGTGTTGCACACCAAATTGCGGAATAACGCCAGAAAGCCAATGCACTTTGATTCAGACGCCTTACGTTTCTACAAAGCAGTGATATGATAAACTGTTTTCATATAAAACGTACGCGAAAAACAAGATATGTCCCCTTCTTCAAAATACCAAGCATATACAATCAATTAAGCGGGGAACCTAAGAAAGACAATGCCATTTGTTTGGTGGCTATTCTTTCGACGTTATTCAGGACGCGACTCAAAAACAGTTTTCATATAACACGTTCGCGAGGACAATATAGGCGACCCCTTCAACATACCAACTGTTGCACACCAAATTAAGCTGAATAACGCCAGAAAGCCAATGCACTTTGATTCAGGACGCTCCTACGTTTCTCAAGGAAGTTATGATACAAAAACTGTTTTCATATAACACGTACGCGAAAAAACAAGATGGCGTCCCCCTCTTCAAAATACCAAGTGTTGCACACCAAATTAAGCGGGGGAACCCCAGAAAGACAATGCCATTTGTTTCAGGACATTCTGACGTTATTCAGGGACGTTATGACTCAAAAACAGTTTTCATATAACACGTTCGCGAGGACACGAGTAGGCGACCCCTTCTTCAACATACCAAGTGTTGCACACCAAATTAAGCGGGGAACCCCAGCAAGACAATGCACTTTGATTCAGGACGCTCCTACGTTTCTCAAGGAAGTTATGATAATAAAACTGTTTTCATATAACACGTACCTGAAAAAACAAGATGGCGTCCCCTTCTTCAAAATACCAAGTGTTGCACACCAAATTAAGCGGGGGAACCCCAGAAAGACAATGCCATTTGTTTCAGGACATTCTGACGTTAGTCAGGGACGTTATGACTCAAAATCAGTTTTCATATAACACGTTCGCGAGGACACGAGTAGGCGACCCCTTCTTCAACATACCAAGTGTTGCACACCAAATTAAGCGGGGGAACCCCAGCAAGACAATGCACTTTGATTCAGGACGCTCCTACGTTTTTCAAGGAAGTTATGATACAAAAACTGATTTCATATAACACGTACTCGAAAAAACAAGATGGCGTCCCCTTCTTCAAATTACCAAGTGTTGCACACCAAATTAAGCGGGGGAACCTAAGAAAGACAATGCCATTTGTTTCAGGACATTCTGACGTTATTCAGGGACGTTATGACTCAAAAACAGTTTTCATATAACACGTTCGCGAGGACACGAGTAGGCGACCCCTTCTTCAACATACCAAGTGTTGCACACCAAATTAAGCGGGGGAACCCCAGCAAGACAATGCACTTTGATTCAGGACGCTCCTACGATTTTCAAGGAAGTTATGAGACAAAAACTGTTTTCATATAACACGTACGCGAAAAAACAAGATGGCGTCCCCTTCTTCAAAATACCAAGTGTTGCACACCAAATTAAGCGGGGGAACCCAAGAAAGACAATGTTATTTGTTTCAGGACATTCTGACGTTATTCAGGGACGTTATGACTCAAAAACAGTTTCATATAACACGTTCGCGAGGACACGAGTAGGCGACCCCTTCTTCAACATACCAAGTGTTGCACACCAAATTAAGCGGGGGAACCCTAGCAAGACAATGCACTTTGATTCAGGAAGCTCCTACGTTTTTCAAGGAAGTTATGATACAAAAACTGTTTTCATATAACACGTACGCGAAAAAACAAGATGGCGTCCCCTTCTTCAAAATACCAAGTGTTGCACACCAAATTAAGCGGGGGAACACCAGGAAGACAATGCCATTTGTTTCAGGACATTCTGACGTTATTCAGGGACGTTATGACTCAAAACAGTTTTCTATATAACACGCCTGCGAGGAATAAGTAGGCATCCTCTTCAACATTCCAAGTGTTGCAATACCACCTAAATTAAGGAAAGAACCCCAGCAAGACAATGCACTTTGATTCAGGACGCTCCAAGATTTTCTAAGGAAGTTATGATACAAAAACTGTTTTCATATAACACGTAATGCTGAAAAAACAAGATGGCGTCCTCTTTCAAAATAATGTTATATTAATTAAATGTGAAGTGGGGAACCCTAGAAAGACAATGCCATTTGTTTCAGGACATTCTGACGTTATTCAGGGACGTTATGACTCAAAAACAGTTTTCATATAACACGTTCGCGAGGACACGAGTAGGCGACCCCTTCTTCAACATACCAAGTGTTGCACACCAAATTAAGCGGAATAACGCCAGAAAGCCAATGCACTTTGATTCAGGACGCTCCTACGCTTCTCAAGGAAGTTATGATACAAAAACTGTTTTCATATAACACGTACGCGAAAAAACAAGATGGCGTCCCCTTCTTCAAAATACCAAGTGTTGTACACTAAATTAAGCGGGGGAACCCCAGAAAGACAATGCCATTTGTTTCAGGACATTCTGACGTTATTCAGGGACGTTATGACTCAAAAACAGTTTTCATATAACACGTTCGCGAGGACACGAGTAGGCGACCCCTTCATCAACATACCAAGTGTTGCACACCAAATTAAGCGGAATAACGCCAGAAAGCCAATGCACTTTGATTCAGGACGCTCCTACGTTTCTCAAGGAAGTTATGATACAAAAACTGTTTTCATGTAACACGTACGCGAAAAAACAAGATGGCGTCCCCTTCTTCAAAATACCAAGTATTGCACACCAAATTAAGCGGAGGAACCCCAGAAAGACAATGCCATTTGTTTCAGGACAGTCTGACGTTATTCAGGGATGTTATGACTCAAAAACAGTTTTCATATAACACGTTCGCGAGGACACGAGTAGGCGACCCCTTCTTCAACATACCAAGTGTTGCACTCCAAATTAAGCGGAATAACGCCAGAAAGCCAATGCACTTTGATTCAGGACGCTCCTACGTTTCTCAAGGAAGTTATGATACAAAAACCGTTTTCATATAACACGTACGCGAAAAAAACAAGATGGCGTCCCCTTCTTCAAAATACCAAGTGTTGCACACCAAATTAAGCGGGGGAACCCCAGAAAGACAATGCCATTTGTTTCAGGACATTCTGACGTTAGTCAGGGACGTAATGACTCAAAAACAGTTTTCATATAACACGTTCGCGAGGACACGAGTAGGCGACCCCTTCTTCAACATACCAAGTGTTGCACACCAAATTAAGGTGAATAACGCCAGAAAGCCAATGCACTTTGATTCAGGACGCTCCTACGTTTCTCAAGGAAGTTATGATACAAAAACTGTTTTCATATAACACGTACGCGAAAAAACAAGATGGCGTCCCCTTCTTCAAAATACCAAGTGTTGCACACCAAATTAAGCGGGGGAACCCCAGAAAGACAATGCCATTTGTTTCAGGACACTCTGACGTTATTCAGGGACGTTATGACTCAAAAACTGTTTTCATATAACACGTTCGCGAGGACACGAGTAGGCGACCCCTTCTTCAACATACCAAGTGTTGCACACCAAATTAAGCGGAATAACGCCAGAAAGCCAATGCACTTTGATTCAGGACGCTCCTACGTTTTTCAAGGAAGTTATGATACAAAAACTGTTTTCATATAACACGTACGCGAAAAAACAAGATGGCGTCCCCTTCTTCAAAATACCAAGTGTTGCACACCAAATTAAGCGGGGGAACCCCAGAAAGACAATGCCATTTGTTTCAGGACATTCTGACGTTATTCAGGGACGTTATGACTCAAAAACAGTTTTCATATAACACGTTCGCGAGGACACGAGTAGGCGACCCCTTCTTCAACATACCAAGTGTTGCACACCAAATTAAGCGGAATAACGCCAGAAAGCCAATGCACTTTGATTCAGGACGCTCCTACGTTTCTCAAGGAAGTTATGATACAAAAACTGTTTTCATATAACACGTACGCGAAAAAACAAGATGGCGTCCCCTTCTTCAAAATACCAAGTGTTGCACACCAAATTAAGCGGGGGAACCCCAGAAAGACAATGCCATTTGTTTCAGGACATTCTGACGTTATTCAGGGACGTTATGACTCAAAAACAGTTTTCATATAACACGTTCGCGAGGACACGAGTAGGCGACCCCTTCTTCAACATACCAAGTGTTGCACACCAAATTAAGCGGAATAACGCCAGAAAGCCAATGCACTTTGATTCAGGACGCTCCTACGTTTCTCAAGGAAGTTATGATACAAAAACTGTTTTCATATAACACGTACGCGAAAAAACAAGATGGCGTCCCCTTCTTCAAAATACCAAGTGTTGCACACCAAATTAAGCGGGGGAACCCCAGAAAGACAATGCCATTTGTTTCAGGACATTCTGACGTTATTCAGGGACGTTATGACTCAAAAACAGTTTTCATATAACACGTTCGCGAGGACACGAGTAGGCGACCCCTTCTTCAACATACCAAGTGTTGCACACCAAATTAAGCGGAATAACGCCAGAAAGCCAATGCACTTTGATTCAGGACGCTCCTACGTTTCTCAAGGAAGTTATGATACAAAAACTGTTTTCATATAACACGTACGCGAAAAAACAAGATGGCGTCCCCTTCTTCAAAATACCAAGTGTTGCACACCAAATTAAGCGGGGGAACCCCAGAAAGACAATGCCATTTGTTTCAGGACATTCTGACGTTATTCAGGGACGTTATGACTCAAAAACAGTTTTCATATAACACGTTCGCGAGGACACGAGTAGGCGACCCCTTCTTCAACATACCAAGTGTTGCACACCAAATTAAGCGGAATAACGCCAGAAAGCCAATGCACTTTGATTCAGGACGCTCCTACGTTTCTCAAGGAAGTTATGATACAAAAACTGTTTTCATATAACACGTACGCGAAAAAACAAGATGGCGTCCCCTTCTTCAAAATACCAAGTGTTGCACACCAAATTAAGCGGGGGAACCCCAGAAAGACAATGCCATTTGTTTCAGGACATTCTGACGTTATTCAGGGACGTTATGACTCAAAAACAGTTTTCATATAACACGTTTGCGAGGACACGAGTAGGCGATCCCTTCTTCAACATACCAAGTGTTGCACACCAAATTAAGCGGAATAACGCCAGAAAGCCAATGCACTTTGATTCAGGACGCTCCTACGTTTCTCAAGGAAGTTATGATACAAAAACTGTTTTCATATAACACGTACGCGAAAAAACAAGATGGCGTCCCCTTCTTCAAAATACCAAGTGTTGCACACCAAATTAAGCGGGGGAACCCCAGAAAGACAATGCCATTTGTTTCAGGACATTCTGACGTTATTCAGGGACGTTATGACTCAAAAACAGTTTTCATATAACACGTTCGCGAGGACACGAGTAGGCGACCCCTTCTTCAACATACCAAGTGTTGCACACCAAATTAAGCGGAATAACGCCAGAAAGCCAATGCACTTTGATTCAGGACGCTCCTACGTTTCTCAAGGAAGTTATGATACAAAAACTGTTTTCATATAACACGTACGCGAAAAAACAAGATGGCGTCCCCTTCTTCAAAATACCAAGTGTTGCACACCAAATTAAGCGGGGGAACCCCAGAAAGACAATGCCATTTGTTTCAGGACATTCTGACGTTATTCAGGGACGTTATGACTCAAAAACAGTTTTCATATAACACGTTCGCGAGGACACGAGTAGGCGACCCCTTCTTCAACATACCAAGTGTTGCACACCAAATTAAGCGGAATAACGCCAGAAAGCCAATGCACTTTGATTCAGGACGCTCCTACGTTTCTCAAGGAAGTTATGATACAAAAACTGTTTTCATATAACACGTACGCGAAAAAACAAGATGGCGTCCCCTTCTTCAAAATACCAAGTGTTGCACACCAAATTAAGCGGGGGAACCCCAGAAAGACAATGCCATTTGTTTCAGGACATTCTGACGTTATTCAGGGACGTTATGACTCAAAAACAGTTTTCATATAACACGTTCGCGAGGACACGAGTAGGCGACCCCTTCTTCAACATACCAAGTGTTGCACACCAAATTAAGCGGAATAACGCCAGAAAGCCAATGCACTTTGATTCAGGACGCTCCTACGTTTCTCAAGGAAGTTATGATACAAAAACTGTTTTCATATAACACGTACGCGAAAAAACAAGATGGCGTCCCCTTCTTCAAAATACCAAGTGTTGCACACCAAATTAAGCGGGGGAACCCCAGAAAGACAATGCCATTTGTTTCAGGACATTCTGACGTTATTCAGGGACGTTATGACTCAAAAACAGTTTTCATATAACACGTTCGCGAGGACACGAGTAGGCGACCCCTTCTTCAACATACCAAGTGTTGCACACCAAATTAAGCGGAATAACGCCAGAAAGCCAATGCACTTTGATTCAGGACGCTCCTACGTTTCTCAAGGAAGTTATGATACAAAAACTGTTTTCATATAACACGTACGCGAAAAAACAAGATGGCGTCCCCTTCTTCAAAATACCAAGTGTTGCACACCAAATTAAGCGGGGGAACCCCAGAAAGACAATGCCATTTGTTTCAGGACATTCTGACGTTATTCAGGGACGTTATGACTCAAAAACAGTTTTCATATAACACGTTCGCGAGGACACGAGTAGGCGACCCCTTCTTCAACATACCAAGTGTTGCACACCAAATTAAGCGGAATAACGCCAGAAAGCCAATGCACTTTGATTCAGGACGCTCCTACGTTTCTCAAGGAAGTTATGATACAAAAACTGTTTTCATATAACACGTACGCGAAAAAACAAGATGGCGTCCCCTTCTTCAAAATACCAAGTGTTGCACACCAAATTAAGCGGGGGAACCCCAGAAAGACAATGCCATTTGTTTCAGGACATTCTGACGTTATTCAGGGACGTTATGACTCAAAAACAGTTTTCATATAGCACGTTCGCGAGGACACGAGTAGGCGACCCCTTCTTCAACATACCAAGTGTTGCACACCAAATTAAGCGGGGGAACCCCAGCAAGACAACGCCATTTGTTTCAGGACATTCTGACGTTATTCAGGGACGTTTTGACTCAAAAACAGTTTTCATATAACACGTTCGCGAGGACACGAGTAGGCGACCCCTTCTTCAACATACCAAGTGTTGCACACCAAATTAAGCGGAATAACGCCAGAAAGCCAATGCACTTTGATTCAGGACGCTCCTACGTTTCTCAAGGAAGTTATGATACAAAAACTGTTTTCATATAACACGTACGCGAAAAAACAAGATGGCGTCCCCTTCTTCAAAATACCAAGTGTTGCACACCAAATTAAGCGGGGGAACCCCAGAAAGACAATGCCATTTGTTTCAGGACATTCTGACGTTATTCAGGGACGTTATGACTCAAAAACAGTTTTCATATAACACGTTCGCGAGGACACGAGTAGGCGACCCCTTCTTCAACATACCAAGTGTTGCACACCAAATTAAGCGGAATAACGCCAGAAAGCCAATGCACTTTGATTCAGGACGCTCCTACGTTTCTCAAGGAAGTTATGATACAAAAACTGTTTTCATATAACACGTACGCGAAAAAACAAGATGGCGTCCCCTTCTTCAAAATACCAAGTGTTGCACACCAAATTAAGCGGGGGAACCCCAGAAAGACAATGCCATTTGTTTCAGGACATTCTGACGTTATTCAGGGACGTTATGACTCAAAAACAGTTTTCATATAACACGTTCGCGAGGACACGAGTAGGCGACCCCTTCTTCAACATACCAAGTGTTGCACACCAAATTAAGCGGAATAACGCCAGAAAGCCAATGCACTTTGATTCAGGACGCTCCTACGTTTCTCAAGGAAGTTATGATACAAAAACTGTTTTCATATAACACGTACGCGAAAAAACAAGATGGCGTCCCCTTCTTCAAAATACCAAGTGTTGCACACCAAATTAAGCGGGGGAACCCCAGAAAGACAATGCCATTTGTTTCAGGACATTCTGACGTTATTCAGGGACGTTATGACTCAAAAACAGTTTTCATATAACACGTTCGCGAGGACACGAGTAGGCGACCCCTTCTTCAACATACCAAGTGTTGCACACCAAATTAAGCGGAATAACGCCAGAAAGCCAATGCACTTTGATTCAGGACGCTCCTACGTTTCTCAAGGAAGTTATGATACAAAAACTGTTTTCATATAACACGTACGCGAAAAAACAAGATGGCGTCCCCTTCTTCAAAATACCAAGTGTTGCACACCAAATTAAGCGGGGGAACCCCAGAAAGACAATGCCATTTGTTTCAGGACATTCTGACGTTATTCAGGGACGTTATGACTCAAAAACAGTTTTCATATAACACGTTCGCGAGGACACGAGTAGGCGACCCCTTCTTCAACATACCAAGTGTTGCACACCAAATTAAGCGGAATAACGCCAGAAAGCCAATGCACTTTGATTCAGGACGCTCCTACGTTTCTCAAGGAAGTTATGATACAAAAACTGTTTTCATATAACACGTACGCGAAAAAACAAGATGGCGTCCCCTTCTTCAAAATACCAAGTGTTGCACACCAAATTAAGCGGGGGAACCCCAGAAAGACAATGCCATTTGTTTCAGGACATTCTGACGTTATTCAGGGACGTTATGACTCAAAAACAGTTTTCATATAACACGTTCGCGAGGACACGAGTAGGCGACCCCTTCTTCAACATACCAAGTGTTGCACACCAAATTAAGCGGAATAACGCCAGAAAGCCAATGCACTTTGATTCAGGACGCTCCTACGTTTCTCAAGGAAGTTATGATACAAAAACTGTTTTCATATAACACGTACGCGAAAAAACAAGATGGCGTCCCCTTCTTCAAAATACCAAGTGTTGCACACCAAATTAAGCGGGGGAACCCCAGAAAGACAATGCCATTTGTTTCAGGACATTCTGACGTTATTCAGGGACGTTATGACTCAAAAACAGTTTTCATATAACACGTTCGCGAGGACACGAGTAGGCGACCCCTTCTTCAACATACCAAGTGTTGCACACCAAATTAAGCGGAATAACGCCAGAAAGCCAATGCACTTTGATTCAGGACGCTCCTACGTTTCTCAAGGAAGTTATGATACAAAAACTGTTTTCATATAACACGTACGCGAAAAAACAAGATGGCGTCCCCTTCTTCAAAATACCAAGTGTTGCACACCAAATTAAGCGGGGGAACCCAGAAAGACAATGCCATTTGTTTCAGGACATTCTGACGTTATTCAGGGACGTTATGACTCAAAAACAGTTTTCATATAACACGTTCGCGAGGACACGAGTAGGCGACCCCTTCTTCAACATACCAAGTGTTGCACACCAAATTAAGCGGAATAACGCCAGAAAGCCAATGCACTTTGATTCAGGACGCGTTTCTCAAGGAAGTTATGATCAAAAACGTTTTCATATAACACGTTCGCGAGGACACGAGTAGGCGACCTTCTTCAACATACCAAGTGTTGCACACCAAATTATGAATAACGCCAAAGCCAATGCACTTTGATTCAGGACGCTCCTACGTTTCTCAAGGAAGTTATGATACAATTTTCATATAACACGTACGCGAAAAAACAAGATGGCGTCCCCTTCTTCAAAATACCAAGTGTTGCACACCAAATTAAGCGGGGGAACCCCAGAAAGACAATGCCATTTATTTCAGGACATTCTGACTTTATTCAGGGACGTTTTGACTCAAAAACAGTTTTCATATAACACGTTCGCGAGGACACGAGTAGGCGACCCCTTCTTCGACATACCAACTGTTGCACGCCAAATTAAGCGGAATAACGCCAGAAAGCCAATGCACTTTGATTCAGGACGCTCCTACGTTTCTCAAGGAAGTTATGATACAAAAACTGTTTTCATATAACACGTACGCGAAAAAACAAGATGGCGTCCCCTTCTTCAAAATACCAAGTGTTGCACACCAAATTAAGCGGGGGAACCCCAGAAAGACAATGCCATTTGTTTCAGGACATTCTGACGATATTCAGGGACGTTATGACTCAAAACAGTTTTCATATAACACGTTCGCGAGGACACGAGTAGGCGACCCCTTCTTCAACATACCAAGACTTGCACACCAACTTAAGCGGAATAACGCCAGAAAGCCAATGCACTTTGATTCAGGACGCTCCTACGTTTCTCAAGGAAGTTATGATACAAAAACTGTTTTCATATAACACGTACGCAAAAAAACAATATGGCGTCCCCTTCTTCAAAATACCAAGTGTTGCACACCAAATTAAGCGGGGGAACCCCAGAAAGACAATGCCATTTGTTTCAGGACATTCTGACGTTATTCAGGGACGTTATGACTCAAAAACAGTTTTCATATAACACGTTCGCGAGGACACGAGTAGGCGACCCCTTCTTCAACATACCAAGTGTTGCACACCAAATTAAGCGGAATAACGCCAGAAAGCCAATGCACTTTGATTCAGGACGCTCCTACGTTTCTCAAGGAAGTTATTATACAAAAACTGTTTTCATATAACACGTACCTGAAAAAACAAGATGGCGTCCCCTTCTTCAAAATACCAAGTGTTGCACACCAAATTAAGCAGCGGAACCCCAGAAAGACAATGCCATTTGTTTCAGGACATTCTGACGTTATTCAAGGACGTTATGACTCAAAAACAGTTTTCATATAACACGTTCGCGAGGACACGAGTAGGCGACCCCTTCTTCAACATACCAAGAGATGAACAGCAAATTAAGCGGAATAACGCCAGAAAGCCAATGCACTTTGATTCAGGACGCTCCTACACGTTTCTCAAGGAAGTTATGATACAAAAACTGTTTTCATATAACACGTACGCGAAAAAACAAGATGGCGTCCCCCTTCTTCAACATACCAAGTGTTGCACACCAAATTAAGCGGGGAACCCCAGCAAGACAATGCACTTTGATTCAGGACGCTCCTACGTTTCTCAAGGAAGTTATGATACAAAAACTGTTTTCATATAACACGTACGCGAAAAAACAAGATGGCGTCCCCTTCTTCAAAATACCAAGTGTTGCACACCAAATTAAGCGGGGAACCCCAGAAAGACAATGCCATTTGTTTCAGGACATTCTGACGTTATTCAGGGACGTTATGACTCAAAAACAGTTTTCATATAACACGTTCGCGAGGACACGAGTAGGCGACCCCTTCTTCAACATACCAAGTGTTGCACACCAAATTAAGCGGAATAACGCCAGAAAGCCAATGCACTTTGATTCAGGACGCTCCTACGTTTCTCAAGGAAGTTATGATACAAAAACTGTTTTCATATAACACGTACGCGAAAAAACAAGATGGCGTCCCCTTCTTCAAAATACCAAGTGTTGCACACCAAATTAAGCGGGGGAACCCCAGAAAGACAATGCCATTTGTTTCAGGACATTCTGACGTTATTCAGGGACGTTATGACTCAAAAACAGTTTTCATATAACACGTTCGCGAGGACACGAGTAGGCGACCCCTTCTTCAACATACCAAGTGTTGCACACCAAATTAAGCGGAATAACGCCCAGAAAGCCAATGCACTTTGATTCAGGACGCTCCTACGTTTCTCAAGGAAGTTATGATACAAAAACTGTTTTCATATAACACGTACGCGAAAAAACAAGATGGCGTCCCCTTCTTCAAAATACCAAGTGTTGCACACCAAATTAAGCGGGGGAACCCCAGAAAGACAATGCCATTTGTTTCAGGACATTCTGACGTTATTCAGGGACGTTATGACTCAAAAACAGTTTTCATATAACACGTTCGCGAGGACACGAGTAGGCGACCCCTTCTTCAACATACCAAGTGTTGCACACCAAATTAAGCGGAATAACGCCAGAAAGCCAATGCACTTTGATTCAGGACGCTCCTACGTTTCTCAAGGAAGTTATGATACAAAAACTGTTTTCATATAACACGTACGCGAAAAAACAAGATGGCGTCCCCTTCTTCAAAATACCAAGTGTTGCACACCAAATTAAGCGGGGGAACCCCAGAAAGACAATGCCATTTGTTTCAGGACATTCTGACGTTATTCAGGGACGTTATGACTCAAAAACAGTTTTCATATAACACGTTCGCGAGGACACGAGTAGGCGACCCCTTCTTCAACATACCAAGTGTTGCACACCAAATTAAGCGGAATAACGCCAGAAAGCCAATGCACTTTGATTCAGGACGCTCCTACGTTTCTCAAGGAAGTTATGATACAAAAACTGTTTTCATATAACACGTACGCGAAAAACAAGATGGCGTCCCCTTCTTCAAATACCAAGTGTTGCACACCAAATTAAGCGGGGGAACCCCAGAAAGACAATGCCATTTGTTTCAGGACATTCTGACGTTATTCAGGGACGTTATGACTCAAAAACAGTTTTCATATAACACGTTCGCGAGGACACGAGTAGGCGACCCCTTCTTCAACATACCAAGTGTTGCACACCAAATTAAGCGGAATAACGCCAGAAAGCCAATGCACTTTGATTCAGGACGCTCCTACGTTTCTCAAGGAAGTTATGATACAAAAACTGTTTTCATATAACACGTACGCGAAAAAACAAGATGGCGTCCCCTTCTTCAAAATACCAAGTGTTGCACACCAAATTAAGCGGGGGAACCCCAGAAAGACAATGCCATTTGTTTCAGGACATTCTGACGTTATTCAGGGACGTTATGACTCAAAAACAGTTTTCATATAACACGTTCGCGAGGACACGAGTAGGCGACCCCTTCTTCAACATACCAAGTGTTGCACACCAAATTAAGCGGAATAACGCCAGAAAGCCAATGCACTTTGATTCAGGACGCTCCTACGTTTTCAAGGAAGTTATGATACAAAAACTGTTTTCATATAACACGTACGCGAAAAAACAAGATGGCGTCCCCTTCTTCAAAATACCAAGTGTTGCACACCAAATTAAGCGGGGGAACCCCAGAAAGACAATGCCATTTGTTTCAGGACATTCTGACGTTATTCAGGGACGTTATGACTCAAAAACAGTTTCATATAACACGTTCGCGAGGACACGAGTAGGCGACCCCTTCTTCAACATACCAAGTGTTGCACACCAAATTAAGCGGAATAACGCCAGAAAGCCAATGCACTTTGATTCAGGACGCTCCTACGTTTCTCAAGGAAGTTATGATACAAAAACTGTTTTCATATAACACGTACGCGAAAAAACAAGATGGCGTCCCCTTCTTCATACCAAGTGTTGCACACCAAATTAAGCGGGGGAACCCCAGAAAGACAATGCCATTTGTTTCAGGACATTCTGACGTTATTCAGGGACGTTATGACTCAAAAACAGTTTTCATATAACACGTTCGCGAGGACACGAGTAGGCGACCCCTTCTTCAACATACCAAGTGTTGCACACCAAATTAAGCGGAATAACGCCAGAAAGCCAATGCACTTTGATTCAGGACGCTCCTACGTTTCTCAAGGAAGTTATGATACAAAAACTGTTTTCATATAACACGTACGCGAAAAACAAGATGGCGTCCCCTTCTTCAAAATACCAAGTGTTGCACACCAAATTAAGCGGGGAACCCCAGAAAGACAATGCCATTTGTTTCAGGACATTCTGACGTTATTCAGGGACGTTATGACTCAAAAACAGTTTTCATATAACACGTTCGCGAGGACACGAGTAGGCGACCTCTTCTTCAACATACCAAGTGTTGCACACCAAATTAAGCGGAATAACGCCAGAAAGCCAATGCACTTTGATTCAGGACGCTCCTACGTTTCTCAAGGAAGTTATGATACAAAAACTGTTTTCATATAATGTACGCGAAAAAACAAGATGGCGTCCCCTTCTTCAAAATACCAAGTGTTGCGCACTAAATTAAGTGGGGGAACCCCAGAAAGACAATGCCATATGTTTCAGGACATTCTGACGTTATTCAGGGACGTTATGACTCAAAAACAGTTTTCATATAACACGTTCGCGAGGACACGAGTAGGCGACCCCTTCTTCAACATACCAAGTGTTGCACACCAAATTAAGCGGAATAACGCCAGAAAGCCAATGCACTTTGATTCAGGACGCTCCTACGTTTCTCAAGGAAGTTATGATACAAAAACTGTTTTCATATAACACGTACGCGAAAAAACAAGATGGCGTCCCCTTCTTCAAAATACCAAGTGTTGCACACCAAATTAAGCGGGGGAACCCCAGAAAGACAATGCCATTTGTTTCAGGACATTCTGACGTTATTCAGGGACGTTATGACCCAAAAACAGTTTTCATATAACACGTTCGCGAGGACACGAGTAGGCGACCCCTTCTTCAACATACCAAGTGTTGCACACCAAATTAAGCGGAATAACGCCAGAAAGCCAATGCACTTTGATTCAGGACGCTCCTACGTTTCTCAAGGAAGTTATGATACAAAAACTGTTTTCATATAACAAGTACCTGAAAAAACAAGATGGCGTCCCCTTCTTCAAAATACCAAGTGTTGCACACCAAATTAAGCGGGGGAACCCCAGAAAGACAATGCCATTTGTTTCAGGACATTCTGACGTTATTCAGGGACGTTATGACTCAAAAACAGTTTTCATATAACACGTTCGCGAGGACACGAGTAGGCGACCCCTTCTTCAACATACCAAGTGTTGCACACCAAATTAAGCGGAATAACGCCAGAAAGCCAATGCACTTTGATTCAGGACGCTCCTACGTTTCTCAAGGAAGTTATGATACAAAAACTGTTTTCATATAACACGTACGCGAAAAAACAAGATGGCGTCCCCTTCTTCAAAATACCAAGTGTTGCACACCAAATTAAGCGGGGGAACCCCAGAAAGACAATGCCATTTGTTTCAGGACATTCTGACGTTATTCAGGGACGTTATGACTCAAAACAGTTTTCATATAACACGTTCGCGAGGACACGAGTAGGCGACCCCTTCTTCAACATACCAAGTGTTGCACACCAAATTAAGCGGGGGAACCCCAGAAAGACAATGCACTTTGATTCAGGACGCTCCTACGTTTTTCAAGGAAGTTATGATACAAAAACTGTTTTCATATAACACGTACGCGAAAAAACAAGATGGCGTCCCCTTCTTCAAAATACCAAGTGTTGCACACCAAATTAAGCGGGGGAACCCCAGAAAGACAATGCCATTTGTTTCAGGACATTCTGACGTTATTCAGGGACGTTATGACTCAAAAACAGTTTTCATATAACACGTTCGCGAGGACACGAGTAGGCGACCCCTTCTTCAACATACCAAGTGTTGCACACCAAATTAAGCGGAATAACGCCAGAAAGCCAATGCACTTTGATTCAGGACGCTCCTACGTTTCTCAAGGAAGTTATGATACAAAAACTGTTTTCATATAACACGTACGCGAAAAAACAAGATGGCGTCCCCTTCTTCAAAATACCAAGTGTTGCACACCAAATTAAGCGGGGGAACCCCAGAAAGACAATGCCATTTGTTTCAGGACATTCTGACGTTATTCAGGGACGTTATGACTCAAAAACAGTTTTCATATAACACGTTCGCGAGGACACGAGTAGGCGACCCCTTCTTCAACATACCAAGTGTTGCACACCAAATTAAGCGGGGGAACCCCAGCAAGACAATGCACTTTGATTCAGGACGCTCCTACGTTTTTCAAGGAAGTTATGATACAAAAACTGTTTTCATATAACACGTACGCGAAAAAACAAGATGGCGTCCCCTTCTTCAAAATACCAAGTGTTGCACACCAAATTAAGCGGGGGAACCCCAGAAAGACAATGCCATTTGTTTCAGGACATTCTGACGTTATTCAGGGACGTTATGACTCAAAAACAGTTTTCATATAACACGTTCGCGAGGACACGAGTAGGCGACCCCTTCTTCAACATACCAAGTGTTGCACACCAAATTAAGCGGAATAACGCCAGAAAGCCAATGCACTTTGATTCAGGACGCTCCTACGTTTCTCAAGGAAGTTATGATACAAAAACTGTTTTCATATAACACGTACGCGAAAAAACAAGATGGCGTCCCCTTCTTCAAAATACCAAGTGTTGCACACCAAATTAAGCGGGGGAACCCCAGAAAGACAATGCCATTTGTTTCAGGACATTCTGACGTTATTCAGGGACGTTATGACTCAAAAACAGTTTTCATATAACACGTTCGCGAGGACACGAGTAGGCGACCCCTTCTTCAACATACCAAGTGTTGCACACCAAATTAAGCGGAATAACGCCAGAAAGCCAATGCACTTTGATTCAGGACGCTCCTACGTTTTTCAAGGAAGTTATGATACAAAAACTGTTTTCATATAACACGTACGCGAAAAAACAAGATGGCGTCCCCTTCTTCAAAATACCAAGTGTTGCACACCAAATTAAGCGGGGGAACCCCAGAAAGACAATGCCATTTGTTTCAGGACATTCTGACGTTATTCAGGGACGTTATGACTCAAAAACAGTTTTCATATAACACGTTCGCGAGGACACGAGTAGGCGACCTCTTCTTCAACATACCAAGTGTTGCACACCAAATTAAGCGGAATAACGCCAGAAAGCCAATGCACTTTGATTTAGGACGCTCCCATGTTTCTCAAGGAAGTTATGATACAAAAACTGTTTTCATATAACACGTACGCGAAAAAACAAGATGGCGCCCCCTTCTTCAACATACCAAGTGTTGCACACCAAATTAAGCGGGGGAACCCCAGAAAGACAATGCCATTTGTTTCAGGACATTCTGACGTTATTCAGGGACGTTATGACTCAAAAACAGTTTTCATATAACACGTTCGCGAGGACACGAGTAGGCGACCCCTTCTTCAACATACCAAGTGTTGCACACCAAATTTAGCGGAATAACGCCAGAAAGCCAATGCACTTTGATTCAGGACGCTCCTACGTTTCTCAAGGAAGTTATGATACAAAAACTGTTTTCATATAACACGTACGCGAAAAAACAAGATGGCGTCCCCTTCTTCAAAATACCAAGTGTTGCACACCAAATTAAGCGGGGGAACCCCAGAAAGACAATGCCATTTGTTTCAGGACATTCTGACGATATTCAGGGACGTTATGACTCAAAACAGTTTTCATATAACACGTTCGCGAGGACACGAGTAGGCGACCCCTTCTTCAACATACCAAGTGTTGCACACCAAATTAAGCGGAATAACGCCAGAAAGCCAATGCACTTTGATTCAGGACGCTCCTACGTTTCTCAAGGAAGTTATGATACAAAAACTGTTTTCATATAACACGTACGCGAAAAAACAAGATGGCGTCCCCTTCTTCAAAATACCAAGTGTTGCACACCAAATTAAGCGGGGAACCCCAGAAAGACAATGCCATTTGTTTCAGGACATTCTGACGTTATTCAGGGACGTTTTGACTCAAAAACAGTTTTCATATAACACGTTCGCGAGGACACGAGTAGGCGACCCCTTCTTCAACATACCAAGTGTTGCACACCAAATTAAGCGGAATAACGCCAGAAAGCCAATGCACTTTGATTCAGGACGCTCTTACGTTTCTCAAGGAAGTTATGATACAAAAACTGTTTTCATATAACACGTACGCGAAAAACAAGATGGCGTCCCCTTCTTCAAAATACCAAGTGTTGCACACCAAATTAAGCGGGGGAACCTCAGAAAGACAATGCCATTTATTTCAGGACATTATGACTTTATTCAGGGACGTTATGACTCAAAAACAGTTTTCATATAACACGTTCACGAGGACACGAGTAGGCGACCCCTTCTTCGACATACCAAGTGTTGCACACCAAATTAAGCGGAATAACGCCAGAAAGCCAAAGCACTTTGATTCAGGACGCTCCTACGTTTCTCAAGGAAGTTATGATACAAAAACTGTTTTCATATAACACGTACGCGAAAAAACAAGTTGGCGTCCCCTTCTTCAAAATACCAAGTGCTGTAACACCAACTTAAGCGGGGGAACCTCAGAAAGACAATGCCATTTGTTCAGACACTTGACGTTATTCAGGGACGTTATGACTCAAAAACAGTTTTCATATAACACGTTCATGAGGACACGAGCAGGCGACCCCTTCTTCAACATACCAAGTGTTGCACACCAAATTGCTGGAATAACGCCAGAAAGCCAATGCACTTTGATTCAGACGCCCTACGTTTCTCAAGGAAGTTGCGATACGAAACTGTTTTCATATAACACGTACGCGAAAAACAAGATGGCGTCCCCTTTCTTCAAAATACCAAGTGGTCACACCAAATACATGGGGAACCCAAGAAAGACAATTCAATTTGTTTCAGGACATTCAGACGTTTTTCAGGGACGTAATGACTAAAAAACAGTTTTCATATAACACGTTCGCGAGGACACGAGTAGGCGACCCCTTCTTCAACATACCAAGTGTTGCACACCAAATTAAGCGGAATAATGCCAGAAAGCCAATGCACTTTGATTCAGGACATTCTGACGTTATTCAGGGACGTTATGACTCAAAAACAGTTTTCATATAACACGTTCGTCAGGGCACGAGTAGGCGACCCCTTCTTCAACATACCAAGTGTTGCACACCAAATTAAGCGGAATAACGCCAGAAAGCTAATGCACTTTGATTCAGGACGCTCCTACGTTTTTCAAGGAAGTTATGATACAAAAACTGTTTTCATATAACACGTACGCGAAAAAACAAGATGGCGTCCCCTTCTTCAAAATACCAAGTGTTGCACACCAAATTAAGCGGGGGACCCCAAGAAAGACAATGCCATTTGTTTCAGGACATTCTGACGTTATTCAGGGACGTTATGACTCAAAAACAGTTTTCATATAACACGTTCGCGAGGACACGAGTAGGCGACCCCTTCTTCAACATACCAAGTGTTGCACACCAAATTAAGCGGGGGAACCCCAGCAAGACAATGCACTTTGAGTCAGGACGCTCCTAAGTTTTTCAAGGAAGTTATGATACAAAAACTGTTTTCATATAACACGTACGCGAAAAAACAAGATGGCGTCCCCTTCTTCAAAATACCAAGTGTTGCACACCAAATTAAGCGGGGGAAACCCAGAAAGACGATACCATTTGTTTCAGGACATTCTGACGTTATTCAGGGACGTTATGACTCAAAAACAGTTTTCATATAACACGTTCGCGAGGACACGAGTAGGCGATCCCTTCTTCAACATACCAAGTGTTGCACACCAAATTAGCGGAATAACGCCAGAAAGCCAATGCACTTTGATTCAGGACGCTCCTACGTTTCTCAAGGAAGTAATGATACAAAAACTGTTTTCATATAACACGTACGCGAAAAAACAAGATGGCGTCCCCTTCTTCAAAATACCAAGTGTTGCACACCAAATTAAGCGGGGGAACCCCAGAAAGACAATGCCATTTGTTTCAGGACATTCTGACGTTATTCAGGGACGTTATGACTCAAAAACAGTTTTCATATAACACGTTCGCGAGGACACGAGTAGGCGACCCCTTCTTCAACATACCAAGTGTTGCACACCAAATTAAGCGGAATAACGCCAGAAAGCCAATGCACTTTGATTCAGGACGCTCCTACGTTTCTCAAGGAAGTTATGATACAAAAACTGTTTTCATATAACACGTACGCGAAAAAACAAGATGGCGTCCCCTTCTTCAAAATACCAAGTGTTGCACACCAAATTAAGCGGGGGAACCCCAGAAAGACAATGCCATTTGTTTCAGGACATTCTGACGTTATTCAGGGACGTTATGACTCAAAAACAGTTTTCATATAACACGTTCGCTAGGACACGAGTAGGCGACCCCTTCTTCAACATACCAAGTGTTGCACACCAAATTAAACGGAATAACGCCAGAAAGCCAATGCACTTTGATTCAGGACGCTCCTACGTTTCTCAAGGAAGTTATGATACAAAAACTGTTTTCATATAACATGTACGCGAAAAAACAAGATGGCGTCCCCTTCTTCAAAATACCAAGTGTTGCACACCAAATTAAGCGGGGGAACCCCAGAAAGACAATGAAATTTGTTTCAGGACATTCTGACGTTATTCAGGGACGTTATGACTCAAAAACAGTTTTCATATAACACGTTCGCGAGGACACGAGTAGGCGACCCCTTCTTCAACATACCAAGTGTTGCACACCAAATTAAGCGGAATAACGCCAGAAAGCCAATGCACTTTGATTCAGGACGCTCCTACGTTTCTCAAGGAAGTTATGATACAAAAACTGTTTTCATATAACACGTACGCGAAAAAACAAGATGGCGTCCCCTTCTTCAAAATACCAAGTGTTGCACACCAAATTAAGCGAGGGAACCCCAGAAAGACAATGCTATTTGTCTTAGGACATTCTGACGTTATTCAGGGACGTTATGACTCAAAGACAGTTTTCATATAACACGTTCGCGAGGACACGAGTAGGCGACCCCTTCTTCAACATACCAAGTGTTGCACACCAAATTAAGCGGAATAACGCCAGAAAGCCAATGCACTTTGATTCAGGACGCTCCTACGTTTCTCAAGGAAGTTATGATAAAAAAACTGTTTTCATATAACACGTACGCGAAAAAACAAGATGGCGTCCCCTTCTTCAAAATACCAAGTGTTGCACACCAAATTAAGCGGGGGAACCCCAGAAAGACAATGCCATTTGTTTTAGGACAGTCTGACGTTATTCAGGGACGTTATGACTCAAAAACAGTTTTCATATAACACGTTCGCGAGGACACGAGTAGGCGACCCCTTCTTCAACATACCAAGTGTTGCACACCAAATTAAGCGGGGAACCCCAGCAAGACAATGCACTTTGATTCAGGACGCTCCTACGTTTCTCAAGGAAGTTATGATACAAAAACTGTTTTCATATAACACGTACGCGAAAAAACAAGATGGCGTCCCCTTCTTCAAAATACCAAGTGTTGCACACCAAATTAAGCGGGGGAACCCCAGAAAGACAATGCCATTTGTTTCAGGACATTCTGACGTTATTCAGGGACGTTATGACTCAAAAACAGTTTTCATATAACACGTTCGCGAGGACACGAGTAGGCGACCCCTTCTTCAACATACCAAGTGTTGCACACCAAATTAAGCGGAATAACGCCAGAAAGCCAATGCACTTTGATTCAGGACGCTCCTACGTTTCTCAAGGAAGTTATGATACAAAAACTGTTTTCATATAACACGTACGCGAAAAAACAAGATGGCGTCCCCTTCTTCAAAATACCAAGTGTTGCACACCAAATTAAGCGGGGGAACCCCAGAAAGACAATGCCATTTGTTTCAGGACATTCTGACGTTATTCAGGGACGTTATGACTCAAAAACAGTTTTCATATAACACGTTCGCGAGGACACGAGTAGGCGACCCCTTCTTCAACATACCAAGTGTTGCACACCAAATTAAGCGGGGGAACCCCAGCAAGACAATGCACTTTGATTCAGGACGCTCCTACGTTTTTCAAGGAAGTGATGATACAAAAACTGTTTTCATATAACACGTACGCGAAAAAACAAGATGGCGTCCCCTTCTTCAAAATACCAAGTGTTGCACACCAAATTAAGCGGGGGAACCCCAGAAAGACAATGCCATTTGTTTCCAGGACATTCTGACGTTATTCAGGGACGTTATGACTCAAAAACAGTTTTCATATAACACGTTCGCGAGGACACGAGTAGGCGACCCCTTCTTCAACATACCAAGTGTTGCACACCAAATTAAGCGGAATAACGCCAGAAAGCCAATGCACTTTGATTCAGGACGCTCCTACGTTTCTCAAGGAAGTTATGATACAAAAACTGTTTTCATATAACACGTACGCGAAAAAACAAGATGGCGTCCCCTTCTTCAAAATACCAAGTGTTGCACACCAAATTAAGCGGGGGAACCCCAGAAAGACAATGCCATTTGTTTCAGGACATTCTGACGATATTCAGGGACGTTATGACTCAAAAACAGTTTTCATATAACACGTTCGCGAGGACACGAGTAGGCGACCCCTTCTTCAACATACCAAGTGTTGCACACCAAATTAAGCGGAATAACGCCCGAAAGCCAATGCATTTTCATTCAGGACGCTCCTACGTTTCTCAAGGAAGTTATGATACAAAAACTGTTTTCATTTAACACGTACGCGAAAAAACAAGATGGCGTCTCCTTCTTCAAAATACCAAGTGTTGCACACCAAATTAAGCGGGGAACCCCAGAAAGACAATGCCATTTGTTTCAGGACATTCTGACGTTATTCAGGGACGTTATGACTCAAAAACAGTTTTCATATAACACGTTCGCGAGGACACGAGTAGGCGACCCCTTCTTCAACATACCAAGTGTTGCACACCAAATTAAGCGGAATAACGCCAGAAAGCCAATGCACTTTGATTCAGGACGCTCCTACGTTTCTCAAGGAAGTTATGATACAAAAACTGTTTTCATATAACACGTACGCGAAAAAACAAGATGGCGTCCCCTTCTTCAAAATACCAAGTGTTGCACACCAAATTAAGCGGGGGAACCCCAGAAAGACAATGCCATTTGTTTCAGGACATTCTGACGTTATTCAGGGACGTTATGACTCAAAAACAGTTTTCATATAACACGTTCGCGAGGACACGAGTAGGCGACCCCTTCTTCAACATACCAAGAGTTGCACACCAAATTAAGCGGGGGAACCCCAGCAAGACAATGCACTTTGATTCAGGAAGCTCCTAGGTTTTTCAAGGAAGTTATGATACAAAAACTGTTTTCATATAACACGTACGCGAAAAAACAAGATGGCGTCCCCTTCTTCAAAATACCAAGTGTTGCACACCAAATTAAGCGGGGGAACCCCAGAAAGACAATGCCATTTGTTTCAGGACATTCTGACGTTATTCAGGGACGTTATGACTCAAAAACAGTTTTCATATAACACGTTCGCGAGGACACGAGTAGGCGACCCCTTCTTCAACATACCAAGTGTTGCACACCAAATTAAGCGGAATAACGCCAGAAAGCCAATGCACTTTGATTCAGGACGCTCCTACGTTTCTCAAGGAAGTTATGATACAAAAACTGTTTTCATATAACACGTACGCGAAAAAACAAGATGGCGTCCCCTTCTTCAAAATACCAAGTGTTGCACACCAAATTAAGCGGGGGAACCCCAGAAAGACAATGCCATTTGTTTCAGGACATTCTGACGTTATTCAGGGACGTTATGACTCAAAAACAGTTTTCATATAACACGTTCGCGAGGACACGAGTAGGCGACCCCTTCTTCAACATACCAAGTGTTGCACACCAAATTAAGCGGAATAACGCCAGAAAGCCAATGCACTTTGATTCAGGACGCTCCTACGTTTCTCAAGGAAGTTATGATACAAAAACTGTTTTCATATAACACGTACGCGAAAAAACAAGATGGCGTCCCCTTCTTCAAAATACCAAGTGTTGCACACCAAATTAAGCGGGGGAACCCCAGAAAGACAATGCCATTTGTTTCAGGACATTCTGACGTTATTCAGGGACGTTTTGACTCAAAAACAGTTTTCATATAACACGTTCGCGAGGACACGAGTAGGCGACCCCTTCTTCAACATACCAAGTGTTGCACACCAAATTAAGCGGAATAACGCCAGAAAGCCAATGCACTTTGATTCAGGACGCTCCTACGTTTCTCAAGGAAGTTATGATACAAAAACTGTTTTCATATAACACGTACGCGAAAAACAAGATGGCGTCCCCTTCTTCAAAATACCAAGTGTTGCACACCAAATTAAGCGGAGGGAACCCCAGAAAGACAATGCCATTTGTTTCAGGACATTCTGACGTTATTCAGGGACGTTATGACTCAAAACAGTTTTCATATAACACGTTCGCGAGGACACGAGTAGGCGACCCCTTCTTCAACATACCAAGTGTTGCACACCAAATTAAGCGGAATAACGCCAGAAAGCCAATGCACTTTGATTCAGGACGCTCCTACGTTTCTCAAGGAAGTTATGATACAAAAACTGTTTTCAAATAACACGTACGCGAAAAACAAGATGGCGTCCCCTTCTTCAAAATACCAAGTGTTGCACACTAAATTAAGCGGGGGAACCCAAGAAAGACAATGCCATTTGTTTCAGGACATTCTGACGTTATTCAGGGACGTTATGACTAAAAACCGTTTTCATATAACACGTTCGCGAGGACACGAGTAGGCGACCCCTTCTTCAACATACCAAGTGTTGCACACCAAATTAAGCGGAATAACGCCAGAAAGCCAATGCACTTTGAGTCAGGACGCTACTACGTTTCTCAAGGAAGTTATGATACAAAAACTGTTTTCTAAACACGTACGCGAAAAAACAAGATGGCGTCCCCTTCTTCAAAATACCAAGTGTTGCACACCAACTTAAGCGAGGGAACCCCAGAAAGACAATTGCATTTGTTTCAGGACATTCTGACGTTATTCAGGGACGTTATGACTCAAAAACAGTTTTCATATAACACGTTCGCGAGGACACGAGTAGGCCACCCCTTTCTTCAACATACCAAGTGTTGCACACCAAATTAAGCGGAATAACGCCAGAAAGCCAATGCACTTTGATTCAGGACGCTCCTACGTTTCTCAAGGAAGTTATCATACAAAAACTGTTTTCATATAACACGTACGCGAAAAACAAGATGGCGTCCCCTTCTTCAAAATACCAAGTGTTGCACACCAAATTAAGCGGGGGAACCCCAGAAAGATAATGCCATTTGTTTCAGGACATTCTGACGTTATTCAGGGACGTTATGACTAAAAAACAGTTTTCATATAACACGTTCGCGAGGACACGAGTAGGCGACCCCTTCTTCAACATACCAAGTGTGGCACACCAAATTAAGCGGAATAACGCCAGAAAGCTAATGCACTTTGATTCAGGACGCTCCTACGTTTCTCAAGGAAGTTATGATACAAAAACTGTTTTCATATAACACGTACGCGAAAAAACAAGATGGCGTCTCCTTCTTCAAAATACCAAGTGTTGCACACCAACTTAAGCGAGGGAACCCCAGAAAGACAATGCCATTTGTTTCAGGACATTCTGACGTTATTCAGGGACGTTATGACTCAAAAACAGTTTTCATATAACACGTTCGCGAGGACACGAGTAGGCGACCCCTTCTTCAACATACCAAGTGTTGCACACCAAATTAAGCGGAATAACGCCAGAAAGCCAATGCACTTTGATTCAGGACGCTCCTACGTTTCTCAAGGAAGTTATGATACAAAAACTGTTTTCATATAACACGTACGCGAAAAAACAAGATGGCGTCCCCTTCTTCAAAATACCAAGTGTTGCACACCAAATTAAGCGGGGGAACCCCAGAAAGACAATGCCATTTGTTTCAGGACATTCTGACGTTATTCAGGGACGTTATGACTCAAAAACAGTTTTCATATAACACGTTCGCGAGGACACGAGTAGGCGACTCCTTCTTCAACATACCAAGTGTTGCACACCAAATTAAGCGGAATAACGCTAGAAAGCCAATGCACTTTGATTCAGGACGCTCCTACGTTTCTCAAGGAAGTTATGATACAAAAACTGTTTTCATATAACACGTACGCGAAAAAACAAGATGGCGTCCCCTTCTTCAAAATACCAAGTGCTGCACACCAAATTAAGCGGGGGAACCCCAGAAAGACAATGCCATTTGTTTCAGGACATTCTGACGTTATTTAGGGACGTTATGACTCAAAAACGGTTTTCATATAACACGTTCGCGAGGACACGAGTAGGCGACCCCTTCTTCAACATACCAAGTGTTGCACACCAAATTAAGCTGAATAACGCCAGAAAGCCAATGCACTTTGACTCAGGACGCTCCTACGTTTCTCAAGGAACTTATGATACAAAAACTGTTTTCATATAACACGTACGCGAAAAAACAAGATGGCGTCCCCTTCTTCAAAATACCAAGTGTTGCACACCAAATTAAGCGGGGGAACCCCAGAAAGACAATGCCATTTGTTCAGGACATTCTGACGTTATTCAGGGACGTTATGACTCAAAAACAGTTTTCATATAACACGTTCGCGAGGACACGAGTAGGCGACCCCTTCTTCAACATACCAAGTGTTGCACACCAAATTAAGCGGAATAACGCCATAAAGCCAATGCACTTTGAAGGAAGCGCGGATAAAAACCAACAGCCATCGTACGCGAAAAAACAAGATGGCGTCCCCTTCTTCAAAATACCAAGTGTTGCACACCAAATTAAGCGGGGGAACCCCAGAAAGACAATGCCATTTGTTTCAGGACATTTCGACGTTATTCAGGGACGTTATGACTCAAAAACAGTTTTCATATAACACGTTCGCGAGGACACGAGTAGGCGACCCCTTCTTCAACATACCAAGACTTGCACACCAAATTAAGCGGAATAACGCCAGAAAGCCAATGCACTTAGATTCAAACCCCCAGCTTTTCGCGAAGTTATGATACAAAACTGTTTTCATATAACACGTACACGAAGATGGTCCCTTCTTTCAAATACCAAGTGTTGCACACTAATTAAGCGGGGAACCCCAGAAAGACGCTATTTGTTTTTGCGGACATTTCGACGTTATTCAGGGACGTTATGACTCAAAAACAGTTTTCATATACTAATGTTCGCAGACAGTCGAAAGTAGGCGACCCCTTCTTCAACATACCAAGTGTTGTACACCAAATTGCTGAATAACGCCAGAAAGCCAATGCACTTGATTCAGACGCTCCTACGTTTCTCAAGGAAGTTATGATACAAAAACTGTTTTCATATAACACGTACGCGAAAAAACAAGATGGCGTCCCCTTCAAAATACCAAGTGTTGCACACCAAATTAAGCGGGAACCCCAGAAAGACAATGCCATTTGTTTCAGGACATTCTGACGATATTCAGGGACGTTATGACTCAAAACAGTTTTCATATAACACGTCCGCGAGGACACGAGTAGGCGACCCCTTCTTCAACATACCAAGTGTTGCACACCAAATTAAGCGGAATAACGCCAGAAAGCCAATGCACTTTGATTCAGGACGCTCCTACGTTTCTCAAGGAAGTTATGATACAAAAACGGTTTTCATATAACACGTACGTGAAAAAACAAGATGGCGTCCCCTTCTTCAAAATACCAAGTGTTGCACACCAAATTAAGCGGGGGAACCCCAGAAAGACAATGCCATTTGTTTCAGGACATTCTGACGTTATTCAGGGACGTTATGACTCAAAAACAGTTTTCATATAATACGTTCGCGAGGACACGAGTAGGCGACCCCTTCTTCAACATACCAAGTGTTGCACACCAAATTAAGCGCAATAACGCCAGAAAGCCAATGCACTTTGATTCAGGACGCTCCTACGTTTCTCAAGGAAGTTATGATACAAAAACTGTTTTCATATAACACGTACCTGAAAAAACAAGATGGCGTCCCCTTCTTCAAAATACCAAGTGTTGCACACCAAATTAAGCGGGGGACCCCCAGAAAGATAATGCCATTTGTTTCAGGACATTCTGACGATATTCAGGGACGTTATGACTCAAAACAGTTTTCATATAACACGTTCGCGAGGACACGAGTAGGCGACCCCTTCTTCAACATACCAAGTGTTGCACACCAAATTAAGCGGAATAACGCCAGAAAGCCAATGCACTTTGATTCAGGACGCTCCTACGTTTCTCAAGGAAGTTATGATACAAAAACTGTTTTCATATAACACGTACCGAAAAACAAGATGGCGTCCCCTTCTTCAAAATACCAAGTGTTGCACACCAAATTAAGCGGGGGAACCCCAGAAAGACAATGCCATTTGTTTCAGGACATTCTGACGTTATTCAGGGACGTTATGACTCAAAAACAGTTTTCATATAACACGTTCGCGAGGACACGAGTAGGCGACCCCTTCTTCAACATACCAAGTGTTGCACACCAAATTAAGCGGAATAACGCCAGAAAGCCAATGCACTTTGATTCAGGACGCTCCTACGTTTCGCAAGGAAGTTATGATACAAAACTGTTTTCATATAACACGTACGCGAAAAAACAAGATGGCGTCCCCTTCTTCAAAAGACCAAGTGTTGCACACCAAATTAAGCGGGGGAACCCCAGAAAGACAATGCCATTTGTTTCAGGACATTCTGACGTTATTCAGGGACGTTATGACTCAAAAACAGTTTTCATATAACACGTTCGCGAGGACACGAGTAGGCGACCCTTCTTCGACATACCACACCAAATTAAGCGGAATAACGCCAGAAAGCCAATGCACTTTGATTCAGGACGCTCCTATGTTTCTCAAGGAAGTTATGATACAAAAACTGTTTTCATATAACACGTACGCGAAAAAACAAGATGGCGTCCCCTTCTTCAAAATACCAAGTGTTGCACACCAAATTAAGCGTGGGAACCCCAGAAAGACAATGCCATTTGTTTCAGGACATTCTGACGTTATTCAGGGACGTTTTGACTTAAAAACAGTTTTCATATAACACGTCCGCGAGGACACGAGTAGGCGACCCCTTCTTCAACATACCAAGTGTTGCACACCAAATTAAGCGGAATAATGCCAGAAAGCCAATGCACTTTGATTCAGGACGCTCCTACGTTTCTCAAGGAAGTTATGATACAAAATCTGTTTTCATATAACACATACGCGAAAAAACAAGATGGCGTCCCCTTCTTCAAAATACCAAGTGTTGCATACCAAATTAAGCGGGGGAACCCCAGAAAGACAATGCCATTTGTTTCGGACATTCTGACGTTATTCAGGGACGTTATGACTCAAAAACAGTTTTCATATAACACGTTCGCGAGGACACGAGTAGGCGACCCCTTCTTCAACATACCAAGTGTTGCACACCAAAGTAAGCGGAATAACGCCGGAAAGCCAATGCACTTTGATTCAGGACGCTCCTACGTTTCTCAAGGAAGTTATAATACAAAAACCGTTTTCATATAACACGTACCTGAAAAACAAGATGGCGTCCCCTTCTTCAAAATACCAAGTGTTGCACACCAAATTAAGCGGGGAACCCCAGAAAGACAATGCCATTTGTTTCGCGTGGACATTCGACGAAATTCAGGACGTCAAAACAGTTTTCTTCTTACACGTTCGCGAGGACACGAGTAGGCGACCCCTTCTTCAACATACCAAGTGTTGCACACCAAATTAAGCGGAATAACGCCAGAAAGCCAATGCACTTTGATTCAGGACGGTCCAACGTTTCTCAAGGAAGTTATGATACAAAAACTGTTTTCATATAACACGTACCTGAAAAACAAGATGGCGTCCCCTTCTTCAAAATACCAAGTGTTGCACACCAAATTAAGCGGGGGAACCCCAGAAAGACAATGCCATTTGTTTCAGGACATTCTGACGATCTTCAGGGACGTTATGACTCAAAAACAGTTTTCATATAACACGTTCGCGAGGACACGAGTAGGCGACCCCTTCTTCAACATACCAAGTGTTGCACACCAAATTAAGCGGAATAACGCCAGAAAGCCAATGCACTTTGATTCAGGACGCTCCTACGTTTCTCAAGGAAGTTATGATACAAAAACTGTTTTCATATAACACGTACGCGAAAAACAAGATGGCGTCCCCTTCTTCAAAATACCAAGTGTTGCACACCAAATTAAGCGGGGGAACCCCAGAAAGACAATGCCATTTGTTTCAGGACATTCTGACGTTATTCAGGGACGTTATGACTCAAAAACAGTTTTCATATAACACGTTCGCGAGGACACGAGTAGGCGACCCCTTCTTCAACATACCAAGTGTTGCACACCAAATTAAGCGGAATAACGCCAGAAAGCCAATGCACTTTGATTCAGGACGCTCCTACGTTTCTCAAGGAAGTTATGATACAAAAACTGTTTTCATATAACACGTACCTGAAAAAACAAGATGGCGTCCCCTTCTTCAAAATACCAAGTGTTGCACACCAAATTAAGCGGGGAACCCCAGAAAGACAATGCCATTTGTTTCAGGACATTCTGACGTTATTCAGGGACGTTATGACTCAAAAACAGTTTTCATATAACACGTTCGCGAGGACACGAGTAGGCGACCCCTTCTTCAACATACCAAGTGTTGCACACCAAATTAAGCGGAATAACGCCAGAAAGCCAATGCACTTTGATTCAGGACGCTCCTACGTTTCTCAAGGAAGTTATGATACAAAAACTGTTTTCATATAACACGTACCTGAAAAAACAAGATGGCGTCCCCTTCTTCAAAATACCAAGTGTTGCACACCAAATTAAGCGGGGGAACCCCAGAAAGACAATGCCATTTGTTTCAGGACATTCTGACGTTATTCAGGGACGTTATGACTCAAAAACAGTTTTCATATAACACGTTCGCGAGGACACGAGTAGGCGACCCCTTCTTCAACATACCAAGTGTTGCACACCAAATTAAGCGGAATAACGCCAGAAAGCCAATGCACTTTGATTCAGGACGCTCCTACGTTTCTCAAGGAAGTTATGATACAAAAACTGTTTTCATATAACACGTACGCGAAAAAACAAGATGGCGTCCCCTTCTTCAAAATACCAAGTGTAGCACACCAAATTAAGCGGGGGAACCCCAGAAAGACAATGCCATTTGTTTCAGGACATTCTGACGATATTCAGGGACGTTATGACTCAAAACAGTTTTCATATAACACGTTCGCGAGGACACGAGTAGGCGACCCCTTCTTCAACATACCAAGTGTTGCACACCGAATTAAGCGGAATAACGCTTGAAAGCCAATGCACTTTGATTCAGGACGCTCCTACGTTTCTCAAGGAAGTTATGATACAAAAACTGTTTTCATATAACACGTACGCGAGAAAACAAGATGGCGTCCCCTTCTTCAAAATACCAAGTGTTGCACACCAAATTAAGCAGGGGAACCCCAGAAAGACAATGCCATTTGTTTCAGGACATTCTGACGTTATTCAGGGACGTTATGACTCAAAAACAGTTTTCATATAACACGTTCGCGAGGACACGAGTAGGCGACCCCTTCTTCAACATTCCAAGTGTTGCACACCAAATTTAGCGAAAGAACCCCAGCAAGACAATGACTTTGATTCAGGACGCCCTACGATTTTCAAGGAAGTTATGATACAAAAACTGTTTTCTATATAACACGTAATGCGCGAAAAAAACAAGATGGCGTCCCCTCTCTTCTTCTAAAATAAGTGTTGCACAAATTGCGGGGGTGGGGAACCCCCAGAAAGACACGCCACTTGTTTCGTAATATCTTGACTTGAAACGATACAAGACGTTAATCAAAATGAGGCTTACATAGCTCCATTGCCTGCGTAGAGGACACTGAGTAGTTATCCTCTCTCTCTCAAACATCCAGCGTTGCACAACCAAAATTGGCTTCTTCTGAAGGTCCTCTGCACGGCTCTGCACCTTACGGATTCAGACGCCCTACGGATTTTTCAAGGAAGTTATGATACAAAAACTGTTTTAATATAACACGTACGCGAAAAACAAGATGGCGTCCCCTTCTTCAAAATACCAAGTGTTGCACACCAAATTAAGCGGGGGAACCCCAGAAAGACAATGCCATTTGTTTCAGGACATTCTGACGTTATTCAGGGACGTTATGACTCAAAAACAGTTTTCATATACCACGTTCGCGAGGACACGAGTAGGCGACCCCTTCTTCAACATACCAAGTGTTGCACACCAAATTTAGCGAAAGAACCCCAGCAAGACAATGCACTTTGATTCAGGACGCTCCTACGATTTTCAAGGAAGTTATGATACAAAAACTGTTTTCATATAACACGTACGCGAAAAAACAAGATGGCGTCCCCTTCTTCAAAATACCAAGTGTTGCACACCAAATTAAGCGGGGCAACCCCAGAAAGCCAATGCCATTTGTTTCAGAACATTCTGACCTTATTCAGGGTCGTTTTGACTCAAAAACAGTTTTCATATAACACGTTCCCGAGGACACGAGTAGGCGACCCCTTCTTCAACATACCAAGTGTTGCACACCAAATTAAGCGGAATAACGCCAGAAAGCCAATGCACTTTGATTCAGGACGCTCCTACGTTTCTCAAGGAAGTTATGATACAAAAACTGTTTTCATATAACACGTACGCGAAAAAACAAGATGGCGTCCCCTTCTTCAAAATACCAAGTGTTGCACACCAAATTAAGCGGGGGAACCCCAGAAAGACAATGCCATTTGTTTCAGGACATTCTGACGTTATTCAGGGACGTTATGACTCAAAAACAGTTTTCATATAACACGTTCGCGAGGAAACGAGTAGGCGACCCCTTCTTCAACATACCAAGTGTTGCACACCAAATTAAGCGGAATAACGCCAGAAAGCCAATGCACTTTGATTCAGGACGCTCCTACGTTTCTCAAGGAAGTTATGATACAAAAACTGTTTTCATATAACACGTACGCGAAAAAACCAGATGGCGTCCCCTTCTTCAAAATACCAAGTGTTGCACACCAAATTAAGCGGGGGAACCCCAGAAAGACAATGCTATTTGTTTCAGAACATTCTGACGTTATTCAGGGACGTTATGACTCAAAAACAGTTTTCATATAACACGTTCGCGAGGACACGAGTAGGCGACTCCTTCTTCAACATACCAAGTGTTGCACACCAAATTAAGCGGAATAACGCCAGAAAGCCAATGCACTTTGATTCAGGACGCTCCTACGTTTCTCAAGGAAGTTATGATACAAAAACATTTTTCATATAACACGTACGCGAAAAAACAAGATGGCGTCCCCTTCTTCAAAATACCAAGTGTTGCACACCAAATTAAGGCGGGGAACCCCAGAAAGACAATGCAATTTGTTTCAGGACATTCTGACGTTATTCAGGGACGTTATGACTCAAAAACAGTTTTCATATAACACGTTCGCGAGGACACGAGTATGCGACCCCTTCTTCAACATACCAAGTGTCGCACACCAAATTAAGCGGAGGAACCCCAGCAAGACAATGTTATTTGTTTCAGGACATTCTGACGTTATTCAGGGACGTTATGACTCAAAAACAGTTTTCATATAACACGTTCGCGAGGACACGAGTAGGCGACCCCTTCTTCAACATACCAAGTGTTGCACACCAACTTAAGCGGAATAACGCCAGAAAGCCAATGCACTTTGATATAGGACGCTCCTACGTTTCTCAAGGAAGTTATGATACAAAAACTGTTTTCATATAACACGTACGCGATAAAACAAGATGGCGTCCCCTTCTTCAAAATACCAAGTGTTGCACACCAAATTAAGCGGGGGAACCCCAGAAAGACAATGCCATTTGTTTCAGGACATTCTGACGTTATTCAGGGACGTTATGACTCAAAAACAGTTTTCATATAACACGTTCGCGAGGACACGAGTAGGCGACCCCTTCTTCAACATACCAAGTGTTGCACACCAAATTAAGCGGAATAACGCCAGAAAGCCAATGCACTTTGATTCAGGACGCTCCTACGTTTTTCAAGGAAGTTATGATACAAAAACTGTTTTCATATAACACGTACGCGAAAAAACAAGATGGCGTCCCCTTCTTCAAAATACCAAGTGTTGCACACCAAATTAAGCGGGGGAACCCCAGAAAGACAATGCCATTTGTTTCAGGACATTCTGACGTTATTCAGGGACGTTATGACTCAAAACAGTTTTCATATAACACGTTCGCGAGGACACGAGTAGGCGACCCCTTCTTCAACATACCAAGTGTTGCACACCAAATTAAGCGGAATAACGCCAGAAAGCCAATGCACTTTGATTCAGGACGCTCCTACGTTTCTCAAGGAAGTTATGATACAAAAACTGTTTTCATATAACACGTACGCGAAAAAACAAGATGGCGTCCCCTTCTTCAAAATACCAAGTGTTGCACACCAAATTAAGCGGGGGAACCCCAGAAAGACAATGCCATTTGTTTCAGGACATTCTGACGTTATTCAGGGACGTTATGACTCAAAAACAGTTTTCATATAACACGTTCGCGAGGACACGAGTAGGCGACCCCTTCTTCAACATACCAAGTGTTGCACACCAAATTAAGCGGAATAACGCCAGAAAGCCAATGCACTTTGATTCAGGACGCTCCTACGTTTCTCAAGGAAGTTATGATACAAAAACTGTTTTCATATAACACGTACGCGAAAAAACAAGATGGCGTCCCCTTCTTCAAAATACCAAGTGTTGCACACCAAATTAAGCGGGGGAACCCCAGAAAGACAATGCCATTTGTTTCAGGACATTCTGACGTTATTCAGGGACGTTATGACTCAAAAACAGTTTTCATATAACACGTTCGCGAGGACACGAGTAGGCGACCCCTTCTTCAACATACCAAGTGTTGCACACCAAATTAAGCGGAATAACGCCAGAAAGCCAATGCACTTTGATTCAGGACGCTCCTACGTTTCTCAAGGAAGTTATGATACAAAAACTGTTTTCATATAACACGTACGCGAAAAAACAAGATGGCGTCCCCTTCTTCAAAATACCAAGTGTTGCACACCAAATTAAGCGGGGGAACCCCAGAAAGACAATGCCATTTGTTTCAGGACATTCTGACGTTATTCAGGGACGTTATGACTCAAAAACAGTTTTCATATAACACGTTCGCGAGGACACGAGTAGGCGACCCCTTCTTCAACATACCAAGTGTTGCACACCAAATTAAGCGGAATAACGCCAGAAAGCCAATGCACTTTGATTCAGGACGCTCCTACGTTTCTCAAGGAAGTTATGATACAAAAACTGTTTTCATATAACACGTACGCGAAAAAACAAGATGGCGTCCCCTTCTTCAAAATACCAAGTGTTGCACACCAAATTAAGCGGGGGAACCCCAGAAAGACAATGCCATTTGTTTCAGGACATTCTGACGTTATTCAGGGACGTTATGACTCAAAAACAGTTTTCATATAACACGTTCGCGAGGACACGAGTAGGCGACCCCTTCTTCAACATACCAAGTGTTGCACACCAAATTAAGCGGAATAACGCCAGAAAGCCAATGCACTTTGATTCAGGACGCTCCTACGTTTCTCAAGGAAGTTATGATACAAAAACTGTTTTCATATAACACGTACGCGAAAAAACAAGATGGCGTCCCCTTCTTCAAAATACCAAGTGTTGCACACCAAATTAAGCGGGGGAACCCCAGAAAGACAATGCCATTTGTTTCAGGACATTCTGACGTTATTCAGGGACGTTATGACTCTAAAACAGTTTTCATATAACACGTTCGCGAGGACACGAGTAGGCGACCCCTTCTTCAACATACCAAGTGTTGCACACCAAATTAAGCGGAATAACGCCAGAAAGCCAATGCACTTTGATTCAGGACGCTCCTACGTTTCTCAAGGAAGTTATGATACAAAAACTGTTTTCATATAACACGTACGCCAAAAAACAAGATGGCGTCCCCTTCTTCAAAATACCAAGTGTTGCACACCAAATTAAGCGGGGGAACCCCAGAAAGACAATGCCATTTGTTTCAGGACATTCTGACGTTATTCAGGGACGTTATGACTCAAAAACAGTTTTCATATAACACGTTCGCGAGGACACGAGTAGGCGACCCCTTCTTCAACATACCAAGTGTTGCACACCAAATTAAGCGGAATAACGCCAGAAAGCCAATGCACTTTGATTCAGGACGCTCCTACGTTTCTCAAGGAAGTTATGATACAAAAACTGTTTTCATATAACACGTACGCGAAAAAACAAGATGGCGTCCCCTTCTTCAAAATACCAAGTGTTGCACACCAAATTAAGCGGGGGAACCCCAGAAAGACAATGCCATTTGTTTCAGGACAGTCTGACGTTATTCAGGGACGTTATGACTCAAAAACAGTTTTCATATAACACGTTCGCGAGGACACGAGTAGGCGACCCCTTCTTCAACATACCAAGTGTTGCACACCAAATTAAGCGGGGGAACCCCAGCAAGACAATGCACTTTGATTCAGGACGCTCCTACGTTTCTCAAGGAAGTTATGATACAAAAACTGTTTTCATATAACACGTACGCGAAAAACAAGATGGCGTCCCCTTCTTCAAAATACCAAGTGTTGCACACCAAATTAAGCGGGGGAACCCCAGAAAGACAATGCCATTTGTTTCAGGACATTCTGACGTTATTCAGGGTCGTTTTGACTCAAAAACAATTTTCATATAACACGTTCGCGAGGACACTAGTAGGCGTCCCCTTCTTCAAAATACCAAGTGTTGCACACCAAATTAAGCGGGGGAACCCCAGAAAGACAATGCCATTTGTTTCAGGACAGTCTGACGTTATTCAGGGACGTTATGACTCAAAAACAGTTTTCATATAACACGTTCGCGAGGACACGAGTAGGCGACCCCCTTCTTCAACATACCAAGTGTTGCACACCAAATTAAGCGGAATAACGCCAGAAAGCCAATGCACTTTGATTCAGGACGCTCCTACGTTTCTCAAGGAAGTTATGATACAAAAACTGTTTTCATATAACACGTACGCGAAAAAACAAGATGGCGTCCCCTTCTTCAAAATACCAAGTGTTGCTCACCAAATTAAGCGGGGGAACCCAAGAAAGACAATGCCATTTGTTTCAGGACATTCTGACGTTATTCAAGGACGTTATGACTCTAAAACAGTTTTCATATAACACGTTCGCGAGGACACGAGTAGGCGACCCCTTTTTCAACATACCAAGTGTTGCACACCAAATTAAGCGCAATAACGCCAGAAAGCCAATGCACTTTGATTCAGGACGCTCTTACGTTTCTCAAGGAAGTTATGATACAAAAACTGTTTTCATATAACACGTACGCGAAAAAAGAAGTTGGCGTCCCCTTCTTCAAAATACCAAGTGTTGCACACCAAATTAAGCGGGGGAACCCCAGAAAGACAATGCCATTTGTTTCAGGACAGTCTGACGTTATTCAGGGACGTTATGACTCAAAAACAGTTTTTATATAACACGTTCGCGAGGACACGAGAAGGCGACCCCTTCTTCAACATACCTAGTGTTGCACACCAAATTAAGCGGAATAACGCCAGAAAGCCAATGCACTTTGATTCAGGACGCTCCTACGTTTCTCAAGGAAGCTATGATACAAAAACTGTTTTCATATAACACGTACGCGAAAAAACAAGATGGCGTCCCCTTCTTCAAAATACCAAGTGTTGCACACCAAATTAAGCGGGGGAACCCCAGAAAGACAATGCCATTTGGTTCAGGACAGTCTGACGTTATTCAGGGACGTTATGACTCAAAAACAGTTTTCATATAACACGTTCGCGAGGACACGAGTAGGCGACCCCTTCTTCAACATACCAAGTGTTGCACACCAAATTAAGCGGGAAAACCCCAGCAAGACAATGCACTTTGATTCAGGACGCTCCTACGTTTTTCAAGGAAGTTATGATA
>JAHFWJ010000443.1:600000-893273 GCA_028555115.1 Himalopsyche japonica | reverse complement strand
TAGTGGAATAATAATAGCAATTGAAAAATTATCTCTAAAATATGAGGCAGATATCACACAGATCATCTCTATTTGACACCATTAGGTCTAGCATTAAGTCATGTTTATATTGTCTGTTCACATGGTCAAAATAAAGTTGTTAACCTGATTCACGCGGCTCTTTTTTTCATACAAATTAAATTCGTCTGCATTGATATTTTTCAAAATGGTTTCTTTCCATATAGAGTTATAAATAGAGAAATAAAAATGGGTTGGCTTTTATGGAAGCCAGATGCATTAAGAATGTTTCAAATTAAAAAACACAAAGAAATGTCCAAAGTTGTTACAATCACTTTAACAAATATATCCCTAACAAATAACTCACTCGTAATCGCCATTACCATGCCAAATCGAAGCCACCAATCAAACTCAAATGAACAAGTGCCATAACTGTCATGTGTCATGGAGTGTTATATTGCAAAGCCGCGAGTTTGATGCGAAGTTCAGCGCAAAATTTACAACTGATTTGTGACTTGCAGAGATCACAATAAATTTAAAGGGTTCGAAAAATCAATGTTTTAAACATTTAAACCTAATACTTTTGACAAGTGTATAGAAGTGGCAGTAGCAGGAAAAATTAGGCAATATCTTGAAACCAAAATCAGTCCTATAAGTAAAAGATTGCCTGCATTAACGATGATTGAAAGTTCGCATCTCAGGGTCTGCGACGCCCGCGTACTGGCCCCACACATTGCCGTCATAGACCTTGAGACATTAGCGTGGAAAGGATTAATTGCAAAACAATTAAATACAGTATGACAGTATAACTTATCAGACATCCATGTAGTGGTTAATTCTTTTGCGGTAAGAAAATAAATACTTGAAATTATTTTATAAAATGTTATTTAATGTTACAGGTTTCTGAAGCTAATCCTCATTTAAAAAGTCTTTTTGACGGATTGACAATGACTGAAGCACAGCTAAAGCAAGTTTTTCGACGACACAATTTAGAAGCAGTTAATCCTATTAAAGAAAAGTTTGATCCCAATCTACATGAAGCGTTATTTGCTCAGGTATAATCTTCAAGTATAGGGTTTTGCTAAGCCTTAAATTATAGATAATTAATCTTATTGAATAAATAGTTGCTAAATCCAATGTAAGAATTATATATGTAAAATTTATGATATAACTATTTTTCAGGAGGTTGAAGGAGCAGAACCTGGAACTGTTGTAGTTGTAAGCAAGATTGGTTACAAACTGCGAGAGAGGTGTGTTCGACCAGCACTTGTGGGAGTTGCCAAATAAGTTAACTGCAACTATGGCTGGAAGTGGCTTTTGTGTCTCACCATTTTTTTCATTAAATCATCTAAGATAGTAAATACCACCACACAATATTTGCAGTGCCGTCAACTAGAATCAATTTCTCTTAACACCAGATTGTGATATTGTTCTTTTTTTGGGCATTTTTTCAAAAGTAACATTTGCAAAAAATACAGTTGAAAAAATAAAGAGTGCATCATTTCAAGCAATTTAAGTATAGGAATATTTTGATGTTTTATAATTAATATTCAATGAAAATGATTCTCAAAATTATAATTCAGTTAGTACAGAGGGTCTTCTTTTAAGAGAATAGTTGGTACAGAAAAATACTTCATAAACTAAAACAAATAAATTCATTGAGAAACTCATGCACAGTGGCTCATCTTTTTTTGCACAATATTCGAATACTTAAATATCGAGCCCCCCCCCCTCTTTAATGTTTATGATGCACAATTTAATTAAAAAATGTGCTCAGATAATATTAATATATATTCATGGAAAAATACTGAATTTACAGTGAATTCATAATAATGTTTCACAGCCCTGTGGTTGGCATAGTCCCATTAGGCCAGTGAGCTGAAGGGCTAAAAGTTTACTATCACGTTTGTAACTTGAACCTGTCCCAAATCCATATTTTTTCTTTCTAAATCCAAAACAACAAGCCTGTTTTCATGTTTGATAGTGACCCAGACATTAATAGAACCTAACCGGTACTTTCATATTTCTTGCATGAAATTTTTTAATTTTAGTACTTATCATACATTGTAAAACAGAGAAAATAAGCATTGAAAATATGAACCATCAAAACAAACACATTTCACTAGTGACATAGTGAAATTTTCAACAAAGCTGCAATCAGGGCTGTGGAGTCATTAAAAAAACATAACTTCGACATTGACCAAAAACATGACTCTGACTTATACTAATAACACAACTGACTAAAAAAAGTTTATTTTTGTCAGGTTTTTCCTACCTTGCCTATTTGTGCATTAAATGAAAAATTTACCAACCAATTTGGCAAATTGTTTATTGAGAAATTCTTCAAATTCGTCTAGTTGAAAAAGTAGTCGGAGTAGCTCGTTTTTTGCGACTCCAGCTCCACAGCCCTGGCTGCAACTTACACGACTTTTAAGTAAAGAAATACCAACATTCCAAAGGTGTATAGAGAAAATACAATCATATCACTTGAAACATTGGGCCATTATGTTCGACACTAGTCTAGTGTCTAGCCACTAAAAAACGGGAATATTACCACAGTTCAAAAATTTTATAATTTAACCAACAGTTAAATAATCCTTAACCATCAAATCCCAGTCTTGTGCTCACCTGTAATATGAATTCGACCGACGTGTCATAGTCTGAAATGGTGTTAATCTTTCCTTGTATTTCCCACTAAATTCAGAAATAAACCCTAATCTATAAATTTATGTATTTATTCCTTAGGGGTAGATAGATGCAAAAAACTTTTTCTCAATATCAAATATTAGGTATACAGTGAAACCTCGATTTTACGTTATCCAAGGGAACCTGAAAAAAAAACTGTTTTTGCGGGAAAGATTCAAATAATAATATACAAGTAAAATCTTAAAAAACATTTATTTATTTATTAGTTACTTGTGCATACTGTATATAAAATTTAAAAAAGTCCTTGATGTTAGTTTGCTTCTTTGTTGTTTGGCTCTTTAATCGGAACAAACGACACCTCAAACTCGCTTACTTTTCTAAGAGCAGATTCATCGATTTCCTTGGAATAGAAAAATGATTTTATTTTTTCGAATGCCAATAATGCTTCTTTAAATGTCGGAATAGGCTCGGTATTATGTTCTTCGCCATCTTCTTCTTCACTGCTGTCATAAGTTGCATCACATAATGACTCGATTGTCTCAACGCCACAAGTAGCCAGATGTTGCAAAGTCAAGATCCCCCCGAGCTGCAAGACGCCAGTCATTATTAAATGAATCGGATGATTCCTCTTCAGTTTCCATCAGTTCTTCTTGAGAAATAACTGCTCTGAAGGTTTAACCACATTTCCAGAAGCAATTCATTATTGTCGTAGCTTTGACCTGATGCCAAGCAGTAACCGTGTAGTTTATTCCCTGCAGCACATTTATCTTGAGTGTTGCTGGGTTCATAACACTTCCAGAGTCCATCATGCATACTATTTTTTGTACCAACTGTTTTCTGTAAAGTTGTTTAAAGTTCTTTATCACTCCCAAATCAAGTGGTTGTAAAGCACTGGTACAATTTGGAGCGTAATAAACTATCTTGATGTTTATTGATTGAATTGGCATTCACTTGGTAGAACTCCATTATAACACGGTGAAAAAAAGCAATGTATTAAGTAACAAAATTATTTTTAACAAATATAGTTGATAGCTATTTCGGCTCACGCCATCGTCAGAACTAGTCAGAACTATAGTTCTGACGATGGCGTAAGCCGAAATAGCTATCAACTATATTTGTTAAAAATAATTTTGTAGTACTAAAATACATTGCAATTTTTTCACCGTGTTACCTTGATGTTCTTAGGAAATGAAGTATCTCGAGGGTGGGCGGCACAATTGTCCATAAATAGTAGTATTTTACGCTCCTGCGCACTAATTGAGGAGTCAAAATTCCTCAAGAAAGCCATAAAAATATTGGTGGTCATCCATGCCTTCTTGTTGGCGTGGTATTTTACGGGAAATGTTTTTATATTCTTAAAACATCGAGGTTTCAGCGATTTTCCTATTACAATTGGCCGCATTTTGTCTGACCCATCACTATTTGTACATTGCAGTACTGTAATCCGCTCTTTAGAATTTTTTCCTCCATGACAGGACGGACCCCTTAATGTCAGAGTTCTATCCGGAAGGCACATGAAGAAGAGACCCGTCTCGTCAGCATTATAAATATCTCGTGGTTCATATCCCTCAACGATCTCAGGTAATCTCGCTATCCATGATGTGGTTGTGTCTGGGTCCACAGCAGTGCTCTCGCCCGCTAGCTTTTTATAAACAAGACCATGCCGATCTTTGAACCTATTGATCCATCCGTTCGATGCAGAAAAATTTGTGATCCCTTTTATTTTGGCTATTTGCAAAGCTTTTTCTCTGACTATGGATCCATCCATAGGTATGTTTTCAGCTCGCGCCTGCTGGTACCACATGTAAAGAATCTCTTCAAGCTCTCCAAAACTAGATTTCTTAGCAGACTTTCTTTTAATTGCTGTCTTGCCGCACTTTTCAATTGTTTTGTGTCAGTTCTATTGTACCCGTCTTATTTAATGCATGGAAATGCTGAAAAATAAACCCTGAGACATAAGTGTCAAAATATGTAAAAATGTACAAGGTTTCAACAATCAAAATTTGGTGAGTTATTTAATTCACACTGAAGTAAACAGTGATAAAAGAAGTCATTGCTTTTTTTACGTTTATAAAAAAAAATGAAACATTAACATACCTTAAACGTGATACTTTATTAAATTTATATAATTAAATATTTTAAAGGTGAGAGCCACTAGCATAAATTGGAATAAAAAAAGTTCATTTAAATGTCATAATGTCAGAACATAACTCAATGATGTAAGAATATCTTATATAAATTAGTGAAAGAGCGCAGTCGACTGATAAAAATGACAATTCCGTCTATCGAAGTGGGAACAAGTTTAAAAAACTTGTGGCGGAAAATTTAATTCCAGATAATGCAATTCTGGAAAATCTCGCTCTCTTAAACCTATTTTCCATTCTGTCTTCCGTAAAAAAGTTTCCCTCATTTCCGTTGTATATCAAAACGAATAAAAAGTACGATAAGAACGTTTGATTAGAGCGTGAATAAATCATTGTTAATGATTAGCTTTAAGGATGTTTAAGAGGGGTCGAAAATACTTTTTTATAAAAACTTATGGTCTATACTTTGAATGTCATAACTATTTTGTAGTAAGCTTTCCAAATGACGGACAAGCAATGAGACATTGCTTGAAATTCAAATTATAATACAAAATATACAAGAGGATTAATTTATCGTTTCTCTTTGTGTCATAAATCTATAAAATGGTTATAAATGGGTTGCATAATGGGATATTTGAATCTATAGAAATGTTCTTTCAGTAACACATCGGAAAAAATCACTTTTAGTAGCGAAATGTTTCATTAATTAGTAAACTAACAATTCAAAAAGAAAAAAAAAACAACTACGGATTCACAATCCACAAACAAACAATCACATTGTTTTAAATGAATGAAATATGAAAATAGCTTTAAAATGACAAAAAAAAACTTTTGAATAATAAATTGCAAAGGGCATATTGCTCCAAAAAACATTGTTAATCAACAGTTCACTGAATTAATAAGACCTTTAAATAACCGGAAACGTTGAAACTGTCTGAAAATTAACTTTGAATTCTTACTTTTAGTTAATTCTGTCATTTAAAGTTACCTAGGTGTTTAATACTCCAGCCTTAAAAACTTTCAGAAGTTTATAGGCCTCCGTTTTCTATAAAAAAAAATATACAGCTTGAAAGTACATTTCAACATGTTCTACTTTGTGGAGTTTACGATTTTAAGAGACTTCTTTCTCAAAAGTTTTTGCTCATTAAATTTAAGAACTTATCATAGTTGGAGAAAATTATGTAGAGTGACACTATTATATTTACCATTTAAATATTAATTGTCTATTTATTTTAGTTTGAAGTCAGTCATTTGATACCTAAAAATCTAGCACTTTATTGGTCAGAAACGTTTGATAGATATTAATGGAAAATTTGGTATCCGGTCGGAAAAAATATATTTATTGTTGAAATAGTTAGATGTAATATAGCATAGGAAATATAAATGTGTTTTTAGTTTTAAATACTTCAATTATGGTCAATTAATTGTTTTGCGACAACAGAAATCGAGCTTAGTAAGTATCAGTAATATAATGTAGCCAAGTTAAAACTGCAAAGAAACTAAAATGCAAAAATTGTATTCATAACTTTCTTATTAATGTATCCGTAAGTGAGATTTTCTTAACGTCATACAAAGCACTATGTAGATTATTATTATTATTTAAATGATTTTAGCCACAATACCTCGGATACTTTGTCTCACGAGATTGTTTATTCAGCCAATAGGTTATTCCAGTAGCACCCTAAACATTTAAAAGCTTTAATACCCCCGGCAAAAATCATTACGCTTAGTTCACTCAGAAAAATCATTAATCGACGTACATTATAAAAAATACATGTAAACAATCAATGCAAAAAAGGGGATGGATATTTTTAATGGTAAAATCTAAAATAATTTAAGCTCATGTAGTTATTTAAATAAATGCAATATTAATCATTATCAAGTCGAAAAACTTTTGTTAGTTTTTGTTGCCGAAACCTTTTCTTAGGCAACTTGAAATTTGCAGTCTGCAGTTTTCTAATTAATTAAAACTTTGTCACGTCTTTTCGTCATCAATCGGTGGCTGAAAAAAAGCATTCAAATATAATTTATATAGCAGATTATAGGCGATAGAATAATTTTACAAACTGTTTCACTCTTAAACGTACGAAAAGAAGTATTAAATTTATTGCGTTCTCATACATTTTGGAATTTTACTTATAGGCGATAAAGTTAAATGCGAAGAGATAATAATAATAAAAAATATAGCCCTTTTCAAAGAAACGGATTACCATCTGTTGCCAAAAATTAGACATAAATCTCAAAATTGGGTGTAGCAAATTAACTTTTAGGGTGTTAACTGTCACTTATTCCGATCTTAGTCTTAAAAATGTGAATATAGTACTAAAATTGCGCATGTTATTTAAAAATGGTGATATAAAAATAAAACAAATTAATCGATTTAAGGGTGAATAACTTTTTTAGAAGCTGGGAGAAAAAACTCTTCTTAAAGAAATAAATTTGATTAAAAGCTTCATATGCTTCAAATTGCAGACAATATTTTAGCTTTATGACGACTTTAAGGGTTTCAAAACATTATGTGTTTAATTTAAATAAAACTAACTCATATCTTCATTTCTTTATAAACGCAAGAGTAGATAAATAAATTACGGTATTTGATCATCTTAACAAATTCTAACAATGTATGAGATTCTTTTTCAGATCTCAAAAATGTTGATGAGTATTACGAAATAATTTTGAAAAAAATAACTCAATTGCTTAAATACTTTTGATTCAGTCATAAAAAATAAATATTTTATTGCTGCAAGAAAACTGATTGAAAAAGTTTTAATTCGAACGTACGAGCCTACATAAAATATGACAGTCATTTACATCTTAAGTCTTCAGCACCGCAAATTCAATTGGAGTGAAAGCAATCTGTCCCACTAATGCCTTGAATTTATTTCAGATCCGACCGTAAGTTCAAATCGTAGTACTGCGGCTATATCCCATACCTAATTGAAACAGAGCGGCGTTATGGGACGAATCTTAATACAAAGTTTACAAAGCAATAACGGTGTAACTTATACTCTTCATTAATTAAGTTAAAGTTGTTTTATCACCATCTCATGTCTTCATTTAAGATTTTGGTCGGAGGGAAATCGACGGAAATGAGATCCAGAAAAGGACGAGCTTAATATTTTTTTACTATTCGATACAGTAGGAGAACTAATGTGCTAATAATTTATTCACATACTGCAGAGAATTATAAATTACAGACTATTTATATTTGTCAACTAACTGCTTATAATAAATAATAAAATTGGATAGTACATACATGTACCTTGTATGAGTTAAATGTATGATTTCAGTTGGAAATATTAAATAACAACATTTTCTTGTAAGCTGTTTTGCATTAAACAAAGCACGTTTAGTAACTCAGCCCGAGAGAATTTTCAAATAAATGGAAATGAAAGAATTCGACTAAATATATGTATATTATGTCGAATATATGATAAATGATATTAAATGAAACAAATCTATCTTTGTTGAGCAAAAAGAGCAAAACGTACAATATTGCACAAGCTGATGTTATTGATGAATAATGACTTTTATTTTAAGTGGGTACGAAAGTATTACATTACAAAATATGATATCGACAATGATTGATGGGTGTATATGGTAATTCATTCATTTTTTTCAGAACCCTATATCACTTAAAAGCACTATTGAAATTATCAAAAATGTTATGTTTTTTTTAAATAAAAGAAATCAAAAAATAGCTCTTGCGTAACAAAAATCGATTTTATTAATATTATTTAAAAAATACCTTGAAAACTTTAAACATTTATTTCGGTTTAAAAATGGACGTATATTTGTTTTGTATAACGGTCCATTTTTAAATATTGAAGAATACTGGTCGGACTAGAATAAGGTACCTAATGAAAATGATGTGGTTTTTTAAAATGCATTTTTAGAGTATAAATAAGTAGATCAACTAGACATGCTTGTGCGTGGCATTAATTTTAAATGGTTTCAAATTTTACGCAGGTTTGGTGGTAACCATTTCACTGCGACTTTGATAGAAGAGCCGTGCGAAAATGATGAACAACTAGTCACCCAGAAAGGTTCCCAATAGTCAGGCGTAAAACAGAGGAGGGTATAATCGAGCTGCTTAAACTATGTATATTTGGGTATGAGAAAATCGAGGGAAATGGAATTTGATTGTACAAGTGTGCTGGTGTTAAATCGATTTATAGAGAAAAGCCATTGTAACAGAGGGTTAATGCGTTGGAATTATGAAATTTCATAGCGGTTTTGGCACGTTGATTTTAAAATTAAGATAATTCCATTAGAAAAATAAAATTGATCAATACAAATTGTTACCAATGCTGATTTTTTTGTATGAAAAATGTGGAATCATATTGATGTAAAATAGAGCTTTCCTTAGTGCTTCTATTATATATTATTGCAATGAAATTTGACATTTGTAGCTTTAATCTTTAATGCACTATATGCAAGTTAAATTATCTTAAATAATTGGAATATTGCAACGAAAAGATATCATAAAATTTATTTTTTCAGAAGTAAAATTTACATTTATCAAACTAAATTTATTGAATGACCGAGGAGAATTATCAAAATATATATTATATATATATATATAACAGTAACAAGTAATAAAAACATTTTTTATCTTCGTGTAGCTATATAATTGCGGGTTAATATTGTTGTTCATGCTATGCTAAAATAATATTTTTTCTTATTTACTTACGATAAAAAATAAAATATAATTGCAAGAAGACTATCATAATACAAAAAAAATAAATCTGTCAATAACGGGTACTATGAATAATTCAATGTTCAAATACTTCTTTTTTTAAGCTAATAAATAAACACATATAAATTTTATAAAAAAAACCAAAATTCACTGTCTTTCATTCAAATTTCTTTATTGTACGTATAGTTTGTGTTAAAATATAAGTGAAATAGTTTCAAAAAATATGATGTTATATTAATGTATTGTATGATTATTTTTAATTGATAAATCTGATTATTGCAAGATTTTTTTCTCATCACTATTCATTTAATTCGTGCTTAAAATCAATAAGCTATGAATGAGTATTTTAAAAGCTATCTAAAATTATTGTGTTGGAAACAATTATGCTAGAAAGTAGTTTTCCTCCATTACATTTCATGAAATGTGTATAAATTGATAAGGTCGTTAATGATTAATGCAAGAATTGGCATATCTTGCAAAATTAGTGGGTAATAAAATTTCTGTTGAGTTTTACGATCGTCAAAGTACCCCTCATTAAAACATTTTACTATGGAGGCCGTAATAAAGTTCACGGAAATCGAAACCTTTGGATCAGTCATAAAAGCTTGAGTATCGCGAAGTAGATAGTGCTTTAGCTTGCAAAAGCTTTTTGTGACACTTTTCTCTTGTTGCCTTCGGGGCTTATAAATTATTTATATGAGTGCTGAATTTAATATGCTGCGGTGTAATATTATATATATGTAGATTAAATCGACAACTTCACGCTTAATTATCGATGGAAGAATATACATTCGAATTAAAATAATTATTTGCTGGAGAAATTGATCTGTTTTAGGGCCTTTTTGTAATAATTTTTTACTTTACTAAAGTATATACGAAAAATAAAACATATTTTTTCATAGAGAAAACATACTATATACAATTATCTCTCCCCGTAGTTTTCAGCTTACTCATTCACATATAATTTGATTCTTTATCATTTGATTTTTAGAATACGTTTTTCAAACAATAAGAATAAATTTTAAACTTTTATTTAAAAAAAATGCATGAATAGTCAGAATTAAGGTGTACTGGCGAAATATTCCAGTCGAGACAATTTTATAAAAAAAAAAAAATCGTTTGCTAGGTGAGTTAATCTCGTCTCTATTATCAAGCTTTCAAAATGGAAATTATAAAGCATGAATTCCACAGAACGGAATTCTTATAAAAATGGTAAAAGGTTAAGTTATTGCTACATTTTTTTTTGTTTTTCCAACATAGAATCACAAAAAATGCTGAACCATAACAAAATGAAAAAGGATACTCAAATGTGCAACAAAAACCTAAAAGAACTTTAAAAGTAAGCCAATTACAGAATGCACACTCGTAGCCCGCTCAGATACTGAATGTGATTTATCTATCAGTACATAAAGTCTTGTGTCCTTTTTTTACACTATAATTATTTTTGACATGAAAAATTTAAAGACCATTACACTAATTGAAGGAATGATATCATGGCAAAAAAATAGGCTTAAATACGTAACATCGAAATTTATTAGAACTACATTTAATACGGAACTCGTGAAACATATGGCTTACATAGTAACTTTATATTGCGATAACAACAATGAATAATGATTAAAAAATAATATATTTACTAATTAAATGAATTTTGATTCGTGCGTTTATGCAAAAGATTTCAAAATAATTAATTAAAATTGTCAAATTATAAATAATTGATGCGTTAAATTTTTTGATAATATATTTATACAGTATTTGTCATGTGGATGTTATAATTTATTAGTTTCATTCAATTGAAACAAAAACTATAGATTTTATTCCGTTATAAATTTATGTATGAAAAAAACGTAAAATATTATAAGATATTGTAAAATTATGAGATGGCGGTGGTAAATTTCAAAGCTAAGAAGTACGTACCAGCCTGGCTACAAAGTTACCGAGTTCTTTGCTTTGATGTCAAGTCTTTATTCATCCCTAAAAATCGTTTGAAGACTGGCCCGATTCAAATTATTTCAACTCTGCATCAATTAAACATCAAAATTATAATAGAAGAATATTATCACCAAAGGGTTGATGCCTGAACTGGCTATCAATACTATTCATTTGCACTGACTGATAAATAATATTGATTCAGTATAACGGTCTCTTCTTTTAATTCCAAGTAAATGAACGAGTATCTATTATATATTTATTTATTCATGACGATCACTAGGGCAGAAAACGTTTCATTCATTACAGCCTTTCATTCGCTTAGAATTTTTAATTGGCACTATTGACATTGTATCTTGACTAGAATAAAAATCTTTTGTGTTGAAAATGAATAAGAAAAAATAAAACTATTATTGAGAAAAATGGATTGCAATTCATAAAAAAAATTCATCCAATAATAATATTTTTAATCGAAATATGTACGATTAAAAAATCGTATTTTATTCAAAAGTATGTGATAATCTTAAAAAAGGTGATTATAAATGAGAATATCATATAAAAAATTAATAATTACATAACCGAAAAGAATAAAAAGTGTGGACAGAATCCAACCTTCTTTGATTAGATTTGAAAAATGTATATTCAATTTCACTCAATATATCAATTAAGGCATATTGACCAAATAATAGTTAATGACATATATCTATCGATTAAATTAGCATTTAATTGGTGGAGCTCTATTATAACACGGTGAAAAATAGCAGTATATTTTAGATCTATACAATATATAAGATAAACATTAGGTAGCTATTTTGACTTACGCCCTAATCAGAATTATGCTTAAACGTGCACTAACTTATCTATATTTAGCTGTGTAGATATGTTAAAAAAATAGATCTTCTCTTCTGTTATAACAGCCTAGTTTTATATTTAAATTTTTAATTGTGGCAAATTGACTTTATGTGTTTCTCGAAGTGAGAGTTAATCTAAGCAATACAAGAAAACCGCTTCCTTAAATCGATTAATAATTTTGGGAGTATAAGCGAAAAAATTAGCCACGAAATTGAAAATTCGGTAAATGTTTCATTAAAAGTCAATAAAAATTCAGATGCACATCTTAAAAATATTAAAGACAAAATTAACAAGCTTGACAAGAGTGGTATTTTCAAGATATTTTGCGACTCTTGCTAATCGAAATAAATCTGACAGACAGGCAAAAGCATATCGTCTCGGGCTAAAAGACGCACAAAACCATTAAATAACAGACCTCATAAAAGAATCGCATAAAAGAAACTTAAATTCAGTGCCCACGTGTTTACATCTTTGTAGTAAAGGCCCCTAGCTAAATGCATTGGAGCAATTATAAGTCAATAGATATCAGCAATCTAATGACATTTTTAATTAACAAACAAATAAAAATCTATCCATTACGGTAGATTAATGCGACTTTTAAAATAAATCAAATTAGTACAATACTTATTCACTATTTATTTTCATTCCCTACAAATAAAATAATAAAAAAAACAGATTAACTTTCACTTCAAGAAATACAAAAAATCAATTTGCCACATTTAAATATTTGAATATAAAACTAGAATATTATCACAGCAGCGAAGAAGTATTGTGTACATTTTCTACACTGCTATATATTATATATAGATAAATAAATGTACGTTTAAAAATAGTTCTAATGAGGTGTAAGCTATAAATAGCTATAAACTACATATCTTATAAACTTTGTATTATAGAACAAAATTAATTGATACATGTGCTTTCATTTTTTTGTGTTTGGTATCAGTTACTCAAATATACACATATATTATAATTTTTCTACAATAATTGTGAAACGTCAATTTTTTATTCGTGTCGCGTATGATGTGAAACAATTTGTAGCTCGATCATTTTGAGCGTTACAGAAGTGAATGTTTTAAGTATTAGTAGGAAAGTTGATCTGCATTAAATTTAGTTAGGAAGCTAATTTTCAGTAAGTGTGTATAGTTAATGAATATGATTATCAGGTCTTAGCCGCTATTTTATTCAACAGCTTTAATTAAATACCCATTGACTGTGATTAATAAAAAATAGCTATATTTTAGGAATCGCTTTTTTTGAAAAATTGAAAATGAAATTTTTTGAAAAAATGAAACACTTTTTGAACTATAATAATTTAATAGAACAGTTAAAAACAGATGGTATAAATATTATGTAATTAAGTCATCATTTTAGTTCAACCTATTTTGAAAACCAGATTCAGATTTGTTTTCACGCTAAATTATACATTTGATTTTTTTTTTAAGTTCAGTCTATAACTCAAAATACTGACAAGTCTGCGGTTTTTCAGGAACGTATTTATTTGTTAATGAGTCATTATTTTGGTGAATGTTTATAGACCATTGCTGAAAATCGAAGAAACGTTTGTTTATTATAAATTTAATAAAAAAATCTTTTGTTTTTAAAGACTGTGTTAAAACAGTCAAATAAACCATTAAAAAATGCAACGCTGGTAACAAATTTCTAAAGAATATTTTTACGTACTATAATATATTACTATCTAGTTTGTCAGAACTAAGTAAATATACAGATAAATTAAAGTCAAGCTCAACTATTTTAATGTGATTTACATTAAAAGAAAATATCAAACTGCAAATACGGTGGCAAACCATATAAAATAATAATATTATCATATGAAGCAAAATATTTTATTTACGTTGACTAAACTGTGTAATCACATTTATTCACTTCTCTCGGGCTGAATCTGTCTTTATACTAAGATTCAAATAACAAATCACACGCATAATTTCTGACGTGAACATTTAAATGTCTGCCAATTGGTATTAAATTATACAACCCTGCTATTTGAAGGGTTTAATGTGTTGGGAATGGTCTTTGGACCTTCATTTGATCACTGCTTGATTGCTTTGACTTTTGGTGCCTACATAATTATATAACTGATTAAATTGTTCTGCCTAGGGATATGTCATTAAGTCGATTAACAAGGTTTAAAAGATTTCAGACGAGAGACTATTCATTATTTTGTATTAAATCTTAAATATACAACCGAAAAATAAATTTAAATTAACATTAAAAAAAACAGCTATAGACACTTGGGAACAGAATTGAAATTTGACTATCACCATCACAGATATATATATATGTTTGTTTTTTAAATAAAATGATTTTATGCAGTTGTGACACGTGCTTTACATTATGAATTAAAATCTTAAGAGACACATTTGTATCACATTCGTATGAAATAAATCATTTTGCAATTATTTATAAGTAGATGATGTTTTGTTTTCCCGATTCGTAACGATATGTAATACTTCGCGTAAGTTCTTCATTGATTTGCATTGAAAGCAATTAGTTTACGCGTAGCACTGTCATAGCTTTTTGCAATACTTACTTTTGAAAAAAGGAAGAATAAACGACTAAATAATAGGTAATTTTGAAAAAATTCTATCGACTTGCTGTATAAGGAGACCATAATATGCTCCATTTTTGAAACTGACGCGATAAAAATGTAGGTTTTTTTGATTTTTACACTCTTATAAAATGTGATAACATATATTTTATGATAAAAGATAATATGATTAGATATTATTAATAGTCTCAACTCTTCGTTGAAATAGGCTTTCGAGGAAAATTATAAAACCTTACATAAATATTCTGCTTCAAGAGACGAAATGCTAATCTCCGATCAAAAAGGCGAAAAGTAAATTTCATCAGGGTGAAATGTTTCATTTATAATAGGATTTCATAACCTCGACAATGGTAGTGCTTTATTAATTCCATTAATTTGCAACACTTCGGGGATTTCTACGCAGCTTACAACCGCTGTTGTACAAATAGCCTGTAAATTATTCGATTACGGAAAATTCAACTCGTTACAAAATCATCAACGTGTAGCATGTTTAATATGAAGTTTTGTTATAATTTGAAACTCGTTGACATTTCATCAAAATTAAATCAAATAATGTAAAATAAATCTTTTTTATGAATACCTATCCCCACTGTTAAACAATGGCTTTGTATATTTTAATTATTCGGGGGTATTTTGACGGATATACTTTTTTAATTTATTTTAAAAACACATACACATCGAAAATATTTTAATTAAATATTTTTACTTTAAAAATAACATAAAATAAATTAAACATACACAAATGTGCAGCATTTGAGATTCGTCGCATTAAGCGAGACTATTTTCAAATTAAATACTAACTTGCTGCATAGTTATTAAAAGTCGAAAAAATGGTTTAAAATAACTTTTTTTTTTGGGATTTTTTTGAACTCTTTTTAAATTGATGTAGTTATTACTATAAATGTACCCAAGTCGATGTGATAATTTATAACTGAAAATGACTTGTGGTTTGTATAATTACCAAACGTCGTACACTATTTTGAGTAAAACAATATGATTGTCCTCCAATGAGCAGCAGTTTTTTAATTGGATATTTTTAAAACCTTTTTGTATTTTTTGTATGAAATAACTACGATAAAGCAAAAAATCAAAAAAGTATTACTTAAATGAAATGACTAAAATTGACGTGTGAAAATTATTTATCTAATTTGAAACTAATATTAAACCGATACCACAAACCGATCTTAATTATTCGTCTCGGGTAACAACCGATTATCTGAAACAATGCTTAAATATGAGCATTATTTACTTGTTCACAAAATGTCTGGTTATGCCAATCATATCACATAATCAGATAATCGTAACCTATAAACGCTTCATTTGAACTTCAGAAAACTAATCCCACATACTACAATTTCGGAAATATGATATGAAGCCTTATTTTTGAGTTTTTTCATTAAACATAATATTTCAAAGTCTACTCGTTTTTCGCTTTTGTTATAGTGCCGCTTGTCAACATTCGGTCACTACGCTTAATGCAAGCATTGCTCAGTAAATGTAGGGCGATTGTATGCTTTCTTGTGCACGATGCGTTGAAAGAGACAGTAAGCTTATACGCTGCGATACAGCATCAGTATATGTATATGTCTGAGATAAATTTAATTGTATTATATGTGAAAATTCAGTTTGATCGAACTTATGATATTTTTTAGTTAAAAAGTGATCTATTTTTTCTTTTAGCCTTATGCTGATAGTAGTATGTATTATATGTCCACTCCTAATATGAGTCATAGTACACAATTTTCATTGCATCATATTTTTTTTGAAAGATAATAAACATAAAATGACAAGGCTATGACTAAAATGTAGTTACACAATCTCTTTTGTTAAGTGTCGTTTTTAGGACAGAGCCTAGTGATAATTTAAAATATGACACATGACTTGAATTGGAAAATTTTTGAAAAACAAATATCGAAGGTATGAAGTTTATAATGATGCAGACGATAAATGTTTATGAACGTTGAATATAAAAGAGTGCATAGTTTCGATTTTTGGACCTATTAAAATACCAAATTACAATAAGAGTGATAGACTAAAAGCAAAATAAAACTGATAGAGCTTGTAACAATTCAATAAAATATAACCTGGATAAAGATAACGGTAATGAATTATAAGAAAGTGAAAGTAAATTAACTACAAGAAAATAAATAAAGGTTTAATAATGTATCCAGAATAATATGTTCTGCTAATGAATGTCGCATAAAGAAAATATTCTTTTTAATAACTAACTTGAAAATGATAAAGTAAATTTTTTTATATGTGAAAAAAGATTTCGAAATAAGTATAATGAGATGTCTTCACTTTAAAAAGTAATAAGGTTGAAAGTTACAGCTAATTACCACCAATCATAAAAAAAAGATTAAAATTGACTTTAAAAATAAATGTCATTTCACTGGTTATTAGGAGCCATGACGTTGCATATTGTCTTCAAAAGGCTTGTAAAATGTAATTTTATATTTCACTGTTTTAGGGTGGTGTTGGAAAAGCTAAAGCCTTTTCAGTGTCAATATTGGTTGATGTTAATTGACTGACATTGAGTATGGATAATATTGCCATTCTATATCTAATCAAATAAATGATAGTATAACGCTAAGTGACATATGATATTTTGAAGTTTGATTTGCCAAATCTATTTTGCTATGAGTGTTCACTTACATAATAAATTTTATTGATACGTATTTACGATAAATTTAGTTACGGTATTAAATTTTGATACCGAAAAAAATATATGAGTAATTGTCATGCTAGAATAGATAAAAAAATACAATTCAATATCTTTGCTGTATTTTAGAAGCAAATAAATTTTGAGATGAAAAAAATCCTCTAGTGACGTAATTGATTTGGTTTGCAAATAAAATGTTCAGAGCAGATTTTTTTTGTAAAAATAATGATGCCATTGAAATATTTTGGCCACTGAAGCAAAAAAAAGAATACTGTTGCAGAAACAGAGCGAACTAAAGCCCTCCCATTTAAATAATTGATGGCTATTGCCAATGTACATCTTGAGTGTAACATTTTCTGTTCGCTTATGTTTAAAAACCACCCATCTATCAATAATTCTAAATTTATAAAGAAATAAACATTATCATGCCATTTTAATTGTTTTTTAAAAAATATTTTCCTTTGCAGTAATATTAACAAGAACAGGTGGACGTAATAAAGTAAATATATATTCGATTGTGTTATATTATTGAAAAAATTTGTTATTTTTATTATATTTTTGATGTTGAAACAATTCAAAATTATTAAATTTAAATGTGACACGAATTTAAAAGATGTTATTTCAATTATCATTTATGACTGTAATAAGCAGGGCTGTGGAGTTGACCAACAACACAACTCCTTCCAAAAAAAGTTAAACTTTTCAGGTTTTTTTTTTCTACCTTTCATATTCATGCGCATTAAATTAAAGATCAACCAAAAAATCCGTAAAATTTTTCATTGAGATATTTTTCAAGTCATCCAGTCGAAAAAGTAGTCATAATCTTTTGTTTTTCACGACCATAAATTCGCGACTTCACGACTCCGACTCTGGTTAAAACTATACGATTCCACGGCTCCGAATGTACAGCCCTGGTTATAAATCTTCGTAGACAGTGTATATAAGTGTAAATATTCTCTTGGAAAAATGATATCAAATATATATTAATAACAACACAAGTAGAAGAGAATGGTAACTGAATTTTTTGCACTTTATTTATGTTCTTGTTAGAATATGAGGACTAAAATTAATCCATTTTGGATAGATAATATATAAATAATATATTCATAAAAACTGTTGATGTCATTGTATCGGGTATGAAGTGAAACCAAAATGTTTATATAGATTGTTGCATTTTTACGACCTTCACGAAGTTTTTGAAAAACTCTGTTGTTTACTTCACTGCTTTGAGGTAGTATTAAAAAATTCAAAATCCTTAAAGTATACATATCTATAATACACATGCTAAAGCCTATTGTACTGATAATTTAAACAGAAATTTGAAGAATTTTGATCAGATATGTATAGTATTTAGTTCAATTTATCAATATATAAAGTCTGTATGACAGTGTGGAGATGGCTTCTTCTACCAATAAACATACAAGACAAATTCACTATTTTGATTCAGCAAGGAAGTTTTTCAAGAAGAATTGCTTGGTACGTAGAAAACTCTAAATCGATGATCTTTCGAAAGAAAAAGCTGTGAAAAATTTACTGCGATTATTTAAGGTCCACTATTTCCGAGAGCAATAAGCGCTAAGTAATAGATGTCTTTATTTCTATGGAAACGCTCGATTACTAATTCGAAAAACACAAAATGCTGCTGTTAAATGACTTTCATTTAAGTTTGAAATAACATTATCGAAGTTATTAACACATATATTGTATGTATCATATAAAAATATGTTTTTTTTTGATTTAAATTAATTTTAAAGAAATAAAAATGATTATAAGTGACTTAGAGATAACTAAAATGTAAAAGATAACTATCATTAAATATAAAAAACTAAAAATATTTAATATAAATTTATGATATCTGAAAGTGTCACGGTCGTTATAATGGTATACTTAGCATAAAACAAGATGTCGTAAAATCACCCCGTCATATTTCGCCGATAATATGACGACATCCTGTCTTATTAAGTATTAGTAAGTTAGATTGGAAGGATAACTCGAACGGTTTTTGAGATATATATATATTACGAAAATCAAAACTAAAAGGTCCTCAAGCGTAATGACGTCATAAAATGAGTTTTATGATATTATATTCTGAAGAGCTTTGGGTAAAATACGGGATGCGAGTTATTTATAATCGTTATTATTGTAAAATTTTACATTATAAATCACGGAGTTAGATCGACGTAATATTGCATATTCAATGAATGATGATTATTGCACTGAAATTGAGCCTATTTAATGTCGTTTTTTTGACTGTTTATATGTAGGAATGCATAATATTTAACAATTACCCTCTTTCAAGGATTTGTTCAATTTTCTATGAAAACTATTTCCAAATGCGCAAAAATCGAAGAATTCACAAACACAGTAGTTAACTACAGAGTTTATTTTCGGAATCGTAAAACATACACACGCAATTATATAAGGCACCTCCATTTTCAAAATATCTTTATTTGCTAACCCAAAGGCAGTAAAATATATTATTGATGGCTTATGAAGAAAAGGGTAGGTAAAAGGTAAAATACAACATTGGATTTGTGGATATTTTTGAAAATTTCTCCCATGAAAGTCATGGAAGAATTTCTTTCAATTTATTGTTTTGAGAAAAATTCTTTGTTTCAATTGTCTTGGAAAAAAAAACGTTGTCAAAAAAGTTCAAAAATCCATATAAGACTAACTATATTTTTTTCTTTTATTGAATCCGTCCCAGTTTTTTAATATATTAGCAGTAAGCAGTTAAAACTAAAGTGAAAACAAAAAAAAATATAATGATTAAGAACGGTTTCATTGATTGGGAGTGCTACTTACTGATAATATAATCTTATCGAGCCTATTTATAAGAAACTTGAATGTTTATAGCTACAATTCAAACGAATCAAATGGCTTAAGAAATATGACAATAACTGTCTGTATAATTAAAACAACAACAAACATACATATTATATTTGACAATTATTAATTCAAATGACCTCATACAAATAAACATCTTTTAACATGTAAACAAAAGCCACTTAATTTAATTTATTAATGGGTCTTGTTCACTCCAAGTAATCAAGATGCATAAGATTTTTTGGAAATGAATGTTGTAGAAAAATATCAAAAATACATCTTTAAATATATAGCTACAAGTATTGCAACTTAGGGTAAATATTTTTGTTGCTATTGAACGTTTTAAGAAAATAGTTTAATTATTTTTAAAATTGTGACAAGCTCATGGAAAATGGTTAGTAAAAGAGAAGTTGTTATTATGTGGTGAAAGCTTATTTCACAAATCATGCGGTCACGATTGTTGTAGAACCTCAAATTTGAATTCATGTAATAATTTTAGCTATAAGAATAAATTTTATGATTTTCATATAAAACCACACATCAAATAAACATATAATATAATCAAGAATAGAAATAGATCGTGTCAATTAAATTGATTGGTAAATAATAAGATTATTGATGTATGAAACTTCGTCGTGAGCGTAAAATTATAAAATTTTAAAAGAAGACTATCAAACATCTATCATGAATGAACACAGCGTTTAAGGGGTCAAGCATTTTTGTTAATACTTTATAAGGTAGAAGCTATTGAAAGCGGCCCACGTTCCCATTGAATTAACGAACTCCAACCAAAACGCCCACGCTATTTTTATATTTGTCATGTTGAAATTTGATAGGCTATAAATAATACAATTTACTTTCTTTCAGGATATACGGATTGCTGCTGTAATTTTTCATAAAGTTAGGCAAATGATTGATTGAATTGGCATTCACTTGGTAGAACTCCATTATAACACGGTGAAAAAATAGCAATGTATTTTAGCACTACAATTTTTTTTTAACAAATATAGTTGATAGCTATTTCGGCTCACGCCATCGTCAGAACTATAGATCATATAGCAAATGAATTCTTTTACATTATCTATTCTTCAACAATTATCATTTTTTCTAAAAATGTACGTTGATATTCAACGTGGTTATCAATTTTGTAATAATTGAATTCAAATTGGTTAATATATTAAATATATTTAGACAATAGTTAAATTAGTCGTTTTATAGCTATATAAAATTTTTTAATATTTGATAGAATTAAAAAGTAATTAGAATTGATTTATCAACCTAGTGTTTAATTTATTTATAAAAATAATAATTTTTATTTGAAATTACACACAGTCACAATAGAAAACATAGACTTAATGAAACTGAAAAATAATATCAGTCAACAAAAAATATCCCCAATTTTCTTGCTGTGTTTGTTAACGTATTTAATATTTCCAAATAAGTGGTAAAAATATTTGTGAGCCTTTTTTTGCAAGGGTACAGGGTGTCTGCCGGGGAGCAATACAACTCTTTGTGGTCATCGTTTCGATAAATAAGAATTTTGACGGACAGTTTATATTTGCCCATCGTATTATAGATGTAGCAAATTTATTATAGAAAAAGTCGATAACCCAACAGGTATTTGTAAAAAAATGAGCAATCACCGTAATCAATTATTTAAACGACTATAAAATTATGTGAAAATTTGCGTACATATAATTTGCTACCAAAACCAATTGTAAGCTATTTAGTAAATCATTTTGAGGAGAGAGGTTCTGTGACAGATAAACACAAGCTACAACCTATGTGAATATCATTTTAATAATTTGCTGCTCAAAAAATCAATCAAACTACATTTAATATTGCACTCAGAAAATTGAACGTAAGACAAGAATTTTCTGGAATTCTTCGCTGAGGCCAATTCACATGTCGTACATATGCCAATAAGGAGCTCAAGCTTAATTATGATAACCTAGTTTTCATGAAAAATTATATTGAGCTATTATAAGGATCATTTACATTAAAATTAATACGTGGTCTGCGGTCTGTATTATTAAAGTATTATTAGCTCTTATTTTTTTTACGATAAACTTGGTGTTACGATAATTGCATGTAATGGAAAATGATATCGTTACATTATTGATTACTTTTGGATACCAGAACCGAATGATTAATTCATATTTTCTACGCGGTGGTATAACTTCAAATATAACCGACGTCACAATCGAATCGCTAAGAGGAATAATTAAGAAGCCTTAGCAAAACTTTGTCGACGAAGCTAAAGAGATACCAGTAGGAATGTATAAAAATATGACAAAAAATGTTATTAATTAAGATATTTTGTATTTGTAAGTCTAAAATAAGCGCATATTTAGCTGACATAGTTTTTCTCATGTAATTATCTAGATTAATTAAAGTATTTGAGGGAAAATAAAATAGTAAAACTCCCCAAAGAACAGTCTGTATTTTGTCTTATTTCAACCATTCATATAATTTAAATCAGCCCAGAAAATATTGTATTCATATACCTGGAAAAGAAACCTATACTGAATAAAATTATTTAAAATTTTCTATTTTTTTGACATGGAATCATATATGCAATAATAAAAGATTTGTTGTTTTATTTAAATATTGGTAAAGAAAAAGATATTACATATACTTAGAACTTACTGTGCCAGATAAAAAGTTGTATATAAGTAATCGTTTTTTATCGAAATATAATTGATAAAAATACTCAACGAATTAAATGAGCATTTATAAAAGTATTGTAATACAAATGTACGCCATAGAAAAAAATGAATGTTGTAAAACAGTATTTTCTTATTTGCAAGTTAAAAGCCCTGAGCAAAATAATCGTACAGAAAAGTTTGTAAAGGTGTAGTAGGTATGTGCAGACGTAGGTCAAAAGGGTGAAGCGACTGGCAATGATTGATGGCGGACTCTTTCTGATTGCCGTGCTTATTAGTCGGTGGCATAGAAAGTTATTCGGACGGGTTGGAAGTGAATTAATGAGGGTAGTTTCCAGGCTTTTTGTGTCGCCAGTTGCAATATTAATAATAGTGCTTAATATAATGCAAATAAAGACATCGAATCAATGTAATTTTTTTTATTATACTTTTTTATTTGCTGAAAATATAATGAACTTAGGCTGAGAACTCACTGAGAGGTCCATCTGTTATTATATATCTGATATTTTATAGTTTTCACTACTACATCGCAGTGGTGAACCTGTTATAATATGCTTGTATACGTTAACTATAACAAAGGCTACGCACACACTGAGAAGATTTTGAATTCTGAATGCCATTTCCTGAATTGCTATTGATTTATAAGGAATCCAATGACTAGAAGATAATTGCAATTCAGAAAGTGGAAATCTCAACGCTTAATTCTCTCCGTGTGTACCATGCTTAAGTGAATTATTTTCATTTTACCAAGTTACTTGCTATAGACTATAATATATATATATTTAATAAATGCGCGTCATTAAATTTAGATAATCAAATGAGAAAAGGTATTATCATAAAAGATATTTCAATAACATCATATGTAATATAATGGATGAAAAAAGTATGAAAACTTTATCTTTCAATATTTAGTTCACTTAATTATTATAAATAAAATTTTCATATATAAATAAATACAGACAATGACAAATACAAGTAAAACAATTGCATCACTTATACAAGTTTCTTGTTCAAAATTTCAGTTTAAGATTTCATATACATACCTGCAAGACATTTTCGTATATTATAATAAATAGATCATATCATTTTTCATCAAATACTTTCGAAAAGCTTTGAATAAAAAATATTGTATTTTTTAGATTCAAGAAAACCACAACATCTGTACAATCTAGTTATTTTAAACATTTTGAAATGCTAAGCTCTAAGTTAAACACATTACCGATTAAATTTGCTAAATATTTACTACATTCATTTATCATGAAATCTCGTGAATTAATTTTAACCTTTTCTTAAGTAAAGCATTTGTGGCAAGGTAAGCTTAGAGAGAAAACAATTTTCCTTTAAGAAAATAAAATAAGCCGAGCCTTTATCTTAATTCTCTTGTAAAGGAAAGTCTACTTATATCTAGAAACGGAAATTGACTCATTCATTTCTTCACGCAATCGATAGCGTAGAAAAATGTCTCATGTCATTTGGGGAAACTCTCTGGATATTCTCTTAATCAGAACAATTAACCTTTCCGATAAAGACATACCACAGTAATGTTGGAATATTTGAAAATCATTTCTTTAATTTGGTATTAAAACCAATTATTAGTGACACTATAAAGTGTTTAAACACAAGTATAAAGGTAATTGTTTTTTAAATATGAACCGTTTATATTTCTAAGTCTTTTTACTGTCAAAAAATATGAATCAAAATTTTTGAAATCTTAAAAGGAGTTCATCGTTCTTTGTTTCCAGTGAAGTGATATTAATTATCTTACGAACCAACAGTAGACGACCCTAAGATTGTCTGCCACTACCTTTTTTCTACAGTATTTCTTAATTTTGTTATTTTTTATTTTTGTCTAAGTTTAAGTCTCTATATATTATATGACAGTATGTAGATAAAAAATAGGTTTATACATTTAATTGCGTTGAAATTTTTTGATTGTATTTTTTTCAGGTAATTTATTTCACAAATGACAAATATAAAAAGCATAAAGCATCCCACAACATCAGTAATAGTGAAGAGAAAATATTTTTTTTTACAAGTATTCAATTTCTAAGTAATTATTTCTTGTTGAAAAAGTATTATTGTACTTAATTTGTATTTGGTGTAAACAGTGTCAATGGTATATTATGTGCTAGATTAATATGATATGTCGACTGTTAAAATGTCATTTTTCCTATGTACATAAATAGCAAGGATCCATTTTTCCAAGTAAATTTAATTATTTTGACCTTTTGCAAGGGAAAACCTGAAAGCACATGCTGAGCTTTTGAAACCAAAATAAGTTCAGTAGAGGAAAATCTCGCTAAAAATTAAATGATGCATACTTTATTTTAGTGCTAGAAAGTAATATATTTGTCATCTTATCATAAAATAGCATTTTATGTGTTGTCGGAATTTTTTAACTCGGGATTTTACTGTGGTAAAAGTAATATTTTGCGTATTATAGAACATTCTTTTGCTGGCGGTATAATAAATACTATTTTGGGCTAGTTTTTTCACATAAATATTTGAAAACTCAAAAAAATGGTTTTTAGTTTCCTCGATGTAAAGATATCAAATTATTAAAAAACAAAAAAAAAGTTTAAAGCAATTTGAGCATAATTTTTAAGCGTATTCTACGCAGAAGTTGTACGATATTACTTTGGCATATCTTTGCAAGAAGGGGAATATTGCAAGAAAGTCTGGCAGGTACTGCATTAAATTGGTGGAAACCTAAAAGAAACTTCATGTTCTTCGCTAACGTCATACAAAATAATTTTTATAACTATGTAAGAATGTATGAGAAATGCTCCATTTAGTGGGAAAGACGAAAGTGAAGCAAAAAGGTATAATCGCTTTAGACCGTAAGTGTATTATTTTATGTTAAATGAAATACAAAATATTTATTCATATAAATACAAATGATTTCTTGTAAACTGTTTCTTAGCTCTTGAACACATGGTATTGTATACCTGCTACCTTTTACTCAAATATTTTGCATAAATAGACTTGTTTGTAAATTGTATTCTATCAGTTGATAATACCCGCGATTAGCGAAAACGGTCTTAATCAAAAAACATATTGTGGAAATAAGTACTTATATTTTCCAAAACTTGCCTGGCCTTGATCACAAATCCTGTTCTGTATATATATTTAAAGGTTTACAATCATCAACTAAGAAATTAAGGCAACCGATTGATTTATAAAACGTCACAATGAAAAGGCCACCAATTGACATTTAAATGAATAATAATTGAGGAAAAAATAACGATGAAATCATGTTTACAGAGAACTTTATTGACAAAGCTTCTAGGTCCTTTAATTCTGATAGTTATGTTATACACAGAAAGCCAAAGTATTTGTTACGCAGTAGGAAATATGCTTTGTCTATCCCCATTTTAAAGCACCTGATACCTACATGTTAATGTACATTTAATGAGTTTAGTTGGGAAAGTCGAAACGGATGTATAAGTATGTTTACCCAAAGTGTCTTTTGTCATTTAATATGCCAAGCCTTATGTGAAGCTCACAATAAAAATCGCTTATTAGGCAACTCAGAACACAACAGAAAAATACCAATATTTCAATTTTTGAGTCAAATCACTATCAAATTTGAATTTTTACAACTTTATACGATTCCACATGTTCTGTCACTAACAAATCGGGTTACGCCTTTCGGCATCTTTAGGCACTCTTATCACACGGATGCAACAGAATTGACGTATAATAAACAGTTAGCACCGTCTATATACCAAAGTTATTATCCTATTATTCTGTTTACTATTGTTTAACATTTAAAAACATAAAAAGTAATCATAATTGCTTAAAATAAACTGAGGAATAAAAATTTCTTTTAAAACTCATTAAATTTGTACAGAGTATCTTTTATTTAATATCATTGTTTATAAATTGAAAGGTGCTTATTGCCGAAGTGCACTAAAAATGATAATATAAACTACTGACCAACTAATTCAATTCAATTTTTATCGTGCGGGAGGTTTTCATTTGCATAATTTGAACAATGTTTTATGTTTACATTTCTGACAACTTCGTAATAAGATATGTATAAAATTCTGAAGTATTTCTTTACTTGCGTGGAGTTCCTTCTAGCATAGTTAAATTTTGAAACTTTTAAGAGTTTGTATTATGAGTAAGTTTTTGAAGAGTTTACCTGGCTGAGCAGCAGTTTGTTAGAAACTCATAAAGTGCATATTAAATTCTAGATGTACTTTATTAATTTAAGGCACGCCGCTGATGTGCATAATATATAATATTATATGAACAGATTTCAAGAAATTAAAAATGCAATTAATATGTTTATGATTGAGAAACGTTTTTCACAAACTATTCTGGAACAGATATACTTATCGACTGGGTACTGTAAGTTGTATATAACCAAATTGTTTCAATTCTCTGTATTTCTTAAATAAATTTAAGTTTTTTTCGTTTGTAGTAATTTAACTATTTATCCACCAAGTATCAGAAACTGAAAACCATTCCTGGATCACTTTATGAAATACGTCAATCGATGGAAAATATTTAAAAAAAAATAATATTTATGAATCAATAAAAACACTGAGAGTCGTTGAATAACGCACTTAAAATATTTCAAAAAGGGAACAAAAAAGGCAATTAATGTTTTTAATCTTGCTGCAAGCTATTGTGATGATCTCAAATTTACTCGCCATCTCTCTACGAATAATCTCTTTTTAATGCTGAAAATCAAACATGGACAGTAAAGATGGGATAAAGGAAAAACGGATAAGTACTTATCTAAAGTTTTTGGTAAAATTACCTAGTAACAATTTAAACCGAAAGTTTATGAACTAATTTAAATTGAATCTTATAATTTGATAAAATAAAGTTACCCTTGTGTGCCAAATCGGATTTTTGAAGCCAAAGTTTATCATAAAGAGTTTTTGTTTATAACGTATTCATAAAACTTTTAATTTTTGAGATTTTATTTTCATTCTTAAATAGTACCCGATTTGCTGTGACAAACCGCATAAAAACAATATTTTTTCAGGTTTTACATTATTTTCTTCAACTTTTTAATTTAAGCGCTGTAAATTATTCAATTCAGAATCCATGCAAGCTTTTTCAAAAGTTTGCTGACAATGCTTAATTTTCAATCGTTTTTAAGGAAATTTTATACTATTACTCTAATTCAATCGTTAATGCTCTAGAGACTGGCGAGGAATTAGGAATACAACTTTTGAGCTAGTCAAGCCTTATTGAAAAAGAAAATTATACTCTGAATAAAGTTGATTGGGAATAATACAAACAATTTGTAAGCCTCTGCTCTAATCATTTCTCAATTTTTAGTTGTGCGACCAAGAAAGAGGTCTAATCTCTGAGTCAAAACAACCAATTTAATTTTCATTCGTTTTATAAAATTGTTTACATCCTTGTTTATCTCACGAGTGGTTTCAGTGTGAGGTCAAAATTTTTCTTAGTTTTTTTTTAAATATATCTTATAATCAATCTATGGGTTTGTATTGAACAACAGTTAACAACGGTTATCACTATTACAATTAAACATTTTTTGTAAGCAAAAAAGTTACTACAACACGGTGAAAAAATAGCAATGCATTTGTTCAAAAAAATTTATAATATATATATTTTAAAGCTTTTTTAGCTTACTCCTTCATTAGAACTTTTAAATTGTTTAATAAAAATAATATTATTTTTGAAAAAAAAATTATATCTCATTCATACTATTGACAATGAACTTATATAAAAAATCGAACTACTTTAACAAACTTAGAAAAAATATGGTATCTAAGATATAAATATTAATATTATATTTAGAAGTACAAAAATAAATGAAAGAAAGATATTTTTAATCAAGGACATCCAAAAGATGATACAATAATATTAACTAAATCTAGTTCTAAGTGAAAAATACTTTTATTAATGAATGAAAAAGATAAAACAAAGATAAACAAGGAATAACTATATGACGATTCAATATATATGAAAGTATTTTTGTCTATGGTTTTTATATATCCTGTTAATCTTGTTTTTGAGACTGAAAATTAAGTAGTACGTTTTTTTGTTGAATGATTATTTATTTGTGAAATATATGATTTCAAAGTTAAGATATTTTGTAATGTATATGGTATACTTTAAATTTATAAAAATCCCATGTAGTACAATTGTATGAAAAAAATACATTTAAAAATACATTACTGGAATCAATTTAGAAATTTTGTAATTGTAATATTTTAATTCTTAGGTCATAATTAAATATTATATTTTCGAGAAGAAAGATTCCGAAAATTATTTTTTCTCACTTTGTAAGATAACTAATACAAAATATCTATATAATTTAAAGGGATCATTTCAAAATTATGTTCTTGCCAAAGATAATAATTTTCACATCCCGCGAATAAATTTCCATCAGTTTAACGATTCAAAAGAGCTTTAGGAAATAAAAAGAACCCAAAACCCCAGTCGTCATTTTTTTAGACAAAACTTTTTAAAATTCACATAAACTTAATCATGAAAGATGAGTACCTTCAAATTAGGTTTTATATTAAAAAATATACATCAAACCATGGTAGATTGGTCTACTTCGATGGCTTCTATAGTGAGCGATACTGCGTTTGAGTCCCAGTATGTACAGTGACATTTTGTGTTTTCCCCATCCAACCCTAAAAATGTGGCATTGAAAAAGCTATTAACTAAATACAGATTCTGTCCTACCCTTTTGCTTTCTATCTCTACTTTCTTTGTAAAAAGAGAGATTGAGCCAAATTCCAAAGGCCATATGCCCCACATTTAGGATCGCACATAAAACAAACTCAAATTGAATTTGCCATACAGCATTAAATCAACATAATCAAAAGAAGTATGTATATTTCTTTATTAGTATACATATCATGTGCATTACAAAATGAATAATTTAAATCGTTTTATTTGAAATTTTAAAATATCAACAAAAAACAACCTTTTAAATTTTCAGGAAAGGTGATAGGTGGATTAAAATATTAACTGATAGAAAATCGGACAGGCGAGTTTTAAACATGACAAGATTTATAATTGTAGTACAACCTTCCGAAAAAGACGATATGCTAATTTTATTATAGCGAATAACGTTAACGCAGATAATCATATTCCTCATTTTTTCTTTTATATCTTCACACTAAGAAATTTTATCTTTATAATCCTATAAGTATTCCATTTTTAGTATAAAGCTTTATACTTGGAGCCATTCTATATATATGTGTTTTTAATCATTTATCCAAAGAAAGATATTGAGTTAAGTAAAAGTATTTTGTTTATGGTGCATTATTATTTTGTATTTTTCCATACTAAGCCGGTTTCCAAGGTATTATTATTTATTTTTTAGAAAACCTACGAAATATTGTACATTTTGAGTATAAAAACCATAATTTTTTCATTCTGTAATAATTGTAGAAATCCACTTTCTTAAAAATAAATACGAAAATCATCTGAATAATTTTTAATCAAAAACGCAAATTATGTGCTTATTTATATAGTATGGTGTTTTTTTCAATAACGACGCTGCTTTCTTACAGAATTTTTAAGAGGTATTCGATTTTTCGATTAAGTTCTATTGATTTTAATTATTAAATGATTAATAGCATTAATTTATTAATTTTTTATTTATATACAATACTTACATAATTTTTGATAAATATTTAAAAACCGTAATAGTTCCGACCTGCCTATACGGTAAAACTATTATTAAATATTATTAACTTTTAATTAAATAATTATCAATACAAAGAGATATTTCAATCAATCGACGATAAATTACTTTGTTTTTAAATTTATTGAATGAAATATAAATAATACATTAAGGCTTTATTGAAAAAGTCAATTTTGTATGACCTGTAAAAGGAAATGTAGTGTCATAAGGCGTCAATGGGGTGACGTCCGCAGTATGACGCATGGATACTTGCGCAAAAATTTCGTAGAAGGAACTGATATAGCTCAACCACTACTTAGAATATGGCTACAAAAAATATTCATAAATCTTAAAAAAAAACTTTTTGTTCATTAAACTTTTTGATGACAACATAAGGAGAAATAGTTTCTCAGAATCAATTTTGAATCCAACAGTAATCAGAAATTTAATAATATTTAGTTTTGTATTACAAAATTATATTCGTTTATGTACCTTTTAATAAACAAAATACATTAAATCTCAATGTCAAGCCAATGTTTACTTTTAAGTATGCGTAACCTTTTTGTGAGAACTGTTTGTTATTCAGTCGCCAAATCTGTTTTTCTTATATAGAAAGTTGTATAGAATATCAAGTACAATATAAGTGCGAGGATTCGATCCTGTTAACAGCCTTGCTACAATATACAATAAGCTAAGCCACCAAAATCACTGACCACATTTATATATCGTCATATTTTTTGTGTTCATATGCTTTATACTGGGATTTTTTGAAAATTATTTCGATCAATGACCCCATTTGATATTTACGTAATTTCAATCATAATTTCAAGAATTATAATTGAACTATTATCTAATAAATAAATCAAACAGCTTTTAAAACATTACGTGCATTTTAAGAAGTTATAATTGGAAAAGAGCAGTAATCATTCTCAAGTAACATATTCTAACATTCTCTTGAGGTTTTTCTTGAGATATTCTTAAGGATAAAAGCAACTATGTTTACTAAAAGACGACGTACGTTATACTCACTCAATTACGAGTGTTCTGTAAATATTGATAAAGGAATTTGCTATCTTATGAAAAAAGAAAAGAAACTTTTCATATCTGCGTTCTTTGATAATCATGAAAGAAAAGGTCGTGCTTATTTGATATTTATTTACAAATGAATTTAAAATAACTTAAATGAAAGTATGAATTTGTCATGAAAATATTTTCCACAGAGCAAATGATTACTACAAGGCTAAATTGGAAAAATATATGCAAAATAATTTGATGATATATTTGATACTATATTTGAATGATCGTATGAATCTGAGTCAGAATTTGAATTGAATTTGTCATTTGGTTCCATCCAATTCCCTTATTTTTTTTTCAATTAATAACAACATTTTTTTTGTATCAGGGCCAGTTTCATTCATTAACTTTATTTTGAAAGTAGCGATTAAAATATGTTGTTGTTATTAAAAATATCATATCTTTCCGCCAAGAAGTGGCAGTTAACACCTTTAAAGTTGATTAAATAAGCCATTTTTGTAAATTTATGAAATATATCAGATGTGAATTTATCCATATTTGAAAAAAACTGAGTTTATGATAATATTTTTTGGAACTGTATGAGCTTTTCACGGTCAAACTTTAATTTTCGCTATAAAATTTTTGAAAAGTCAATTTTTATAAAATATTATTAAAAATTTTTTTTCTGCTGTATGGACATGTCGAATAATATTAATTTTATTTGGATGAAAGGGAGGATATTTCTGTAAATAAATATAAACTCAAATTAATAGCCCATTGAGTCAAAGTTTGATATTCTATGAGCACTATTATTACATTTTGAGTACTTTGGAACCAATAGTAATATCGGAGACGCGAAAACTAAAGACTAGAATTCTCAAAAAATACTTCCACAAAAACAATGTAATAGACATAAATAATTAGTATTCGTAAGTTTTTTGAGATTTATAATACCCATTTATCTTCATAGTAATGTCTTATGATTTATTTCAATTCATACAAACAGACACTTCCCTGTTTATAAATATGCTTTTTCATGAAACAAGTGAAGTTTTTAAACGGAAAAGATTTTATCTGATGTGAGCACTAAGTTCTTGTAAGTGTTGTTACGTTTTTGATCAATACGAGCGATGAAAAAGGAAGTAAAGCAAGAAAGTTTCTGGTCGTTTTAGATTACACCCAGAAAGAACGAAAGCAGAAAAAATAATCGTCTTCACATTTATAAAAGAGAGACGTTCAGAAAGTCACACATTACACGAATGTATTTTGTATAAAAAAACAATGTAGCAATATATTGCTACGATATATACAATATATTGCTAAGAAATGTAATTCAGCTTATAAGCTGAATTACATTTCTTATCGATATTTGATACGCTAAACATATATAATATGAATTTTTTGGAATCCAATAACGTGACAAACTTCTTACAATCAGGATTAATAATTTAATTATCTACTATATCTTTTGGCATCGACTTTTATATTCGATTTATAATCAAGATAAGCACTTAATTATCTGGCTGCTATTACAAACAAAAATATCATTTGCTAAAATGAAAAATTTATATCATAAATAACAAAACAATTTTATTTTAATAAAGCAAACATCGTGTAAAAGTATCGTGAAACATGTCTTTTCAAAATCTATATTTTCTCATCAATTGAAAATACTCATTATTGAGAAATGTTCTCATCACAACAAAAAAAAAAACAATTTAAAACAAGTAGTAAAATAAACTTAATACATCGTTTTACTTTTCTGGTCATCATACAAGTGAAAATATATATATTAAATAATAAATTTTTCTTATGATGTCTTGATATTAAGATAATGACAGTGAAATGAGATGATCAGTGCCTTAAATACCGAGATTCCTGTGTCAACAAAAATTGTTTATAATGGATCAAACCGCAATTAACTTTTGAGTTGTGCTGGACGAAATTCTCTGCTTAATCAAATTTCATAGAGCTTTATACTATTTTTCACTATATATAGTTTTAATGTTAAATACCAACAGAATAGAATTAAGCTACGTAAATTTATTTTTTAGAAAAACATTATTTCACTTAAATTTTATGGTTTCATAGTCATTATACATTATGTTCAGCACCTATTTAAGAAGCATTATCCAACTCTTACACCAGGTAACACGAAAAAATTTGTATTCAAATAAAAAAAATCAATAATTAACGGCTTAGATCAGTACATATTACATTTGCAGTATTTACTATTACGTCTTGGAAAAAAGGCATTATATTTTTAGTACTATTTCCACAATACACATGATCAGTTTTTAGATAAAATTCACTTAATAAATATTTTAGAAAATGAAAAAAGCTTATCTATGATTAAAATATTCAACTAACAAAATATTCACTAAAAAATAATTATAAAAGAATATATGCAAAATTCATATTCAGTAATTCTAAGTAAAATAATCTAAAAACTAAAGTTCATTTCGCCATCATAGTTTTAGTAGATTGATAAAGCAATAAAAATAATCATTCGTGGGATATATTTTTATCATTTAAAATTGAAACACCCCCATATAATTTCCAAATGGGATAACGCTATCAACTAAATCACTGTGGACTGACATGTTATGTACGATTAATACATTAGCTGAAAAAAATATGTAAAGGTTGAAAATATAAGCACGTACTTGAACACTCGCATGGCCGGAATCATGTTCGATGTTCACGAGAAGAGAAGAAGTTGCTTTCAAAGACTAAAGAAAATAACGCAATAACAAGGTTTTTTGTCTATTTTATAAAGCCGTTACCATATAGAAATACTACGATTAAAATAATAATAATCTATTCAATGAATTCAGCATATATTTAAAGTTTAAATTAAACTGGTTTGGATGTGTAATGAAGATATTTTCAAAAAGCTTGAACTTTCCCCTTACTTCTACTGGCTGATTGGAGTCCATTATTTTGGAAAACCAGTAATGGCCATCTATAAAATATATTAGGTGGAGCCACGAGACGCTGCGATGACTTAAAGGATGCAAGTAGACTGGCGAGGGACAGAAAATTTCGAAAGCACAATTATTGGTCTTTTTTTTGCAAGCAAGGAGGCAAGCTATCTTAATTATGATAGCTTTTGATTAATTTTGTCCATGTTTAAAAACATTATAAAAAATATTTTTACTTTACTTACAGTCAAATAATGTCAGTTGTATATAAATTATTAATAAGAAAGAACGTTGAGCAACAAATTATATTTTAGACTCAATTTTATTTCTAAATGTATATGATACAAAATGCTTTCAGAAAATATAATGGAAACAACTTTAATATAGTTGAAAAATATTTTCATAGAAATCTTTGATGTGTCGTAGATTTTACATCTCAACTCAATTTTCTTCGATTGATTCAATTTTATCGTAAACCGGTGTATAAAAGGCGGAAACTTTATGTGTATCGAAGTGTTTGCGGAGCAATAAACAAAAGACGGGTAGAGTGCTTTTTTGACAGCTACATTCCAAATCCTTTTAAAAATGGATACTCAGATCCAATATCAATAAAAACAATAATACAATATGACTGAAATATGCATATCACTCACGTCATCGATAATGTATCAGCTATTGATGATTAAATTTAACTTCAATATTTTCTGCCACATGTATATTCTAAATGGATTTTTTTTTTTAATTTTCGTTTAAATGAATTGATGAGTTTATTTAAAATTTGAAGAATTAGAAAATTAATTTTGAGAATTTTTTCATTGAAAAAGTTTCCAAAATGTTAAATATTTTGAAAGTAGAAATCATTAAAATGGGTTCTTGAGAAATATTATTGTATGTTTGACAAAATAAAAGCAATTATACCAAATGTTTTATTATTGCGGGAAAGTTAATATGTAATATCAAAATATGATTTCATCTCATTTAATAGAAAACTTCTATTTTTATTTTAAAAAAATCTTGTATGTAATTTCCAAAATCGTTTTCAAATGACAAATTACCACCCATTAACTAATAACAAATCTGTCTCAAACAAAAACTTGCCATTCAGAATTCTAAATAAAAAAGTATATTTATTTTGGTCTAGCTTTTAAAATATTATTAAAAATGCATTTTCCGAAGTTTTTAATCATTTTTTTTTAAACTATATTATCATATCAATCTCTCGCCTATTTATTACTCAGCCTGTCATCGTTTCTCAACTGAAAATTATTTTGGTGAGCGGTGCATTTTTTATTCCACAAAAGAAGTGAGCCATATTTAATTTAAAAAAGAATGTCTAGACACTCATTAAAAGGATTTTCAATGTTACAGCACTTAACAGCCATAATTTTATATTTTTTATGACTTCAGTCCAAAGAAATGTATTCATTTAATAATTTCAAGAAAACGCTATTTTCATGATTATAATATAATTATCCAAATTTACCAAATATTAATTGGAGACTTTTAGAATTTTCTTAAAGTAATGTAGGTCATTTAATTTATTGAAAAAAAAACATATTGTTGGACATTATTACACGGTGAAAAAATATGTTTTTTAGTTGTATAAAATTAGAAATTATTATTTCTTGTATTAAATTTTGGAGCTTTATTGAGTGGTTTCCAACTATAAAAAAAATTAAAAAACGTATTCTTTGATTAACGGCAGCATTTTTCAATATCCATTCAATTTAATTTTCATAATTTGAGTATTGTTTTCAATAAAATCCCAAAAAAAGTTTAGTAAAAGGTTTGAAAATAAAAAAAAATACTTTTTCTTATGTTTGATAAATTTAATATCGCCAATGAAATATTATTCACTCTATTTGTTTTATGAACAACCATAAAATGCCTTATTTGATTTCCTCCACACAACTCAATTTAGATTTCAGATCATATACGTAATTCATGTATATTAGTTCTACATAATAATTAAAGTTCTTCTGACAGTCGTTTTAAATAATGATAGTTCTCAATCATTTTCAACGTTTACTCAATGCTCAGTTTTCAAATTTTAACAAGATATAAAATTCAGTATTGACTTTATACGCGTATTTCTAACGGAAATAAAAACGAATGATTTGAGTAGGAAAAATTATCGCATAGGAAAAAAATCTTTTCATATACATACATACACTTGTGAACTATTCTGAATAGCGTTATCCCGGATATGTTCTCACATTTGTAGATAGCTCAGGTGTTCATCTGCGATGGTATTTGCTTATACTAGGCAGACCCGTCCATCCGACAAGCAATTATCATCGAGTGAAACCGCTGTCGGCATCGTAGAGTAGTAGTCATCACCAACAAATGGATTTTGGACCACACGTTAACTGGAGTCAATAAAATAAACATTGAGTTTATCTTCAAAGAAATTAAGGAAACATAGATCACCATAATGTGATTTATATAGTTGAAAAGGTGAGGTGATGAATAATTTGAGAATTTTCTATTGCCCGAAGACGACTACTTCGTTTATTAATGAATATATTGAAATGAGAACGGCCCTATTATTCATTATGAATTTTTGATGGAAATAATGGTCAGTATGAGAAAGTTGCTTCTCTTCTTCTATCTTATTATCACTAACGAAGCCGTCATATGGATTCGTTAGTGGTTTTGTAAAAAAAATCTATCAAATGTGTCAATAGAGTTTTAAGTGAACATAAATTGAAGAATGTACGCACAATTCTACACTATCCCGTTGATTAAAGTTCAAGTTCATGAGCACAGTGTTGGATCGTAAAAACACATTTGATTAGATTTAAATTTGATAAAACTTTGTATTGTTTTTTTGAATTTGATAAAACTTTTAAAAAGAAACGGAGCAAAATGTTTTTCCGAAATAAGCCGTAAAAATCGAATCTGCTAAATAATCAAACAACATTTGCGTCGTCATCATTGTTATTTTCATTCGATTTAAATATCCGTTTATTTATTAGTAAAAATGTGTTTTTCTTTTGAAAAAACTATATCGTTTTATTTATTTCAGGAATTACTGGGACGCTGCCAACTAACCATTTTTCACATCCTTCTGACTACAATTAAAATTTCATTTATCAATGAACAATGTTCCGTAAAATATAGGTAATTTTAATAACAAAAAATCCCACTCGTCATATAATACTTACTAACGAGTCTTTCACGATTGTTTTAAATTCTTAATGATTTATTGATTTGTCTCACTAGAATGTATATCATGTGATTTCCTGTAAATTATTTTTCTTAGTTCTTAACCCTTTGGTTATACATGCTAAATATAAAGTTTTTTTTAATAGACTTGTTTTTTATTAGTTTCTTGTTCATAATGTTCGCGATGAGCGAATCGTAAAATGTATTGTGGAAATAGTAGATATCAAGAAGTAACATTTAACATTTTAAAAGTTAATGGACTTTGGCAGCAGCAATGCTTTCAGCTTATTTCTCACATAACCCATTTCTTCAATATCATTCACGATACGACCAATAAGAGGTTTTTATTACTATATCTATGTTTTCTAACCTTCATAAATGATTTTATATGAACTGACAAAATTCATATTTACCAAACAATAAATAAAACTTTCCGACGAACACCCGCATATAACATTTTTTCGGAATAAGTGAGACATTAAAAAAAAATTCTAAAAGAATAATAGATATAATCACAAAAATTTCATTTTTTATAAATCATTTATATCATGGCAAAAGACAAGTGAACAACTTAATAATTATTTATAACGTTTTTTGCTTTTGCGTATTTTAGTAAAATGCTGACGTAAGAATATACAACAGAGAGTTACTTATCACTGCTTTAATACCACGTTCCAACTCACACATGCCAAAAATATATTCAGGAACTTGATAAATGGTCATGTCCTCTTCAGAGATGTATTTCGGGTTTCTACTATAAGGCTACATAATATGAATGCATCCACCGAAGAAAATCATTGTAACTGAAAGGAAATTTGGGCTCAATTGAAATATTTCCACTAGCAAAATTTAGTATTCATAACGTGCGGTTGTATTGTATAATATACATGTTATATACTGTTTACTTTCTCTTGAAGAAAATCTCTGGTTGATATTTTTGTTGAGAGAAATTTGATCATTTATCTACTCTTTGTATCGAAACCGCGGCATTTCACGTTTGCAAATTAGTTTGAAACAATCTCCTTTGTCTTGGTTACATTTATTTTGGTCTACTTTAGCTTCTATTGAACTAATTCAAGTTTGCGTTTGACAATGATAACTTACGCTAAATAGTTCCACCTAGGTTTCTTCGTTAAAGATAATTCCATTTTCGCTTTGCTTCTAATGAAAGTAGCAAGTTAAATATTGTCTGCCAGTTTTCGAAGAAAACTTTCCTTAAATGCGACTTATTATTAATCTATAACTATTAGTTAGGTGAGTAAAATTTTGAGAGATATTGACTAATCAAATATTTTGCGTGAAAATTTTGCTACCTCTCTTCTAAAAGTATCTTCATGGATCACGGTTAATTTATTTATAAAAAACCATAGTAAAGGTAAATTTTTGGATCTTGAATTTTTATGTCACATTTTTTCCTATCCTCGTTAATGTGTTATTTTGTATATTTTGTCTGGGAAAAAAAAAACACCGTATTTGTATTCATAGTTTATTTAATGTTTATCCACGTTATCTTTTAGTTCACAACAATTTTTAATAAGTGTTAAGTAAAAGTAACAAATAATATTGCTTCAATAAAATCGATTAATATTTTTGGTTCATTTTTTATCGATTCAACAATAAATATATAATATATATGTGTGTGTATTTGGTTTCTTGGTATTTACAAATATTGACCATATCGTTTTATTGTATCGGGCATACATAATAAGATATCAAAGCAAACAGTTTATTAAAATAAATATTTTTTTAAAAGTTAAAATGAATGAATGTAATAAAAATTGATTTTAAGACGTTTAACTTGCAATTATTACATTAATTACATCTGCAGTAAGGATATCTTTATTTTTAAATAGCTAATAAAATATTTTTAGATTAGAATAATATATTAGCATTGTTTTTATAGAGCATAATCAAAATAAAACGAAGGCGAAGAAAACAAACCTCGATTACATTCTATCAATTATTCATTTTAACAATTGTTTTAAATACAATAAATAACAATTTAGACACAATAAAAATAATTCAAATAAATAATCGTGAATACTTAAAGCATCAATTCCTCAAGCATTTCAAATAAAAGATACAAAGCTTACTACTCCGAAAATTGTTACTTCATTAGAAGCAATCTATAAAACAAAATAAATAGGTTTTGTCATATAAAAAAATTAAATTGAAAATTAAAAACTATTTAGTATGTTGTTTCAGCTTAACGTTCTACGAAACAAAAGAGAGAGTCAAACTTGTATTTATGTATCCAAAAAAATAAAGCTCTGCTGATGACTGCCGCTATTCAATTATGAATAACATTTTAATCTATCGTGAATGATATGTGAAGAAATTTGTTTCATTATCAATTAAAATAATTTTACATACACAGATAGCATGGTTTTTTTTACATTTCATAATTAATATGATAGGTAACTAAAATATTTCACTATTAAAAAGCTCTACTTAAAATTAATTCAACAAATAATCTTGTTTTGTTTTCAAAGCATTTTGTATTCTTGAAGAACTGGTTCTAAAATATCACAAGAATAAAATATAGAAATATATTCACTATAGTTCCTTACAAACTGATCTTACACAAAAGTTCTATTTTACTTTGTTCAAGAATTCTACACTATTTCATAAATTAAAAGCAGAATATTATCATTTCATTCAAAATAGATTGAGATATGAAATTGAGCATCGTTTAGTAACTAATTTAACAAAATTACATTTTAATGATACGATATATACCGATTGTGGCAAAATGACTGCAATTTTTTAGAAAAAATCACGAAGATGAATATACATTTGACATTGGGACTACCTATGATACACATATTTAGCAGATTCATTTAGAAAAATGATTAATGTATGATTATCATAAAACATATATTAAAATTTTAGAGTGAAGTAAAAAAAAATCATTGGTGTTGCTTTTGTACAAAAGATGACCAGATTTTCTAAGTAGAATTGAAATACATTACATTCATCGATTTTCAGCGACAACATTATAATATTATAAAACGTCAATAATTCTTATATTTTATCGAACTACTTGTAAATGAAAATTGTGCCCATTGAAATGAAACTTGAGTGCGCTTTACAGAGCTTTATTTATTCACTACTGTTTTCATTTGTATCCATTAAAAGTACGTAAAATTTGCGTGTCGCATCAATAAAATTAAAGATAAATCAAAATAATAGGTTTCTATATCGCCTTTCAAATAGATAGTTTTTTTTAACATCAAAGTTCGATCATTGATGTTATGTTACCTATAATAATGTTTTTTTTATAAATCAATTCGGACTTTATTTGAAGCCAAAAATCTTAATAAATATAAAAATAATCAGTGAAAAATTTAAACTTTACAAGGTCCTTGTACACGAATCATCCTCAAATTTAAACAAACCTTAACGTATCCTTACTTCATCAAAAAGTCTCATTCACTGTATAGTCAAGATGACATGTTAAAATATTTATATATAAATTTGCATATTTCATTTAGTCGAAGTATTTTTATGAATACAAGCTAAAATGAAATTGATTGAACAATATATTGCAGTTCTTAAAAGTATGAGTCAATGATTTTATCATTACAAATAGTACACACATACTTATAAACTATCTAATTATATTATTTTATTTACAGACACAATATGCTTATCTACTTTATCCACTGGTTAAAATGTTTTCATAAATCACAGTATTTTAAAACTATTATTGCTACAATATTAAGTATCCAATTGATTAGTTACTTAATAATATTTCATTTTAAAACGAAATAATGTACTGAGTTAATTGTCTAAACATTTAATAAAACTAACTTATTTAATAACACATTAGGTAACTTATGTCAAAATATCATTTTTATTAAGACTAGACCGTTATCATATCACACACTTTTTATAAATTAAGTCGTTTGGCCACTGAATTTTTCACAGTTGCCATAGTTTTTTAGATCACAGTAACATCTTTGTCAATGTCTCTGAGAGACTCGGATCATAGAAAGCTTTCAGAAGTCCTATCTTTAAGCTCACGCTCGTCTGCCGTAACTATTTCTACACTTTCTTCGTAAGCCTGCGTCTTATGAGAGCTATTCACAGCGCAGTAGTGCTGTTCAGGATCACCATACTGGCTATGATAAAACTCTTCTCTCATCATATGATTAAGGTTAGAACACCTGAAGTATAAAATTTGCTGGAAAGGCTTCCTGAAATCTCTATTTAAAGTTGCGTAAATGATAGGATTTAATAAGCTGTTCGCGTAACCGAGCCACAAGAAAAGGCTCGATAATGAATGTGGAATAGAATCTTGAGCCGATAAAAACGGTCTGACTAGTGCGAGGACAAAAAAAGGAAACCAGCAAAATATAAAAGCTGACATAATTATTCCAAGCGTGGTAGACGCTTTTCGTTCTTTGGCTAATTGAAAGCGTAGTTTCTTTTGGTGCGGAGAACTAGTCACGTGCATATCTTTAGTATCCTTTTGCGTTTTAAAAACGTTTAAAGAGTCTCTCTTTTTGAATGCGCACGTTTTTTTCTTCGTTTTTTGTGGTTGTTGTTTGAGATTTACTTCCGGTGTTACGTTTTCGTTTTGGGCTTGGACACCCCCGGGCTTGTTGAGTGGGGTCTGACATTGTTGCAACATAGGGCATTGTGATTCGTTTGATTTCCGTTGCTCACCGGAAAAGCACCGCCCTATTGTTGAAAGCGACTTTTCAACGCCGCACTGTAAAAAAACACAAACACAGTTAAAATATCGCTTTAATGACTAAAGTCAACGTGCTGTTGTTTTTGTTTTTATCAAATTTACTTTTGAAAAAAAGGATGGTACAAATATCATTATTTTGAAGCAGTCAATAAATTTAAAACAATAGTTTTTTTTTCAAAAAAAGGAATTGAAAATAATATAATAATAAATATACAATTTGATTAGTACTATATGTATGTTACTATGTATTTTTGTATTGCCAAAAAGCTTTATTTCGTTATAATTATGTAAAACTTTATGAGCTGTATGTTATATTCTTAAAAATACCGGTATTTGTGCCGTTAAACTTTAATTCTTTACATTATTTTGTAGAAATGTGCTTTACTAAACTATCGTATCCTTTATAAAGCTGTTTATATATTGCTCTATATCAAAATTATTGTTTTATATACAAATCACCCATCCAAACTCTTTGGATGAGAATTATATTTTGATCAAATGATTTTTGAGTTTTTTTAAATGTGAAATAATGATAACAGGAATTTTAAAGAATGATCAGCCAACATTGGCCGACTATCTGAAAGAAAGAAATAAAATTTTCAAAGAAAGAAAAAGTCACCATTTTACAAAGTTATCATTACTGCTCAGTAAATCTATCAACGTTCGTCATTATTTATCAAAAATATTATGATGTATAATTCCCAAAATATTATTCCAATAATAATTTTAAAGATTAAATATTAACTGTCCTACACTATTTCTGAATAAATAGCAGGTGATGTATATATTATAATAATATTATATAAAAGAAACACAGTAGACATACAATTTATTCACGGGTTGATTTTTTATATCTCAGAATATATAATACTTCGTGGGTAACAACATGTTATATTTTATAAGTGATTTTACGACGAAATTTTGCAAAATCGTACATGAACATTGAGATACTTGTTATTTCAAATATGATGTAAAGTTATAGTTTCTGTGGTATTAGGTATGCTTATTTTATGAAGGAATGAATATAAACTTTATGGAGTAATAAAATTTCAATATAACATAAAAGCATTAGGTGGTCGTAATATCCATTTTATATCCCAGTTTTTAATATACGCTTCCCAAATGAAATTATTTCATTACAAAATTAATGAATAATATCAAATGCGATAGAAACAAGCATGATTTTTTTATAATGAAATTATATTTATGAGATACATCAAGACAAGAAATAGCTATCAGATTTTAGTAGTTAGTAGTATGTTTTAAAAATCAAATAAAGATTTCATTGGCTGTAATTTTTTTGATCGAAACATTTGTTTCTAAGAAAATTTTGTTCAGTTAAACAATGCATTTTTAAAATATCCAAATTAATTGAGAATCAGAAATCAAAAATACAGTTATAAAAACATTTTATTCATCCTCGAGCCTAAATATTATTATTTATTCAAATTCAACAGTATTGTGGTGGTTTGTACTTACAGAAGTATTTGTGGCGACCGACGTTCGGGCTGCAGCATTTGTTCCTTGCTTCGTTAACAACTTAGACTCGGCTGCACCTCCATTCTTAACGTTAATTTCTAAGTAAGAATGACTTTCCAGGTGAAATTGAGCCCGTTTTTCTTCCATGACAATTCTTCTTGCTGCGCGAAAAATTTTGTAATAAACAACTATCATCACAATAAGCGGAATATAAAATGATCCTAGGGTAGCGTAAATTTGATATCCAAAGTTTTGACAAACGATGCACTGTGAGTCTTCTGTTTCATTACCTAATATTAATAAAGGAGGTAAAGATATACAAGCTGCTCCGAGCCATACTAAAAACACACAAAAAATCATACGACGAGGAGTACGTTTGACTCCATACTCTAAAGGCTTAGTTATCGCATAATATCTATCCACTGATATAGCACAGAGATTTAAAATACTTGCGGTACACGAGAGCACATCGAAGGAAACCCATAAGTCACATAACACTGGGCCGAACGGCCAAATTGCAAGTATTTCGTTTAACACTGCCATCGGCATCACAAGGATGGCAACACATAGATCACTGACTGCCAAAGAGACGAGTAAATAATTGCATGGTCTTCGCAATTTTCTCACTAAGCAAACAGCAACACACACTAAAATATTTCCAACTATGGTTCCGATTATAACGCATAGTAGTATTATTGTTATGAGCACTGACACTACTGTACCATAGTGGGAATTATTCCCAGGAAACCATATACTGTACGTAGAGTTGTCACTTGTTGTGGCACTAGTTGAAGTCTGATTGATAAAAGTTTCGTTTGAAAAGTATAAACTATTTGATGCAGACGTTGTGAAGGCACTACTCGTAATCGATGGAGTAAAGGTCGCTTGGATTGTGGCAATGATTGGTGGCTTAGTTATGATCGGTAATGAGGTACTATTTAATGTTTGATTAGTTATTGTGGATGAAAGCACGAAGTCAGGTTGCTTAAGGACGAGTATGAATGTTATTGTGAAGAAAATGGAAGAAATAGTGAGGTCTTGAGATGGGTTTATGGGTAATGTGGGTGAGGGCGCCATACGATTTAATGTAGTCTGCAATTGTTTAATTATACAAACTTTTAATTTACCATGACTGATATTTTCATCATTCAATATTTTACAATTTATTAATCGAAACTTTTCGTTCAAATATTTGTAGATAAAATTATTTTTTTAGCGTATATGTATTAATTACAGTGATTTATTGTTGGTTATATTTTAGGAACTTTTTATTAATTTTATGCTTGAATTTTACTCTATGCAAACTCCATTCTTCCAGCATATTAAATGATTTTCTAACAGCAAGGGCGGAACATCCATGTCGTAAAAAATCATCAGTGATCTGAAAATAGAAAAAGAAATATTAAGTGAAAATCTTTATATTCAGTTTATTAGAACTTGTAACAATTTTCTATCTAAATATATATTTTTGGCAAATCATATTTCTTTTAATATATAATTGCACATCTGATACAAATATAGTTCACTTTAACATATATTATTTTAAAAAAGATATATAATTATAAATTAACAGATATCAGCAATACTTAATATGATATTATATAATGTAAATCTATCACCGCTTCTCAAACCATTACGGAAGGAATTCATTTATCAATAAATTATTTTAGAACAATACTTTTTCACTATTCACGCCTGTTAAAAAAACGGATTTACTCTCACTTCGATAAATGCATAAAATTAATTTGCTGCATTTTATAGTTTATTATCATAGTATGAAACTAGGATGTTAGAGCCGAAGAAAAGATTTATTGTGTACCTTTTCTACACAGCTATAAATAAATAAGTAAATGTACGTTTAAACATAGTTCTGATAAGAGCACAAGCTGAAATAGCCATCAATTAACTAAAATATATATCTAATAAATTTTTTAGAACTAAAATACGTTACTATTTTTCCACCGTGTTATTTAGTTTTGTACTCAGCCGAAAATAATATAATAATTTTACACTTAAAACCTTTGAGCTTGAACTAAAAAATAACATAGAAACTTTTCATTTTTACATAACTACGTGTTGAGCATTTATTTAAAATAATTTTGGTATTGGTTTATAAATAAGTACAATGTTCAAAATTTTCTATCCGTTTCGTTAAACCAAATGAATTATTCTAACTCCTTATATTTTATTTTTATTTTAATGTGTTCATTGTTGTCGGTCTAAAGTCAAAACAATAACAAAGAGATAACATAGGTCTATGGCCATCAGATATTTACTGTAATGTTAAGAAATCAACCATAAAAAAAATTTATACTTTGAATTTTTATGACATGGTGATGTCTATAATAAGATTCATTTAAAATGAAGTATTTTATTTCAAGATTGCGTATACAATATAATAAGCAATGAAAGAATAGCCTTTTTGTATGATTCAATTAGACAATGCTCTTCTTATTTTAAAAGTACACCTTAGCACAAAAACAAATCTTATTATAAAAATTTACTAAGAATACTTAAACGAAAAAATAGCTCGAAATTATTTAGATTACGGGATCGACATTTAACGAATCAGAAAATTTATTGACATATTTTGGTTTGTCAGTTTTAAACGATTATTTTCGGGCTTACATCCGAATTTTATAATAGAATTTTTTGATTGCTAATAACATTGCGGCGTAATTTTTCTGAAAGATTATAATTGATCATAAAAAACTATCTGCGGCATTGGTTGAATATTTTGTTGTTTTCGAAATAGCATACATGTAATATCACAAGTTTTGCGTTATCCTAATGTTCTTAATTGTGGTCAAATACTAATAAGACTAAGTAGCTTTCAACTCTTGGGACCGACATGTTTAAATAAGATCAGTCAAAGTTAACAAAGATCAAAGTGTAATAACTAACGATAATTTCATCTTTTTTTTTTTTTTAAATAATAAAAACACATTTTTTAGTACTTATTTCCACAATATATTTTTTGATCAGGACCGGTTTCGCTCATCGCGAGCATTATCAACTGATCAGTTGAAGCTCGCGATGAGCGAAACCGGTCCTGATCAAAAAATATATTGTGGAAATAAGTACTAAAAAATGTGTTTTTATTATTTAAAATATAATGCCATTCCATCAAGAAGTGACAGTTAACACCTTAAAAAAGATAATTTCATCAATGAAACACTCGTTTGATCTCTCAAAGACGATGTTGAATGTTATAAGTGTTGGTTTAGGCATATGTAAATATTGCGTATTGTGATATCAGTAAAAGTCATAAAGAAAATTCTGTCAATAAAGATGAAATTTGGTAATATTTTACTTTCGGAAACTATTAAAATAAAATCCAATTTAGAATATACAACAAAAGTTAAAATAAAAAAAAAGGTATTTTTTTAAGGCCCATAGTCAGACTTAAATAAAAATACTTTTTACTATTGTAAAAATGAAAATACAGATAAGCCTAAAGTTAAGTCCCTCTGTTTTTACAAATAGTCGAGAAAATTGAATGGAACTATCGCGTTTTGTTAATTAAAATTTCAAAGTCTCCTAATTTATAAATTTATTCGTAATGGCCATATTCCATGCTCTTAATTGGTTTGAAATTAGTTGGATACAAATATGTGTTTGAAATTTATTGTGTGTGTCACCTGAAGCGACAGTCGACTACGAGGAAAAGGACAGCTTTCCGAGCTTTGCAACAAAGGTTCTTTTGTTTTTCTTCTTGATTTATACAAAATGTGTCAACTGTTTCAGCCACCAAAAATATTTAAAGTATTTATCTTTGGTATTTTATGGAGGAGCAATTATAACTGATATGATGATCAATATTGCATCATAAAAAAGCGGAAGTTTTTGGCTTGACCCGGTTTTTAATTAATTCTGTTTTTTTTTACATCCGTATTATATTATGAAACAGTTACCATGAACTTTATGGGTGACAATGAGTTAGCTACAAGCTTCATACGCAAAGTGCCACTTCAAAAATACTCTAATTACACTCATAGTTAAGATTAAAAAATATCTAGTTTCTTCGGCAAAAACTAGAGCCTCAGATTCAAGAATTTTGAAATGAATGATTTAAAAACACGTGTATTTGAGATATAATTTTTGTATGTGATTAAACGCTTTTATATATTTATTATCATGTCTAACATTTTACCGGTAAAAAATAGAAATACCATGTTTTTATTTACTTTTTATGTGGCTTTATTAAGTTCATATTAATGGTTGTGTTGTCTAAATAGTGGTCGAGGCTTGTATTCTAATTGATTTAGTGCGTCACATAGAAGCCTAAAAGCTTTAGGAATCACGGCAGTATTGTTTACGACATACCCTTGCCACGACAATGCACATGCAATTTAATTAAGGCGGAACAATTTAATTTGGTCTTCATATGCATGATTCATGAAAGGAAAATTGCATAATTTTGTGTGAGTACCGAAAATCGATAGTGATAGTTAATATTTAACTGAATTAAAATATTTACAAATAGTAATTAGCTACGTGATGTTTTTTCTAGCGGCATGTTCAATTTTATTATAACCGTTCTAGAAAAGAATATATTGAGAGACACATGAGACTTTTTTAATATATTATTGATAGAGTAAAAACACAAAGAAAAAAAAAAGTGAAAATAATTTTTCAGTTGGTTTTCGAACAATCAAACAATGGGAGAAAAATCGTGTTTGATAATGAATTTTACTGTAGACAAGAATCAACACACATTTTTTTGTACTCAAAAAAACTTTTTTTTTTCATTTTTTATTATTAAATACTATAATATGACTTGATGAAAAATCTATGATTTAGTATTTATTCAATGACTTAGACTAATTTCTGATTTCTCATGTGATCTTACCAAAAATAAAAATACTAAAGCAACCTATCGTACTCACATTTAAAAACGACAATCACTCTTATGAACAGAATATATGTCTGAGGATCAAGTTGTGTATCAAGGCAAAATAATCACTATTAAAATAACATTGTTAGTGTAACGTTATAAAAATCACTTTAAAAAAAGTTTGAGAGATAACGATGAACACTAACAATTGAAAATCAGTATGTAATTGAGACATCAACTTTGCATAACCGTTTTTCTAAGAACTATTATATTTATTTGGATTGATATGAATACCTTAATATTGAAATATATTTAAATTTATGCTCTTTAAAACGACACGAAATATACATGTTTTTCAATTTTCACTTCTTTCTAACATGCTAGAAATTTATTAAATTATTTATAAAATATTCATCATATGTATTTTCTTGTTTGTTTTTTTAACTTCATCCTTTACTTTGCAAATATTTTTATTTTTTTTAGTATAAATAGAATTTTGTGTCATGAGGGTTGCGAAAAATTCGTATAAAATAAAGTTAATGTTTTAAATTGTCACCATATTTGATTGCATAATCCACATGTTCAAGTCACGATTTGTACAATATCGTATTTTTTTCAATCAATGATTTGTGCTTAAACGCATGCATTACTGTACTGTTTAATACATTTTGTTTGCTATACTAGACATTTAAAGCTAACAATCCAATTTTAAGTTGTAGGAACTCATTCAGCATAACACATAATTATTCATTTGAAAGCTGATGTGATAATAATGTAATAGTATATATATAATGAACAAAATTAAATTGCGTTTTGGAATAAATCCTTTAAATATCAAATAAATTGTCATATGTTTTCGAATACAAATGACAACAAATTGACATATATGTATAAAAATATTACTTATATGAATAATGTCGGCTTTTGCCATAAAAACTTTATAAATAATATATGAAAATGGTCGTCCCTTTTTTGATTTTTAAATTTTATGACAAATATAAAAATGTTTTGAATGTTTCTTTTTTATTTTAATGCTGGTGTATAATTTCCATGTTGAATTATGTAAATAAAAATACAATGAGTGTATTGATTTTATGAATTACGAAACTCGAGTAAAACCTTTGATGACATGCAAATTTACTTTTAGATATAATAAAAGCCTTAAATTTTAAAGTTAACATTAAAAGCTCTAAAGCGTGTTTCCGTTTTTATGTTTTTCTTTCATGAGAACCGATTTTAATGTCACGACGCGTGTGTACTTTCGTAAAAGTTTCTGTCAAAACTGTGTATGTGTGAAATATTTATGTTTATTACACTTTTAAAATGTTATTGCCTTCGCGCAATAAAGATTCGTCATTTCAGCATTTTCCCTGCGACGTTTTACGACCCTGAAAACTTTACGGCACGAAGCATTTTTCCGTTCGTTTTACTAAAATCGGCGAGTGCCACCGCCATACCAGCAGATGCAGGCTTTGACGGAGTTACAATATAAATAGCCGATGCCTTCAGAATACGCTTAGACGAAGCATCGGTAAATGGTACGTGTTCTGATTTACAAATTAACTAGAATTTTCATTCACAATCTACATCATAATGCTCTTAGTCACTGTTATTGTTTAAAGAAAAATACTTTTCTCCCAAACCTCTTTACACGGGTGCACCTTTCAATATAAAGATTCAGACTGTATTTATTTTTTAATGAATGAGCTATTAGAATAAATAGTAAGCGTTACTTTAAAGGACTTTTATATATTATATAATTATTGTGTGAAAACGGATAAGTTCGTTTTCATTAACATAATATATGGATGAGAATCGCATATAAAACATTCAGATCGATTCATAAATAAAAACCTGCTGAAAGTGGAAACATTAACTATATATTATATTGTCTTGAAAATATTCTTTGTTCACTGATCACGTCTTTCTGTTTCGTGAATTACTCAGTTGAATTAATGTTTGGATAATAAATTTTTGTCGATATCATCACTACAATGCTTTTTGGTTATCCAGAATTTTAATGCTATAAAAAATTATCATTATCACATTTAATCATATTTTTTTGAAATACATATTAGCTAGTAGCTTTTTTTTTCATGCTGATACCGAATATTTTTTATAATCATTTTTTTATTCGCGATAACAGTATTCATCGTATTATTCTTTACTTTATTACTTTTCTGTAAAATGCTGCCATAAACGACACGTTTTTTTCCATAAAATGTTTTATTGGTTACATAATAAAATGAAATCTTTTGTGGTTCCATGCTGCGAGATCGATATTATAGCTATTAAAGTGAACGTGCATTTTAAGACATATTATCTCATTTTTATGAGTATTTATTATAGCCCAGTGTAGGATTCTAGGTCACAATATATAGGAATTAAGGCACATGAAAAAAACTTTGATCTAATTCTGTTTCGAAATCTAAATGAAAAAAAATGATTTTTGTTAAAAAAAAAAATATTTTCTAAAAATATTGATGAAAATTTTCGAAAACTGAAATTTTATGAACATCACTAAAATTTTTAGTATAAACCTATTTTTAGATATATAAATGTGAAACAATGAACTGAAATCTCAATAATTATAATCGATTCATAATGCCGGCGATAAACGAAATCGGTTCTGATAAATATTAAAACTGTGGACGCTGTTACAATTCACAAAACATAGATAGTTAGAATTAGTAGGTATCAATCTTTTAAGTTTTCATTAAAACCCATAACAATGTAGTCAATCGGATACCATTTGATTCTGAATAAAAATAGCATGTTTTTTTATGACTTAAATTATCTATTCGTTTGCATCAGTACACGTGCATACATACATAGACAGAGACGCATTTAACGACACTATCAGTGCTCACTGTTAGTACACCGCTTACGTTGAGAGAATTTACAGTCCAGACTTCCTCCTTAACTATGAAATATTTTAGTGTGTCTAATTCTGCAAAATGTTATTTTAATTTATGACTTTTTTTATTTCACCACAACAATCAAGAAAATGTTTGAAATGATATTCAAAAAAATCTAGCTATTTAAGATATCGGTGCATCTGAAAGTTCACAACGTCAACAACAAAAGTTAAAAAAGTAATGGGAACAATATTATAAATGTAAAAATAGAATCTTGTTTGAATGTTTTTTTCTGAAAGCTAAATTTATAAAGCATGCTCATTCTTTTTAAAATTTATGAATTTTATAATAACATACCGGTGAAAATAATGCACGTTGTATGCTTTAATTGAAAAACATATTTACACGCTATTTTATGGTCATTAATAATACTTAAAAAAATATTTGAAAAGTGTAAATTATTGATTGTGATTAACACTATTCAAAAGACATGAAATGAGTATTAACAGTCCAATAAAATAAAAAAAAAACTCTCATTCCGTACAATAATGTAAGATATTTTTTTTTATGTACGATTGCCTTGTAATGCATGGGTGGCATGAATCACCATGCTATAAAGCCTGTAGGGCTTCCTTTTAAGTATTCAATAAATAATGTGGACTTTTTAAATACAAAAGTTTCTCGGCTATAAATTGATTTAAGGATAAACATGACTGTATTTTGCTGTGTAATCTATTTTCACGGCAACGGTCTCTTATATAAACCGTCTGACGTCATAAAAGCTCTTGAGCAAGGCTTTACCTCAGTGAAGCTTTTTTATTGCAGCGCGTTAAAAAAGGCATTAAAATTAAAGGCTACGCAGATGTTCAGAAGCTTCAAGATTGTACTTTATAATATATAATTCAAATGACTAAATCATACAAAAATTTTAAACATAATGCCAAAAGTCTACAATAAAGATGGCAAATTAAATCATTTTGTGGGGTATAAAGTGCGTAAAATTTATGAGATAATCTTTAAATAATAGAAAATATAATTTTATCGTTATATGAAACCCAACAACGCTTCTCATGTATAGTTATTTTTTATTAGCTTAAAAACAATATTGCACATTGCGAAAATTCATCAACTGCTTAAAAATTGAAACTTCAATATATGTAATTATATATTACTTGAATGGTACAATCATTAAAATTTTGGTATTTATTTTTTAAAATTATATCAAAATCAGCATTCTTATGATTGAATATTTATCTAAATTGGGATTTACTGATGCTGTAAAACGCATTTTTGTGTTTTTTGCGAGAAGCAGTAAAATAAAACAACACCATTTCATTCACATTGTTCTGATCGAATGTAAAGCCTTTTTATTATAACTATTATTATACTTAAACTTTCTATTATAAATGCTCTTATCATAAAAGAAACTAAGTAATCAAAATAATTCATTTAGTTTGCGTATTACATGAATGTTTGCTTGACGTCTATAAAAAAGAGTTGAACAGGGAAACAGTTATAAAATATCACATTGACGTACATGGCTAACGATACAAAACACTTTATGATGAGAAAAAAGTATATGACATACACAAATAAAACAATTTTTGAGTAGTAAAGAAGAAGTGTAAAACAAAATGGTCAGAAGGAAGGTGTTGCATATTATTTAAAATTATTAATTTAATACCCAAAAATCATGCTTTGGGACTCATTTTAAATAATGTTCAATACCGGTAGACTCCCATAATATTTTTTTGAATCAATTTAAATGAAAGATTTACATTTTTTACATAATGGCGAAGGGAAATAAAACTATATATACACTACTTCTGATAAATGCAGTATACGTACTTTGAAAAGTAATTTGTTTGTAGTTGTTATGCTTAAAATAATTTCAATTGCTATTATCAATTGTAAAATTAAGCAAAAATATAATAAGTAAAAACAGAACATTGTTAATCATTCCATCCCAACTAAGTCTTTAATAATATTCTGTTATTACACACAACGCTTCACTAGATTGTTAGGATTCAAAGCATGTTCCTGACTTAAATCATTCGACTAGCCCTACGGGATGTTGAATAGTGACGGGAATTAGTAACAGTTGACTAAGTGTGATGGTAGGGCTATTTCATGTGAGATATTAGCTATTTCGAATTGCATTCTGTGAAATTCAGGTTCCATTACATTAATAATCAAATACGAGTGGTCATTTTCATACAGGTCATAATAATAAACTAAATTTTACGGTTAAAATTATAAATTAAAATTTGTTAAAATTTTATATGCAAAATGAATTCATCATTATTTAAATAAACTTTATTTTGTTGATTTCTGTTTAGAGTGAATAAAATTGTTTTTCAAAAACATACTAATATTTCTTTAAATACTTAAAATACTGAGTTAAAAGCATCTATTTTAAAAACTTTAGACTTAAAAGGTTAAGATTAAATGAGCTTTGTATTTATCAACAAAAACTATTTATGAACCAATTATAAAAGTTTGTAAAACAAATGAATCGAGATAATTAACCTAATAAGTTTATACCAGGTTGAAAAAAAAACTGAAATAACAGTGAGCGAAAATGGCTGTGTATACCTAATCAGATGCAATAAGTAAATTAAACAAATATGTTTATTTATAAAATATAAACAAAAAACATTCTCAAAGACAGTAAGATTTCTAATTTTGAAACCTTTCAACCGATTTTTGAGGCAAATAAACTATGAATCAATTCAAGAATTTAATCAAAAAACAAAAGTATTTTTTATTTGCTCAAATGAATTCAAAAATCAGCGATCTTTTTCTCTTTGAAAAGTTGGAAAATTATCTAATCTTAAATTAAAATTAAAAATACAATTATGCAGCTAAATAAAAACAGCCAATTCTTTAGATATTGTATACACGCTTAGTGTTATGAATCATACAATAAATGGAAAATATTATGGAGTTTGTCGATATTAATTTAATTATCCACTATATATGTAGAAAAAAAATTAGGAAATTATACACTGTAAATAGAGTTTGGTTGCAAATCTACATTGAATGTCACTGGTGAAACGGTCTATCAAAGTGTCGTCAACTGCCGGTGTAATATCCCTTTATTGCCGTAGACGAAAATACATGAAATCATTTTGAGCTCTATAGCTAGGGCTCACGAGCTATTTACTATGTCGTTTATTGATGCCATATATTTCTTTATAATTTAAATTTTATAATTTCTTCCAGTATATAATAAATTTATGTATTTACTGATCAAAATTTGTATTTTTTATGCAAGAGAAAAAGAAATTATGATTATTATTTTACTATGTTTTAGAATCTGAAAACTTACAATCTAGTAATACATTACCGAAATTTGTAAAAGTAAAGTAAAAAAAGCAATATGAGATAAAAGAAATGCACAAGCTTTACATTTAACCAGAAACATAATATATTTTTTGTACTTCGAATGATTCTCAGAAATTTAGATTAATAATTTTTTGAAAAGATTTTCTCGAGACTATGTCAAAGCTTATATTAAAATAAAGCAGCTAACAATAGCAATATATAAAATGAAAAAAAATCTTACACACATATTCTTAAGAAATATAAAAATTATAAGAAAATCAACACTTTAACCATAGAAACTATTCGATTTAAAGTTTAAGCGTATTCTTTTTTGTTATGAAAGAAAACCAACGCATTACATCTCATAACTATTTGATAAGCAAAGTAAAATGTTTCTTTTGCTCCGTATTAGATTAAAAAAGCTATTTGCTATTTAATAAAAACGAAATGTAGTTAACAGTGAAGTGAAATGTTTCATATTTGTGAGAGAAACGATACCTTGTTAATTACAATGTAAACTAGTAGGAAAAATTTACGATATGCATTATTATAGGTATCCGTGTTGAAATCTTACAATTAAATTCGTTTTTTCTTCTAATGTTTAAAAATGTAGCGATCTTAAAAAAATAATTAAAACCAAGTTTGTATCATTTAAGAGTAGTATTTACATTGGTAAATCCATATGTGACCGCTAAGCGCAATACAGTGATATCCGATAAAGCTTCAAAAGTAGACAACCACGACTAACTACGGTGCTATATATGTACGTATACTGATAAAATGACACTTATTTCTTGGGGAAACCCCTGTGAGAAGATTTCTTTGCTAATTAGAGTAATTAATATTTTTTTTGGCGTATTACAACAAAGTTAAGCCCAAGAATAGGATCCATGTTTGATTTGCATCTTTTTGTTATTGACATACTGATTTCTTTGAATTGTTTAAAATAATTAAGTCACATTATTGGGAACGAATTTAATTTTACGATTATTAAAAATCCTTTTTTTTTACAGTTTTTAAACAGTTATTAATGGATTGAATTTATGTTTTCATTTTCAATTAAGTTAGGTTGAATATCATGGTTTATAATTTATAAGACAATTGATAAAGTTTATTGAAATGCTTTTAAGGACTGATATTTTCAATAAATCAATTAATCTATTTTTTTAAATGAAAAAAAATATTATTCAGGTCTTGTCATAAAAGTGTCATGGAAAAGTAAATAGAACTAAAAAAGTCTTGTAAAACAAATGCATCATTATTGTTGCAGTGAGAAAACAATATAGAGTATAAGTAAAGATAGATACGACGATAAATTTATGCAATATTCTTCTCAGTTAAATATTAGTAATTGTCAAAGGTAAAAAATCTCCGAAATAATCCCGATATGTATATTCTATTTTAACGTCTAGGTTAAATGTGGTGAATGAGGTGGCAAAAATCAATCAGTTACTGTTATAACATATATAAAATGAATATAATGCTCGAGTTTTACAAGATAGGCTCATTAATTATAACCAACCATCGGGTTGTTATATATCGACGGGCATTTTTAACTGCTGAAGAAATGTATGCAAATATAGTACAAACTTTAATATTCCAAATATAAAACAGTAACACAAAAGTAATAATATTCCGATTTCCACACACGAAGGCAAAAAATTATATTTATAGCGTTTGTACATCAATCAATGTCAGTTAGTTGGCCAGATAATATGTGTATTAAATTACATATTGATTTTAAATTTAAATGGCTGTATGAACATTATATTATTGAAATCCATTAAACGCAATATTTGGCTGAAATATTACAAATTTTGTTTATTAAGTTTAAATACATTTCAAAATATTTGAAAAATATAATTTATAGACACCAGATAAATGATAGAGCACATTTTTTCTCAAGTGTTTTATATTATTATCAGTCTTAATAAACGGCAAAAGATGATTATTTACTAAGTTTTAAGTAACAAACAATATTTCATACATTAAATTATATGGCATAAGTAAGGCTGAGTTAAAGGTCATAAATGGTTATTCTAATTTTTTTTTTGACTCAATTTATGTTTGATAATTAATTCAAAATAAATTTATACTATTATCATGTAAATTGTGTTAATTGATGATGTTAAGAAAATATATTTCCAAATGAAAAAAATAATATATATATCTTCAGGCAAAAGATTTCATGCAGTTTTAAATATTATTTGAGGAACAGTTAAGTAATAAATTATGCTATTACAGTTACCATTCTGCTTTGTCTTTTCTTCCATAAAACGGAATTTTATTATGACTTCGACCTAGCCTTTGATCACTGGAAATCTCATAAAATATCCGTCGCGAGTTCAATTTCCTAATGGACCTAAGATTGATGCCTGCAAACACCTTCAAAAGGTGTCAAAACTAATAAGAAATGATTAATGAGCCGTGAGACTTGACTTCGTATCAAGGGTTAGTAAATATCTACATGTTCTTGCAGTATCCTAATTTTATAGAGTGTGCAGGATTAGAATAAAATATACCTTTATGACTAAAATTTTTGATGAAATAACATGCACGCAGTTAAAGGAAAATTTCGTTTAGGGAAGCTTTCCCCAAAATGAAACGTACGGACTCTTGAGATACGCAAGAACCACTGATTCGTGTCAGAGCATCCCTTTTCTATTGTACTTGACACTGATTTTTTGGTTATATATACATAAGTGAGTGTTTCAGCTGATCTCATCCATTATTTGATACAATGATGAAATTTCAGGAAAGCGAAAAATTTAATTTTCGACACAATTAATTTTAAGAAATGAAATAAATTATTTTCCTTCAATTATTTTACAAAAATTACTACAGTAAATTTGGAGTAACGAGGAGATAAATTTAACTTCAAAAATACTGAAAGTATAAAATTTACGTTTGTTTCAAAACTTTGTTTGTAACAACCAAACTTGAGAAGATAATATACCCTCTGTGTCGAAATTGTTAGAAAATGAAAAAAAAAATAAAGATGAAAATTTAAATATTTATTGTCATCACTTGACGGTACTCTGTTCTTACTTCCTCTGAAGATGTTGAGAAAATTCTTGAGAATCTTCGATTGGGTTTTAGACAATATTGCAAGTTGATGCACAAACTCAAAAAATCCACTTCTACTATAGGATAAATTTACTTTAATTTAATTAGAACATAAGAAACTTAAATGTTATCAGTATTTGATCGTTGAAAATATTATACATGTTGCGCTCAAATTATTATATTATAGTTGTTCATCCATCCATCATTAAAAAAAGAATTATAATACTTTTCTTAACTACTCTTACTATATTCTTATACCTCACTTTCTCCGAAAATAGACGCTGAGTATCTCAATAATTGCCTGAAAAGTTTTTTTTTATTAAATCAATACAGTCAAAGGTTAAATAATCAACATAATTTTGCGGTTGACTTAGAAATCAATTAAAAAATATTTTTAAATCAACGCAGACAAGATAACATTGATTTATTGTATTTTGAATTGAAAACGAAATATTTTTCTTAATGTTTCCCAAACATATTCCACTCATAAATATTGGCTGTGAAATCATAGGAACGTTCCATCAATTACACCGGAAGCTGGTTGAGAATAGAAGGTAAGCCGGTTCTTGAAATTTGTACTGCCATTTATTTCAGCAAACATTTTCTGAAGTATTCATTCAGAGCTAAATTAATAAAAAATAAGTTATGAAGAGTTTTTTAATTAAATTAATTTTCAATAAATAAACTTGGCCCGAGAAACAAAAGCTTTGCAATGCTACTATAAATTTAAGAATTTAAAAGCAAAATATGAAGCTTTACGTTAAATAAACTTCCTGTCTGCCGGAAAAGTAAATTTAATATATAAGTTTGTTTTTCAATATTGAAATCTGTATTCTTCTACACAAAATATTTGATGCAATTTTTATACAACAAACAATATTAGTAACCTGTATATATTGAAACTCTGCTAATTACCAAAGTATATTTTTTTCTTTTATACTTTTGGGAGATTCAATTTAAACAAAAATCAATAAAGATTTCTTCAACTTGTGTCAATACTGGTAAAATATTATATTGTACATTGATTATCACAGATATTTTATAAAAACCTACACTTGAAACATATTTCAACAGCAATCTATTTACATCAACTTTTTGTTATTTTTTATGTTTTTTAAAAAGATTGTCTAAACAGTATTGGGGATAAGATAAGGTGAGCAGTTAGCTTATAATTCCAGTAACTTGACAGTTTAAGTGGAGACTAAAATTCAACATTAAAAATTAAAGCAATTTGCGAGATAAAACAAAAACTTTTAGAAATACAATAACTCTCAAAGTTTGTTGTCAAAAACGATCCAATGGATTTATCTAATTAATGTACATATATGTATAAGAAAAATAATGTGGCTAGTGACTAGTTTTTATCGTCCAATTACCCTTGGCGAGGTTTCGAATGTGAATTTATAAAGTATTTCAATAATTTTGATATTTTTATTAAATGATAAAATATATTTAACTCCAGGCCTAGTGAAAATTCCTTTATTTATAAAAATAATGTTTTGTCAACGTTCCGGTAGTAACATAATTTGAATCGCAGACAACAAATAAAACAAAGCATTCTTTTCGATAAAAGAAAGAGATGCTTTATGCCGTTTTTAAATTATTAAATAAATATGTTTTTGTCTTACATTCCGCAGTATTGTGGTTAAGCGGTCGTCAGACGCTTAGACATCATGGATCATTCAATTCACAATTTTAAAACCATCACCATTATTTTTAAATTGCTTATTTTTATGTGTAAGTTCAAGGATTTTATAAACAATGTTGATATTTTTTTAAAATGCTTAAAAGACTTTGGAATGTATGTGAAATTTATTGCCACGTTGTCGATATAGGTTTTAGAGGTCTCGGTACTAACAAAATTTTCTCTCAGATTACCAGTTTGCGACCACTGCTGTAGAAATCTGTATTTATGAATATATGTTTATATGTTTGATATTGTTAAGATATTTATTTGAATACTGCCAAAGTTTACAAGCTTCAAATGATTTCACTGGCCGTATCTTTAGTCTGTTAAATTTGATATACACGAAGTGTAGCAATCATCTCTGACCTACGAAAATTATATTCAGGCACAAGAACGAAGTCAGAATTTAACATTGTACAATGGAACATGTCTGAAATTAAATATATTACAATTAGCAGCAAGAAGCATCAAATTAGGGTCGTTTTCTCGGATATTCTTGCAGATAATGCGACACCCCTTCTTAGGGTCTCCTTACAAATTTATTATAATTGAAATATGGAAATATTTTTGAAAAATGAATGCCTTACAAATTAATTAGCTAGTTATCATAAATAACGAAATAATTTCCAAATATATTCCAAAAAATACCCATAGTTTAAAGACTCTTCTTACATCATATATGTATTAGTAGTTAAAAAATATATGTACTTATCAAATGAATCAGACAACCTTGGCAAGGTCAATATCAAATTAAAAAAAATATTTTTATAATAATCGTGAAATGAGTGATCTTAATATTTTTAGCTCAGGGCTTAAGTTATGTATTATTTAAAAAAAAGTTTATCTCATTGAAATATATGTTTGTCTTACTACAGATAAATTAAAATACATTTCACATATTTGGATGTCTCAATTTCTTTAATGAAGTTATGTTGACGGTGCCGCAATATTAGATTTTTTGTAGAGTTATGGAAATATTAATTTCTTTAAATTATAATAATTCTAAGAAAAGAAAGATTGACTTTTTGATACGCATGGTGCAAATATTTTTACTGGACGTTTTACTCTTTCAATTGAGGAAAACTCTCTTAAATATATTTAAGTGTTTTTGTACTTTTGAGCTACACGTGACATACATACATATTTTTAAGTACAATATTAACATAAATGTTAAGAATAATACCCAAATAAAAAGAATCAATTCGATCGTTTTGTCAGTACAATCTTAATGCTTGTGCTTGTAACGAGGCAAATTTCTGAGTTTTCTTCGCGACGTTAAACGAAATTTGAAATCCAAAGCTACCTGAAATGTTGTGCCAAACCAGAGACGGCAGCAGTAACCAACCGGAAGGCTTCTAGAACTCTCGCTTTGTTAATAATATACAACGGTTATGATACCATTTGTCCACCACAAGGGAGGTTTAATGTTTGCCATACTCTTAGTTCGATAAGAATGAATTATTTATCATTTTACAAAAATTTCCAGTAATTGATTCACAGTTCCCATATAATATCAAAAGCTCGTTTGAGAGCTTTGTGTTTTATCATATAAGTAACAATTATCGACGATTAGTATAAACAAGATACGATGTTAAGAATTTTTCATAATCCAAAAAGAAAGAATAGATATAACAAATTTACTGTTAGTATGTGTTTTATGAAACCATTTGTGACCATAATAATAAAAACAAATTATATTTGTAGTATTTATGCTATAAGTTAGTTAAACAATACTGTTATTCAATAGATATGATTTATTGTAGCTTTCAGTATGTTTGAGTGATGTAAATAAAATTTCATAGGTTAAATGTTTTTTTATATTAAAAAATAAAAATCTAAATTTGTTCCTAGTTTTGTGCATATGGTTTCTTCATGAATTCATCTTACAAATACATTTTTACGACAGGCGTTTTTTACGCAAATACCATATGTTTTTAAGAAAAGGCTAAGAATATTAATAATGGGGTAGGACTAGCGCTATTCTAAACGCTCTTTATACGTCTCAAGATCTAGGTTTGGAGGGGTGGGAGCATATTTTCAATAACAACTGCCATTTATTTAAACAGAAATTCAAATATCGATTGTAAAAACGTTTAAGTACTTATAATTAAGCCCGTGAGATCTACGACGGAAACCAACGATGTTTATAATAATTTACAATAAATTTACCAAAAAAAATAATCAATAAGTTTAGTCAGGTTGGGTAAATATAAAATTTTGTCGCATTATAAATAAAACGTGATATGATTGACTCTCTCTTCCTTCTTAATTATCTTCAACTATTTTCTTTGTCTCTTCAACTATCGTTTTAAATAAAATAATAATAAATAAAAATAACAATATTATATTACTCAGATAATTTCATTAACGATTAAGTAAATCCGAAGATGTTTCTGAAAGATGACAAAAAAATTAAATGGAATTCACGGAATTAAAAATCTATCAATTAAGGTTGAAGTATGTGTTTCTAGTTTTATAAAAATATATTTCAATACATTTGTTCTTTGTGGTTTGTTTAGAATAAACTTCATTTTTGTCATTTGAAAACAAATAAACTTAATTTTATTGTAGAATTCAAGTTGTAAAAATATCACAGATTGTTTTAAAATCTTTCTTTTTGTCAAGTCTTTAAAAGTTTCATACAAAATAATACGATAACTTTATACAATAATAATAACATGTATGACGATAAAAAAGATATTCTTGTATTTATTAAGCTAACAATACTTTCCTGCCGTGTTTTATTCAATGCGTTTTATGTAAATATTAATTTTTCATCTCCGAGATATTCCAAATTTAGATTTGCTGGCAGAAGCTATTTGGACAATGTTTTTCTCAGAAGCAAAATCTATATAACGCTTGTGTGCCTATATTTTATGATTCTGAGTTGAATGGGAAATGCAATATGCACGAAACGTTTTGGATTCTAAACTCTAAGCAACGTCATATATTTGAGAGTTTTTTAAAATTGCAGTGTTTCAAATTTTCTGAATTCACAAAAGGTGAATTCACCTATAAATTTAACATAGACTTTTGAAAAAAATGAAAAATACTGACATTCTAGAGGTGAGTATATAATATAATATATTTTTTGGATTTTTAAAATATTGTTCTTGTATCGTTTCACTAGTGGCGATTTGATGTATTTATAAAATAGCTTCATATCATAAAAATGTATCTTATCTTGTTTTGATAAATAAATTAATTGAAACATTGGGAATAACAGTCATTGAATTCCATTACCACGATTGCTAGATATAATCAAGTTAAACCTGAAAGTTTATTAAGATGTCGTACATTTTCAAAATTCTAGGAATCTGTTTTGATCATATTAAGTAGACTTTTGAGTTCTGCAATGAATCTTAACGTTATCACCTCGACTCGGTAAGGTAGAATTACCAATTGATATCAAAATTAATTTGCCAAGCAATGCTGTGGTACTAATTTACATGCTATATAAAAAATGGTTGTAATTGATCTAAAAAAATGTGCAATAAACATAATTAAATTAATTATGGATATTCGATTATTTTTTTAAACAAATATAGTTAGTAAAAAATAAGGAATAATATTGCTCGAAATGCAATCAACACGCTAATATTAACTTTGTTACAATAAACTAAATGGAAAATTGTAGACTTTTAAAATTTGAGCAAAAGAACAACTTTTGTATAATATTCAATTGTGGAATATAGGTATAAAATTTGCATATATATCTTTTTTTTATTTTACAATGGAACAGATAATAAAATATGTTTACGTTTTTATTTTCATAAATAAATTTGGTTAGTTCACTTTTTTTTCAAATACCGACATTTAGCGGCTGGTGACATTTTTGTGGCTTAAGTTTTCCGAACAAAATGTAATTAAATGCTTATAATTTTTGTTGCAACCAAAATAGCAGAAAAATTAATTTTAAATTACGGTTGCTCTACGGCACCGAACGAAAAAGGCGTCAATATATTGAATAAGTATCGAATAAAATTTTAATGATTTTAATTTTAGCATGTCGGATTTCAATGAATATGTCTTTGCATTCGAATAATGAAAAAATGTATAGCAACTGAAGCTATACATTTTCTATTACTGCATAGGTCAAATTGCCATGGTATTTCCGCGCCCAACGAAGTCAAGAGTGAAATAAGAACATCTGTTTTTTTATATATTAAAGTTTATTGGAAAAATCAAATAAACCTATGCAGTTTAATATAAATAGATGTGGAAATACATATCTAGCTTAAATTGTTGAAACTGTATACGATTTCAGTATGTTTTTTACGATTCCACAAGTACATTGTACAAAGTTTCAAAAATTCGAATTTGACATTTAAATTACATCAACCATATATTGGTATAAGCGCCTTGTTCTTTCATGTCATACAACATAAATATAAAAAATAGCCATTTGGTTACCTAAAAACTGTCTTTTTCTTTTTTGTCATTATGTATGTCATATGCACCATATATTCATAAACGTCTGATCCACGTAGCTTTGTAACGGTTTCATGAATTTTGGTATGTCCAGTATTTTAAGCATGTAGCTTTGTAAATCACATAGGAAACAGGAAAAATGTATGTAAACAAAAATATTCTTTTTTGTGGTTTTAATGAAATCAATGAAAAATATTTTATTTACGAAACGAGCTGTTATTGTTTACTGAGAGAAGGTTAAAACACCTACGGAGAGTTCTTAAGTTATGTAAGTATAATGTAAAAAAAAATTAATACCTATTTTTTCTTTTGAAATTTATGAAATAAGCTTTTAATTATTCTGCTCTTGCTAAATTCTATTTTTTTGAAAACTTGCTAACTTCTAGGTCTTAATTTTTCTAAAAATTAATGTAACTAGCTTAACCACAACTGTTGTTGTTTTCACAGCATATCAGTTGATAGCTGTTCATAGACACGTAATAACTACGTCAAATATTTTCAATGACGTATCATCGATATCAGCTGTTGTAAAGATAACAATATCGTGAAACAGATAAGATGTAAATATCCTTGTTTTTGCGTATTGAAATATGATTGGAATTATGGCTGCTAATTGTATAAAATAAGCCACTCAAAACGAACAACATCAATCACTAACATATTAACATGTTATTGACACAAAAATAGATATGAATAAGTTAAAAAATGTGATAATTTCGTTATAAACAACTGAGATATATTTATTTCATTCAGTGTAATCACTATAATTCCGGACTACTTAAATAAAATAAATAATTATTTTTCATACGAATTGTTTGATTTTTGAATAGGTTAAAATTAAGTCGTTACAAACTAGAACTTCAATAACATAATTCCTGCTAAGTATTATTTATTTTACGTACCGTACGCTTTCACATTTTGAAAAAAAATCTACGTTGTATGCCATCATATTATTTTTAATCGTAGCGCATTGATTTTTTAAATAAATATTAAATACGTATATATATAAGTGAAGGCTTGTTGAAAGAATTAACGTGTAGACTATGATGCAATTTTTTTTACAATATTGTTCGAAATCAGAAATATAGAGTCCTGTTCCATTGTTGTTTGTGTGAATTATTTCAAACAACGTGTTGATTTTTGTTTATTACGGTAAAATGTTTTCATAGTTTAAAAAAATAAAGATACGTCTAGATCAATCACTTCAGCCCATGTCAGTATATTTGCTCCTGTACCATGTTTTCTCTTTATGTTGGTATTTCTTAACCACTTCAAAAAGTATTACCTACCGTACCTTCATACAATTTTCCTTGATATTAGAACCAAATTAAATTGGGATTAGATTTCTGCAAAATGACTCTGAAAGACTCATAGATAAAAAAATGAAAATTTGTGTTGTTATATAAGTAATAAAATCATCAAATCTCAAAAAAGCCACAATATGACATGACTCATGTAGATTTCAGCCACGCTTCTAAAATACTTTAAATATTGAAACACCCTACAGATTTTTATCAACTAGTAAAAATCTAGCACATGCTTAGAATGAAATAGGAAGCTTTTTAGCTGTTACTGAATGACGTTGCTTCTCCAATGGCTTACGTGCATTGGAAACACATTAACATACATATCCCTACTCTGTTTTACCTTCAGGTTGTTAAACATTACTTTGCTTACTTTGTAAATATTGATTGCAGCATAATAGTAGAAATTTACGCAAAAATGACTTGTTAAAATCTATATTTTTTTAATCTATCTATCGGTGAGAGTCCATATTTTCAGTTATCAAACGTAAAATTTAGTAAGGCTAAACGCAATATACAACAAACTATAATACTATTTTATACGATAATATAATACGATAATTTAGAATACAATAATTTATTTTATTCAAGTAAGTGTATTTGAATTGTTACAACTTTGTACGATTCCACGTGTTTTGTCACTAACGACCGGGTTTCGCCTTTCAGCATCTTCAGGCCGTCTATCATATGGATGCAAAAGAACTGACTCAAGTAAGTGAGCTTAATAAGCTTAACAGGAAAGAGAGAAAAAAAGTAAAATAAAATAATTAATCAACTCAATCTCAGCGAAAATAAGACAATGTGGCAATGCTTAATTATAATTTTGGAATTTTTGAAACTTTGTATATTTCTATATGTTTTGTCAATCACGACCCCGGTTTCACCTTTCAGTATCGTATTTAAATTCTCAGCGATATTCGCGTTATCACATAGATTGAATGAATTTATGATTGTTAATTGAAAATCTACTACTGTGTCAATATAATATTAACAATGATGTTGCTGTTAATATTGAAACCGGGCTACCAATGTCTTTACTATTTTTTGAATACTAAAATATGTCCATAAAAATGAAAAATACCTATGAAAAGTTTTTTAAATTACAAATATTCTCGCCAAGTTCTAATATAAACTTTTTTTTAATAAACTACCCTTAAGCGAAACGAACAAATAGCGATATTTATGCACTATTATTATTAGCATTACATTTTTCATATTTTTGGTATTGATCGTACTATTTTCCGATTCAAAGCCCATAATGATTGATTTAATGGAAAATAAAACGAAGCGTTAGCCAATATAAAAAATGCTAAAAATATTATACACTATTCTGATCATTGAATTCAAACAAAATATGTTCATTATTTGAATAAATATACAAAAAGAAACAATTTTGATCCAAAATAATATATTAAAATGTTTTGTGGAATATTGTGTGTACCCTTATGTAGTAATAATATGTGTCATAAAAAACAACCGTCGTCAAAATAAATTTATTGTTTCCCAATATTTGTCCACACTCATATATTGACCAAATATTTTGTGTATGATTTATCAGTGCCTAGAATAGAACATGATGAGAGAGTGCAAATTAAAAACAATTTTTATTTTACTAAAAAATATATGTCCAATGTTCCTTAATAAAACAAAGATTTTTTTTATTTATAACGTACAAAAAATGATATGGGATTGGAATTATTTTAATTTAAGACTTTTTAGAATCGGACATCGAAAACTCACCGATAAGCTGATTTAATGATTATATTTTTATAATAACTTATATTATAGGAATCAATAAAAGCAAAACTATATATTTTATAAAAAAATATTACTAAGCTACTAGCTTTGGTTTTTACTTTACTAATATTTTAGTATATACAGTGGGAAAAAAATACCACATCACGCTACATTTTTCACTATGGCGTGATGCCAACGTATCTATCAAATAACATTTTTTTCTGTAATTCTTGTTGAGCCAAATAAGTACATACATCGTGTGATTTCATCAGGTCAATTATTAATCGTTTTTTTTTCTTTGAAACCCAACATCGATCTTTAGTTTCAAAATACTAGTGTCCGGATGCTGAAAGACCGTAATATGTATTGTTTTACAACTCTATGTCAAACAGCACGATTTTTTAAATTCGCTTAAAGTTTATTAGGTTAGTTCTACCAGACAATATTCAGTCATAACCTGTGTGTGTGATACAATTTTTCTCTACAAGAGATGATTTCTTAAGAACATCTAAGCTTATGTTTAATAAGGTCTTCAAACCTCCCTAAACATGTAAAAAGCAAATAAAAAAATATTTTTTTCGGTATAATTGTTATAATATTACTAACAGCGTTCTTTGGTATAAAGTTTTGTGAAACGTAAATCAATCTGAAGAATGTTTGCCTTTTCAAAGTAAAAACAGTAAGATTACAAAGTTAAAAAGAATAACTTAAACGCAAATAAAAGTAGACAAATAAAAATTATTTATACCGTGATTCAGCTCTTATGTTTTAGGATTTGGTCTATAGTACCAACGAAAATGTCGTCGCTTGTTTGTGACGATAATGTATCGTTTGATATTAATGTTTTCCATAAAACGAAAGCGACTTCTTTTATAACTAATGTGTCGAAGAAAGGTTAACACGTAGATATTAAATCACCGTTTTGCCTTTAACTAGCAACCAAACGTGTAATATATAACTGAAAAAATGAGGTTCTGTAAAAAAAATAACGACTAATCAAAATCATCACAAATGTTAAGCAATTCACATATTTAGAATACATAAAAATGCTTTTGAAATATGATAAATTAATTAATGAATTCATTATTTGTATCCGGACAGTTTCAAATGATGTGATTAACATCCTGAATCAGGTTGCCGCATATACGTATACAACTATAAACCTATTGCCCAAACTAAAAGAGCTTGACAACAAAGTAACCATATCCAATTAGGAAGTGGTTATTCCAAATATTTATTGTTCTGTTCAAAAGGCAGTGGCGAGTAAGTAGTATCAAGTGGAAGAGTTGCCAAAGATCGAGCATGTGTTAGATGTTCATAATCTGCGGATAGATTGTCTTGAGAAATGAGAAAATTCAGAAAGACACAAGCTGTTTCAGATTTTGTCCTGTAAAACCATTTTCTCGAGATCACTTGATACCACAAACAATCCTATTTGCTCTGCTATATATCTTCATTGTCTAAAATAAATAAAACCAAAGATTTCATAACCCTAGTAAAAAATCCAAATAGTCCAAAAGCAAATTTTTATTTTTGGCCGAAATATTATATGATACTTCGGTAGCTGAATCGAGCTTATCTATGCAGAATTGCCATAAGATTATTGGTGGCAGGAAGTCTCGCGGACTAATGACATTTTTGCAGTAATTGTTCTTTTAAAACAGGGTTCTGAGGTCAGATGCGGTTTGTGTCCACCAAATTGATTGGCCAGGATGTAAAGGCTTGCATCCCTTGCTTGCCTGTAGTGCATTCAGCAACATGAACTTATTATACTCGTCGTCAAACACGTTACCCAAACTTGGATGTTTAAACTGAGTTGGTATTTTTACAATATTCATTCATTGGCCGTAGTGTCACATTTAATATGTTTTTATTGTTTGTATTGCTGCTTCATAAATAATGATTCATGACTACGACGCAAACGATTTCTTTAGACTTATTTTTCTTTCTGCCATTTTTAAGGCAAATATTCTTGTTTCTGAGGTGTAAATGAGCTCAGGCTTACCTAGAAGTCTGATAAATTTACATATAAATATTCTGAAGACAATCGAAGTTATCAGAATAATAATTATTTGAAGTTCACGTTTATTTAAAATTTTGGTAGAAAAAACTTTAAATATACATTGCATAATGCAATCTGAGCATGGTTGAAAATGGTAAATAATGTCTATTAGCATTATGTGAAAAAGGTATACAGTGTATATGTATGTTTAATTATTTTCTCACAGTAAAAAAAATTCATCAATCATACAGATGATAAACATAAATTTTATGATAAAAAGTGTACAATCAGCTTTCATTAAATAACAGATGTAAGCTTTCATGGAAATCTATTTGTATAAAAAACCTCTGAATAATAAAATTATTTTCATATTTCCACAATTCATCAAATCCTCAAGACGTTCACAATATCTTTGGGTACATAAAAAAATCTGTAAGCGACCGGAAATTAATTTCCGTATTTGAAAAATGTTTGCCATGGAAAAATATGTGCATTATTATTTTTGTACTTCTTTGAGAAAAATAATATATGAGAATGTCGTTTCTCTATGATGATAATAATATTGTTTACATTCATGGTATATTCGTCTCGTTCTATGAACAAATATTGTAACGAGTTTAAAACTCCTGAAACATAGCTAAACTAAAACGTCAATTCTAACGGCTTTGTAGTGATATAAAAATGCATGGCGTTAAACACGCTTCTTTTTAAATATATTGGTAACAAAAAATATTTAAAAGAGTTTTTAAAATAAAATTTTATATGTATCAAAGAACTATCTTAATTAATAATTAAAAAAATATCTGAACAAAAGCTAAACAAAAAATGACGCATGAATGTATAATTTTTTTTTTCATTTTACCTTGATAAGATTTTTTTTAACTGTTCTATACATACATATTTGCTTCAAATGTAGGATTTATTGAAATTATATTTGAATAAAAACCCAAACTAGGTCTCAATTGATTAATTTATGATTAAGAATGGAACCAAAAAATATCGGCTTTCAACTTAATCACATTATCTTAAACTTGTTAAGATTGTATTGTATGCAAATGAAAAGGTCACATTTAATCCTAGTCTTACTAAACACTAATTTATAATCAATAAAAAAAACAGAATTTTTTATGGCGTTTCGATCGTCTAACGTGAAACTGAACTTATATAGCGTTATTGATTTGTCTCTCAGTTAAATTACCTTTAAATGTCGTATACATATTAATGTGTAATTATTTTTAAGTGCTTATATTTTGTAGATAATATTGTGGCTTAAAAATTCGCAAACATTTTCTTAAAATGATGAATTTAAGCTATCGATTGGAGGGCTAAGGTTTGAGCTGGCATGTAGTATGCTATGACCTCAATTTAACTCTTGTCCTCACTATTCCAATCAACCAGTATGTCAGTTAAGTAGTTTCAACACAATATAACACAAAAGCTTTCAACATATATTCTATTTACGTGCTGAAGGCGTTGTTATGCCTACGTTTCAGGGAAAGGAAATACATCTTTCGAAATAGAACTGGTAAAAATTTTGTTGCCTTGTGGAATAAATGGTTTTATACGCTATTATCTGTGTAAATAGTGAGTGGAAATTTCATTAAAGTATTTATTTCAATGATATGTCATAATATGGAAATACATTTAACGCCACTAATATAAGCCATGATAAAAATCGATAAGACGTAAACTAAATATTTTTTTTAATATATGTTCTTTTGTGTATCATTATCATCATATTTATATGATATTCATAAGTTAGCAAGCTAAAATAAAAGAGTTGAACACATACAATTGTATAAATTTATTGAATATAAAATGTTAAACTTTAAGCTTAATGTATTGAAATATGTATATTTTATTAATTTGTTGTTCGACAGCACAAATAGTCTATCAAAAAGAAAATAGCTGATTCTTCGAATAACTTAAACGACTACAAATACTACGAATAGCTTAAATTAAAATGTATATACAGCCAGCATTAATACAAACTCTGAGCTCGTATTGACTGAAAAAAGTGTAGTGATTGAATTGGCATTTACTTTGTAGAACTCTATTATAACACGTTGAAAAAATAGCAATGTATTTTAGTTCTACAAAATGCTTATAAGATATAGTTGATAGCTATTTCGGCTCACGTCATCGTCGGAACTATCTAAAAAATATGTGTCTTCATATTATAATTATGTATGTTTTCTTTCTATAAAGAATGTGTCGTTAATTACACGAAATAATATTTTTACAAAGTACTACAGAAAAAGAAGAATATTGACGATTCCTGTATTTTAGAAGCATTGAAACGTTTCTATAACAGTCGTAATAACATAGCAAGAAGACGATTGTTCATTTAAAACATATTGTCTTACGGCGTTTGTTGTAGTTTCCAATATAACTGCACGATTCAATGTTAGTTTAATCATAATTTATTCGTGGACGTCGGACTGTTTTCCATCTTTAAATATTGTACATGTTTTATTATTATAGCTATTTTTCTGGATAAAACATGTATTATTTATTTATGTTATAAATATATGAAATGCTATCTTACTGCGTAAAAATGAAACATTTTTAAAATACGTGTGGAAAAATTATTATAACTTGACTTGAACTCTAACTTACTGAAACATTTGAAGTAACTTAAATAACGTAAGTAAAGTAAATAAAATTAAATATCTAGGCAAACCTCACCTCAAATAATAGCAAAAAAAAGTTCAATAAAATATGAATTTTATTTTATATACTGGTAATAAATCAATCAGAGCTAAAAATCACATAATTGTGATTGTAAACTATTCAAAATTTATTTACGATTATTTTTGTAATTTTAAGACAAGTTGTAAGTGCTCTATTATTATTTTGAAATAAATTTGTTTACAACAACCATGCAAAATTCATCTTGCCATTTTTTTAGAACAGTCCTATACAATTGTATTATTAAGTGGATGAGGACGTAATTTTTCTACTAAAAATTTGTTATAGAAAGAAATTATTTCAAATCGATAGGTATACATAGAACTTCTAACAAATAAAAATGGTGATTTGATAGTTTTTCATGCATAATGTACTAAATACTGTATTAGATACACGTTTAGGTAAACCAAATATTTTTTAAATATTACACAGAAACAACTCAATAAGAAAAAATCATATTTTATCATAAAATCTAAAACATTTTTGTAATCCATCACGGTCCATGATAAAAGGTTATCACGAACAACAATCTAAATTAAATCAAATAAAAAAGATCCCATTCTTGTTTTCTAATCATTTTGATTAGTCAGAACTATATTTGATTAGATTGAAACCGTATTTAGAAAATTTATGGATAAATTTTAAAAAATCTAATAAAAATATGAAGATCAATACGACTTTTGTATATTTTCAAATAATTTTGAATTTAATCAATGTTATATTATAATAGAATTTATAATCGTTTTCACTTACAGGAGCCCATTTCATTAAAAAAGATCTTTGTCGAATCAGTCTCCTTCACCAAAAAAGTTTCGTCTGAAAAATGAAAAAAAAAAAAAACAAATTAATACAGAAAAGTTTGTACATTATAATCGTTATTTCTTATTTAAAGACTAATGTCTCTGTGATTTCACTTGCATTTAAGTGTGTATTTTATTTCTTTATTAAATACCGTTTTTATAAAAATCTTTTAAATTAACCCTCGTATTAAATATTTTTAACTTAATAATTACGGTATACATTGCAAATACCACTATTACTTTAATTGATCAATGTAAGTTCTTAAAACTATTTTTTGCCATATAAAATATATAATTTAAATATTGTTGAATGGAAAAATACAGTTTTTATAATTTAAAGCTTTACCGAAATATCAGAGATCATTGCTTGTTATTAAATTCAAAAAATACATATAATATAGTTTTGCACTGCTGACTGGTTTCCCTATGACAAAGAAAATGGATTCTTCGAAAAATATTACCATTTTTACCTCTCGCGTTTTTCTTCGAGCGACACTCATGCAAGATTCATTATTTCAACAATAGCAACGGTAAAACAGTGTCGAGAAAACTTTCCTTTATTTTTCCTTCACACTACTTTGCATTTATAGCAATATTTTAAACATGCCAGTTTCCATCTGATTTATTTAGAGTAAGACTTAAAACAAACAATGTTGAAGATTCGGAAAACTTGGTAAATAAAATATTGAAATACATATGGATATATATCTTATAATATGAAAGTCCGTCAATATATAATAAATGAAAAACATAATTATTACCTAAAAACTATATAAGCAACAAATCGACTTATATCAAGTGTTTTACAAGTCACAACTAAATTCGTAATAATCAATAATAATTCAGGAATTGGATCACGTGATCGATTACGATACATAAAAATTCATAGAAACGCAGAAACTCTAATAACTGCTACTATTAATTCTTTTGATGTTAAGTTAACCTTGTTGTAAGAAAGTAGATAGCTTTGATGAAACAAAAAAAGCATGTTAATTATAAAAATATTGCGATTTCTATTAGATAAAGAAATGGTTTACTTAATTCGCTTTCCCTTATCAAGTTAATAATTAATGTTAAGGCAAATCATTTTTATTGAAAATATGTCTCTTTTTACTAGAAAATAATTTGTTAAAATGTAATATAGTGCTTAAAATAAAGTATAATTGGTAACTCATGCTTGCTACATTATATTTGATAAACATTCTAAATTGTATTCAAACTTAAAACATCACTTAGAGTATATAAATAATTTTAATCGTTTATATTAATTACCAGTCAGCGTTACATGTATCTAATTAATATTACAAATTATATTAATCCAAGAAGAATTTGAATCAATTTTCCACAGCACTTTACAATTTGATTGTACAAGTCAACACCATCTGCTCCCAAAAGTTTTGTAAATAAATCTGGGCAGCTGATTTTATTTGAACAAAAACAATTTGTCTCAAATAAACACTCAATTTTATTCATAGTGTCTCATTTTATGGCTTTTTAATGGAACTTTCTTTGGCGCAGTCTAAAAAATTGATAAAGTAGAATAATTTGATCTTATTTAAAGCACACATCTTTAATCAATACAAGAGTTTTATATTTATTAACCGCAATTTATTAAAAAAATATTTTTGCAGTAGTGTTATTTATCTTTTACTAAGTGAAACATTACATTTTATTATGTTATCTGATAATTAATTTCGTTAAAATAGATTTTGTGTCAGAATAAAAGACTTTTTATCAGTTTTAATATATAAATATTGTATATTATCAATCAAAAAATGCAATGAAAACAAAGTGAAAAAATAGTCTGGTGAAATTTATTTTTATTAAAATTTTGTGAAACGAAAAAATATATACCCTAAGTTACCTAATAGTACGGTAAATTTTTGTTCACTGGAATCGGATGTCGACACATGTGAACAGATTAGTAAGTTCGGAAAACCAAGACGTACAAATGGTAACGATCTAAGCAGATGTCAGTGTATATGTAGTCATATTGCATTATCAAAAGCGAAAGAAAATATTTACATCTATTGAAAAGTGTTAATATGTCTCATAAATAAAATATTTGATTTATTATACAAGAAACAAATACTTAAATTTAAAAGTATCAACAGACGCTTAAATATGCATAATTAGTCCAACTAAGAAGTAACAAGTTTCTAAGATAACCTTGTCTCGTTTGTGTGTAAAGTTAGTGTTGGTAAATACGAATATCTTATAAATGTTTTGTTAACGCATTGTTCATAAAGTATTTGCACAAACTTTGAACATAGGACAGTTAACAATGGCTTGAGTGTATTTAACATTAACGTTGAATAATAACTGAAATATTTTCAATGACAAAGTGCATTTATTTTATCTAACCTTTTTTGTCTTCCAGTGTGATTTCTTTAAATAAATAAAATAATCTATTTTCCACACATAAAAATAAGTAGGTTTATAATTCTTGATATTTCACCGGTTAGTTTTAGTGCCAATTATGTACTTGGCATTTTTTTGTACCAAAATGCGTCGCTTAGCGAATCAGCATTCGAATCAATTTTAATATTGAATATCGTTGCACTTTTAACTATCATGTCATTTTGCAAAGAAGAGATATCTTTTATCATTCAAAATATTACATAATTCATATCGGAAAAGCCAATTATTTTTAAGTCATATTTTTACATCCTAGATCTTTTGTATTAATAAAAAAAAATCTCTTATAAAATTTTACTGTAATGACCCAGTCGTTGAATGAATATTCTTTTGTTCATACATTGGATTCACCGACGAGTGAAGGTGTTTAACAGTCTTCATCGCATTTTTTGCTTTATGTTGTGGGGTATCATTTTTTTACATTGCCTTAACGATATTTATAAAATTAGTTTACAGAAAAATCGTCAAAATGAATCTTTTATTGAGTTTATTTTAAATTTAATAACGCTCTTTGGTAATTTTATATTCAATAAATAAAAGAATCTTAGATCTACGAAACTGATTTTGGTACGCAAAATTATTTCAAAATCTTTTAACAAAAGACTTTTTTAAATTTAAAAATCAGCCTCAAAAATTCCCTTAGAATGTGTTTCCAATATTTTTGAATAAATTTAATAACATGCAAATACAATTTGTATATAATTTTCTTTGTAAATTGACTTTATGATCCCGGACAATTTTAGCTTAGATGCTTTTTTTAATTTTAGAGAACCTTGAAAGATAAATTATGAGTTTCATAATTCATGACTACAAGGGAATATTTTTGAATAATTTCATTAGTACTCAATTTATATACTGACATAAGATTGCTCAGATATCAAATTATTCTGACTTTATTTTTTAGAGTTGAAAAGAAATTTTCGCTATTTATTTACAATCACATTACCTATTCTGAATGAAATATGAATCAAATTAATGATGAATTCATTCAGTAAATAGGCATTCCATTTCTATAGAATGGTGTTTAGCGTTTCATGCTTAAAGCTTAATATACAAACTTAAATCATTTTATACTGAAGATTTTCCCACAAAATTGTAGTACTTATATTATACTTTGAAGTTCTAAATTTTATGACAATGCAAATAATAATAAATAATAAATGAAAGCATGCAATGACAGTGCTGATATTTTCAAGTATTTGTGGTTAAAGTATTAATTATGATTGTTTAAATCCATTCATTTTTGAAATGAAAAACTACAATAAAATTTTTATTTTTATTGGGTCAAATATAAAAACCATTGTACAACAAAACAATACAGAATAAAAAAAATATAATATCAGAGCGTACAGATAAAATTAGACAAAATGAAATTGTATGGGGATAAAACCGCATTTTTCATAAAATTTTTAGTCTAATAAATAATATAATTTAGTATTTTGACGTAAAATTATGTTATACGTAATTCCATAAGAAATGGTTAGTATGAATAGTTTAATTTCGTTTTGATTGTAAAGTGTTCTCAACAATAAAATGGTTGAAATCAATAATTTGTCACTGACTTTGACGAAAAAATGCGTATGACTTTTAAGCTTACTACTTATCTTGTTTCAAAAAACCCTAATTTTTTTTTTCAAAGCTCTCGCTGACTAAATTTGAGCAATTTTTTTCGACTGAGGTTAAATAACAGTTTTTACAAAAAACGCAAAACACTCGACTTCGTAACATTTTAACTGCGTCAAACAAAAAAATGTTAAAATATTATAGTATGTTCATTCACGTAGGTTGTTATGTCAGAAAGTACATGCACTTGACTATTTTCCTTTTCTTAGAAAATGCTCTAACAGTACATATGTAATTTTAGATTTTATCAATTGGCACGAAGATATGTTTTAGTATTGTTTGTGAAATTTTCTTTTGTTGTGGTGATCCAAAGCTTGAAGTTTATAAAATGTTACCATTCCACTTAAAGCATATCCAGAGTAGAGTAGAGTCCATTTTATACTTAGACATTACATGAATAATGTTTATATAAATGGACAAAATATACTAGCGTTTATATAAAAATAATCGATGTGAATAATACAAGATTTTTTCAAAAATGTAATAAAAGTACATCATGCCAATCTAATATGCGCAATAGAACATATAATATGAACCATTTTTAAGCCTTTATAAATATAGCTTAATAATTCACGTTATGTTTTTTGTACAAAATTTCATAAGCATTTATAATATTCAAGAGTCTTATATGCTTTTATCATGACATTTTTAGCTTATCAAAAATCGAAATGCTTTGTGAAATGTTTATAATTTTCTACATGATAATTTAACACACGTTATTTTTTAAAATTTATTTATTTTGTTTTAAAATTTCATCAAATATGACTTTATGTTTATGTACAGGTTAGAATTGAAATCCAAAAATCCAGCTTTTTTATTTTGTCTTGAATATTTGGGATCAAAAAGTGTTTTTTCGCAATGTTTGTGACAACCTTTTAAAAAAGCTATAAATATGTAATTAAAATATAATACATAAATGTTCACACACGATAGATAATAGAAAAAAAAATATTTTAATCGTTTAAATTCTGTTCAGTTCAACATATATTGTCATTCTTTATCTCATTTCCGCATTTCAACACCTCCAGGCACTCTAACCTCTAACACATGAATGTACTTAAATTGAAAAACAATCAATAGTTTGTGCTGCTCAGATACAAAAAGAATTCATGAAATATTTTAATTCTTTCTTTGGAAAATATAAAGTAAAATTTTTATATTGAAAAAATTATGCGATATTGTCAGTATGTTCAAGTATTAGTTAGCGAAAAAGCTTGTGGTATCTGTTTTAATCTAAAGTATTTAATTACGTAAGTAGCTGGCTAGACTGAGATTAATCTAACGGTATGCTGACATTTAACGAGAATATTAAGTATTTGAATTTAATGGTTAATTAAACGTGTCACACAAAGCTTCAGGCTAGAAAAGAAACTATGTACACATAAAATTATCAAAATTTAAATTCTTAAGTGGTGGACCTGGATACAAATAATATTACATGTAAGCTACTACTAAAGAAAAAAATGCTTTTTTTAAATAATAAAAAAACATTTTTTAGTATATAAAATATCATGCCTTTCCATCAACAAGTGACAGTTAACACCTTAAAAGTAAAAAAAAAGCTTTTTTAAAGCTCAAAATGACATTAATTTTATTGAAAATAAAATACATAACATTGGCCTAAAATACTAGAATGGTACACATGAATCATAAAATTCTCCAGTATTTTGATTAGAACATTGGTAACATTGACCTGATTTATTTTTCTTTGAAAAAAAATATACCAAAAACTATAGTTCTTTACTTATAACGAAATAAAAAGTGTTCCACGTTTTATAAAATTATCTATAAACTAAATGTATCTTTCAAAAAAACATGCATATGTATAATGATAGTTATTTTGCATTTATTTCAACAAACGTTACTTTTAAAGTAACATAAAATCGAAAATACGTATGATGTTGTTTTATTTGAACTAAAGATAGATAAACTTACAAAATGCAGTCATTCAATTGAACTAAAGATGATAATACAAGTAATCGAATAGCTTTTGGTCTTTTGAAAAAAGAGCTCTTTTGAAAGCATGATGCAATTGGACAAGCAGTGAGTTCAAATGACAAAAGTAAATCCTACATGAATTTTATTATAACGAATAAAATATGCAAGGCGAGTATCGGAATAACACCATTCTACTGAATAACAGTGCTTGGCACGTTTTATTGGTGTAAAGTGTAAATTCAACGGTTTCATATCTTTCTCAAAAATATTTTGTCAACGTGTTTTTTTTTTCTTAATAATTTTATTAAGCTACACTTCCGAGCTTGGTCGTTCAAAATTGTCAAAAACTTGACCCAATTTCCGTTGTTCAATCGATATGAAATATTGTATACTTATACTTTGCCAATTTTTTGAAAGCAAAATTTTTAATTTTAAAGTCAAAAAATACTATAAATATTCAACTAGAATATATTAAAATACTCCCAAAGTCATAATAATTGTGTACATACTTGCATGCATAAACATACATCTTTTGAAAGTCAATGATAAATCAACGTTATATCCTATCAATAACTATTTGTTAAATATTGTTAAGCCTTGCGTTATGCAATAAATTATTACAAAGAAAAAGAAATACATAAAATAAACAACACGATTGACAACAGTGACACCTGATCAAACGCGTCGCTTCACTTTTGTTTATATGTTGTTAATGGATCATTGATAACAACATAGTAACACGGTGAAAAAATAGCAATGTATTTATGTTCTACAAAATTTGTAATATAGTTTCTTTTTTGTAAGTAGTCGATCGTTATTTCGGCTTATTAGCCTAGTTCTGATGAGGGCGTACACTGTTTCATAATGCAGTTCTACCAAATAACTGTAAAAATAAGTAATCAACAGCAGCGACAACATAAAATAATATTTGAATAAATTGCAACCGAAAAAATATTGAATTCATTTTACAGTTACAGTTATATACGATGCGATATCAATTGATATTTTTTATATCTAGGTAATATAAAAATATTCATGATATTGTTCAATTTCAGACACCTTTTATTTGGAATCATGTATTAATATTGCATCAATAATTATCAACATAAACGTCTCTTTCCAAAATCAATTGTAATATCATAGTTTTTACTCAAAATTATAAAATTTTTACTATCATAAATAAACACTTTATGAACCACTTATGTCTAAAAGGCTATTTTCATGATGGTGTTAAAAAGATATTTTTTTGTGCTTTAATTTAATTCATATATAAAATTTCTAACATGGTAATAATAAAAAAATGAGAAAAAGTTTTATATTTAATTTGACGTGGAAAATTTCAGTACACGGCGTCAAACATAAATCGACATTGCACTTTAAACAGGAGTATTGAATTTCACATCGCATACGTTTGCCCAACTCATTCTTCTTTGGACATTCTTTTTTGCATCATACTTTTTACACTACATTTCACCATAGCACATCATTTTATGGGAACAAATTTTTTTCCTGCAGTCAAAATCTACACTAATTTTGTTTATTTGTCTAAATTGATTGTGTTACTCTTTGTATTTGAGTAAAAAGCAAATCGGTGTAATCTGAAATATCTTTAACCAAAATATCGTTGTAGTGAATTAAAATATGAATATATTTGATTTAGTAAATGATAAAATTTCCTCAATCATATACATATGAATTTCCTGCAAATTTAAATGAAATACAAGCTGTTGTGGTGTTTGTGTTGGATTTTGATCTTTATTCTGTCATTATGATCACACAGTTAGCTCAACTAAGTTGCTAGTGTGACACATTTGGAAAGGTAGCACATTCTCAACTAATCTAAAAATACAATACGTTAGGTAAGTCGCATCCAGTAAACGAGTTTCGTGTTAATACGAATTTGCTCATGTTTGGAGCGCGAATAGATCTTTTTCAAATACATTGAATGGTTTCAATGAAAATCTTGCCGGTGTGTGACTATATTGTACAGTATTAAAAAAAATAAAAGCAAATTAGACAAACAGAATGCTTTGTTTTTCATTTTAAACATTTTTTAATTTTAATTCAATAAAATTTTTAATAAAAGCACTTAAGAGGCATCTGTTTTACTCTATGGAAAAATATTGTAAACAGTGAAATATACTTGGTAATTGATTGAATTGGCATTCACTCCATTATAACACGGTGAAAAAATAGCAATGTATTTTAGTTCTACAAAATTATTTTTAACAAATATAGTTGATAGCTATTTCGGCTCACGCCATCGCCATAGTTCTGATAATATGAATAAATAACTGATTTCATTAAAATAACATTGAAATTTGGCATGAACATGAAACATATCAGTCAGAACTATAGTTCTGACGAAGGCGTGAGCCGAAATAGATATCAACTATATTTGTTAAAAATAATTTTGTAGAACTAAAATACATTGCTATTTTTTCACCGTGATCTTGGTAATCCTCAAAAAATATACGTGGGTACATGCCTACCCGATGCATTATTATATTATTAGCTTGATGTTTATTACGTTTCATTTATATATTATAATGTAATAACATAATTATCCTTAGCCCGAATTATGTTGTTGAAAATCACCAGTCATTATTATTTCCGATTGTAGGAGGGCCTATATATAATATTTATTTTTAAAATCATCACTTTTTTCAAAGAAAAATTTAAATATCTTCTAAAAAATAATTTTGGCATCCTATTTGAGTGAGTTTGCGTATTTTATGAAGTGTTTTCTAGCAGTGTGTATCCAGTCGTTGTCATTAAAGCAGTTCTAAATTCAATCGAATTTATGTTTTACTAAAGAAAATTTGTTTGATTCTACTAATAATTGCAGGAAAATGATATAATGAGAAAATATGACATAAATTCATTGAATATGAAAGATTTAGCGAATATATAGTACTGCAAAGATTGAAGAAGGACAAATATTAAGAAAATTTTAATACATATTCACAAAACTTTCAATTCTACTTGCTAACGATGGTAAATGATTCAAGCGATGATTGGTTCAACAATTTTAAAACGTAATATTTTTTTTAATAAATATATTTTGAAAATATTACTAAAATATTTGTTTCATTGTTTCAAATATCATGCCTATTCATCAATAAAAGAACAGTAAGTAACATATTAAGTCTCCTCAAGTTTATGTCAGTGAAATTTAGTAAATCAAATATTTTGTGAAACTTAAATTTTGTTCCATTTGAAAAAAGCAATTTGGAATTGGCAACAGTGTTTGTCGCTATTGTTTTTAGTTTTATGCTTTACGATATGACTACCCTTTAAGAATTCGTTAGGCTCAATTAATCTTTCAATTAAAATTAATTATAATAATTTTATTATTTATGTTATAATATTGAGTATATCTGATGAAGTAGACTAGTTTACGTGGGACAGGTGTGGATGGATAAACGACGTTTGGGGGCGATCAAAGGGTGTTACGTTGTATGTGTAGACCTAATGGTGATAATGACATGTCCGTCATTGGCAATAGGGTTAGTGAGCATACAATTCAACTGCCAAATTAATTGTCTGGCTTATGTTAATGAGGTTTTCCATATCTTTCGTCAAAAAAATGATATAGATATATTGGTTCTATAAATAAAAATAAATTTCAGATCACCTTATCGTAGATATCTGAATTTTAATAGTGCTTTTTAAAAAAGTAAAATACGTGTTATAATCACTTAATGTGGGAAATTAACAATGATCTGTTTATACACCAAAAAAGAATTTGAGTAAAAAAATATATTTAAAAATCGAATATCATTATAAATATTATAAAATGATACAGATTGTATCCTAATAAAAATGTAATTATATCTTAAAATGTTTCGAAAACGCGGATGTAATATTTTGATTGAAAATAGACACTTGTATATCTTTGAAATGTTTCAAACCGTATTAATGACTTGCGGAGTGGTGACTGACTTAAAAAAGCTGTCGTCAAAACTCTGTTGACGTCTTTGAAATAAAAAAAAAAAAACATACATATTATATATAGATTAAGCAAAACGACAGTTTGAGGTTAAATTATTTTGACAAAGTTTTCCAGAAAACACAAAATTCAAAAATATCATAAATATTAAAATTAAATCAAATATCGTTTCTTTAAGATAATATAATGTAACATTTATAAAGGCGAATTTGGCGAAAAAAAATCTTATGCAAGAGGATCAATTTACAGGCTACATCCATCATGCAAGAATAATAAATAGATCTTATGCCATATGAAAGACCATGAATTACTAGATGTGTTATTTTATCAAAAGTAATAAGTTTATAGGTTAAGTATAAGTACAATTGAAAACTTGTTTAATTTTCTCGTCACCATATATTAGATACATCATGTTGAAGACGTTAAATATCATTCAATTTTTCATGTTTGATTTTAATCAAGAAAATGTGAATATGTAAATTACCTTATTAAAAAATAACGGAAATAAATTTTCTTTTACTTATATTTCTATAACTTAAAGAAGGCTTATTATGTCAAAATTATTTTTAGCCGAAAACGGCAGCCATCTTTATGTATCACAACACTGCCAAGCGACGAAATTAATGATCAATTCAAGTTCTTTTTGCTTCCATTGTTTATTTTTCGTGACAAGGCACACTTCTTTGAAGTTTTTCTTCGTAAATTTACGAGGTTTTTGTCACTTGATTGTGTATCTTATATAGTAGACAGTACCGTCTGCTATATAAGTAAGCATAATAAACTCAAGTATTTTAATTTTCATAAAAATAACATTATTTTTACTTACATGGTCAAATCAATAAATTACTATTTTTCCTTTATGTGACAGAGTGTCTTTTTCATTTTGAAGCTTTAATAAAAATTAGATAACTAGTTTTCATATACAAATGAGAAGTTTAATAACTAGAAAAAAATGACTACAGTGCTTTGATCACAACAATAAAAAATAGTTTTACCCTAGACTGATATCTAGGATCGATCAAATAACAAATTTTTAGTTCTCAGCCGTGAATATAAAAGAACACATATTTAAAAGATACACCTAATATTTGTGCGACAGAATATTTTTATCAACATTGAAACGATTTGTTTTGTTCAAACTCAAATAACTTTTAAACAGATAAAAAATATACACATTAGAGTTAATTCATAAATAAAATGTATTTTATAAGAAAAATACTATTTTGAAGTATTATTTATATCGAATTTAAGAAACATTACACAGAAAAGTAAATAATATTTTGATACCAAATTAAATTAAATGCACAAAATAGCTATGGTTATGAAATAAAAGCGATTTTATGTAATACATGTCACCCTTATGTGTATAAAAAAAACTGTAAATGTAATGTATTAAAATATAATCAGTTGAAGACTTTTTCAAACACTGCTCGCTAGAATGTTAATGCTTGGCAAAGCATCTCGACAAAAATATATTAAAAGAAAGAGAGAAAAGGTAATACTATAATATGTGGATGTAAAGGTTAAGGAATATTGATAAGCATTTCCCGATTATGCCCGAATTAGAAATCGGCTAAATGGTAAGTCATATTGACAAAAAAAAATGAATTAGAAGTCTTACTCTATGAGCATATTTTATGTAATCTTTTATATTGTCTGTCACATTTTTATCAAATTGTATTCATTCATTTTTTGATCGATGCAAAATTATTTATATTTCATCATTCATACCTGTTACCTATTTGTTTACCAATGCTATTGACCGCTTACCTGAAAGGCCTCTATTATGCAATGCATTAAAAATAAATGGTGCCTGACTCATATGATTGATACAGCCTGATTTCATAACACATAATGTATTGATGCGGCCTGGTTTCACAGCGAACAGCATTTCAGGAAATGCAATTACCCTTCATTCTACACTTCCTAAATAATTTATTTCACAAAGGTGACTCAATGCTAAACGCTTAAATTATTTTATTGATTGATAATAATAATTCTGTGCTAAATATAAATTTGTAATAATATAATTTGGAATAATACCAACAAGTGATAATCTTTCTGTAATTTATATGGACGATTCTTTTCACTTTGAAAATACACTCAATAAGTTTTCCATTCGAGGCATACATGTATGTTTTTTGTTTTATTGATCATGGGAAATGCAATTCTGTTTAACAAATTACATGTTTTTTATCGATAACTTTATATTGACCCTCAATTTAAATTTTATGACAAATAAAATATTATGACTTTTCTTACATTAAATGATATTTTGGTTAAAATAAAAAAAAAGTCGCTTTCTCAAATATAATTTGATGGTTAATTTTTGCTAGCTTTTGCTATTTGCCAAAATATCTTTACTATTTCTTTGCATCGGCTTGTATCACAGAACGATTCTACGAGCATAACAAAAATAACAATAATTGCATTGCAACGTTACAAAGTGGATAAATCGAAATGAAATTTCTTCAGGTCAGTAATTTGTGACGGAACTTCATGCAAGTAAGGAAATGAACGTGTAAAACAATCCCCATTAGTGGTGCCGTTATAACGGAATGTATTATGGTTTGAAAATCATAAAACACGCACGTAGACCGAAGAATGCTTCAAATGTGTTTTATTTGTTATATATAAAAAAAATGTTATTATATTTTGGAAGGAAATAATGAAACGCAAAAAAGATACTTATGTATCTTTGCAGGAGAAGGGAAGAGGGATAAAGTGTCTCAAAATGATCTGAGGCATTGGGTGCTGTATAAAAAATAAATCTATTCGTTTCCCGTACAAATACTTCGAAATCCAAGCAGAGATTCATCCCACTTGCATTATAAAAATACGAGACGATTTAAAAAATGAACCATTACAAGCTTTTGAGAAGATTGAAAAATTAATATTTCTTATTTCCGACTACGGTACAAATAAGTGTGTAAAGATGAAAATTTCATAAGAAGAAGATGAAATGAGTGTTATCAAATGTTTGAAAAGTTTATTTAAATTTGACTAAAATTAATACAAATAATAAAATTCTGTTGTAAAAATTGAATGCTTTTGTTGCGATGTTTTTTCTAGAAAAAACAAAACTCTACACCTCTGCCCTTCTTTGCATTGAGCTGGCTAATATCTCAAAAACACGCGATGTTGGAAAGTCTCATTCCTAAGCGTATACAGGGTCTTCAAAAAATGGCTTGCTTTGTAACATGTAGGTTGGTACATTGTCTTATAAAATGGATGTAACGTGTCTTCGTAAATAAATTCGAAATCCATATGCTTCCTACAGCAGATACATGAATGTTTTTATTTATGTAAAACCTAATGAATACGTAATAAAAATATATTTTAAAAATTAATTTGTTCAAAACTTAGTACTTTTTTTAATTATTACAATTTTTAAATCATAAGACATCTTCATAAAATATAATAAGAGGAAAATGCCCTCTGTGGAAATAAGTTTCACAAATGAGTATTTCCTCTTGAGGGTCTTTCGTTTTGCAAGATACTGTGCTTGCACATAAGATATCCATAGAAAGGTAAGAATCAACCGGATAACATGCATATGTATGTTTACGGCTTGAAACCAGGTTAATGTAAGATTGGACTTAACCTAACCTATTTCTGAAAAATAAATCTACCATTTCGGTTGTATTTTTGTTTACTTTACACTTAAGCATTTATTTTTATGGTAGATAATTCACCAATCTCATGCAATATAAGAAAAAATATAAATTGTCTGTTTCATTATGCCGAATGTAATATTCGTAATTAAAAGATCAGTATCATATGTACTGCTATAATTGAAAAGTATATTTTTTGGTTAAACTATATAAATATATTTCTTTATAAAGATCAGAACCAATTTTTCATATGAAATATATTCAATTACAAGTTGTAGAAGCAAGGTTTTCAGCTAAATAAATTATTAATATGGAATATGTACATTTGAAACGTTGACATCGTTGGTTCATATTGAAAATCAAATACTCAAGTAAAAAACATACATTATTGACACGTGACTATTGATTTGAGAAAATTTGTACCTTTTTTAACGGCAGACTAATCAATCTAACACGCCCTTAGAATATTTGCCAACATCAGGGGAAAGCAGGAATGTTGTGTACATAAAACACCGTAATGAAATTTCCAGTTGGGTGAAAAATTCTCAAGATAATGGTATTTAGCTTAACGAGAGTCCCAAGCGTTCTACTCTTCTATTGCTCGAAAGGTAGAAAAGTCTAAAAGGCAATATAACCTAAGAAATTTTACGCATGCTAGAACATTTTAAATTATTTTTTCCGTAGACCTAGTGAAACAGAAGTGGTTTTTAATAGTAAACTATTACTACGCCAAGAAAGTAGATATTACAGCAATGAACATAACTATTAAACCACATTTTACAATGTTGTTGAAGAAAGACACTTAAATAAAACATCATTTGTGATAATTATTTTTTTTACATGTTGTTTTGAAATATCTTGAGTTATTAAACGCAGTCATTGAAATACTTTTATATTTATAAATACTGAAATATTTTTTGTACATTTATGTATTTGAAAATAAGCATCAAATTCATATTTATAAATATACAACGTCGACATATGATCGGCATTTAAAAATAATCAACAAACATTTTGTAAGGAAAATTATATTTGTGTTGATTTTGTGCTTAAATTTTTTTCCAGCCACAGCTTTAATCTTATTACAGATGTCGTACGTCAAACATCATTAAACTCTGAACGGTTCTTGTGAATGTATTTTGAGAAATCTTATTTTTCTTTGACTTATTTGATAGTACCTAGATATTAAACATTAGCAACAGTTTTCACTACCTAGTCGGTCTTCTTATACCGTTTTTTTCATCAATATAATTTTGACGTACAGCCAATAAACATGTAATTGGTCTCCTGAGCTAAAAATAAACTCAATTTGAAATGTTTTCAATTTTTATTTGAAGATATGATTATTACTCTAACTCTTTAAAATTTAGTGATTTTATGAACAGCGGGTGTTATTTTTTTTCATTTATTCCTTTTTTAATTATAAATACCTAGCATATTAAAGTAAATTTTAGCTATTTCTTATAATAACTGCAACATACAATGGCTGCCAAAAGTTTTGAAAATTGTAAATTACACTTCAATGGAACTTGTTGGCCCACCGCTGAAAACAGGTAAACCGGAAAGTTGTGTCACATTTATTATGCCCGTTTTCAGCTCTCAGTAGTGTCGTACTTGTTAACTGCTCTGTAAATATATTGATAAAAAATTATCACAAACACATATTTTTACACTTCAAGTATTTTCTCACGTCTTTTTGAATATAAATTACTTGATTTATAGTGAAGAGTTTAATTTGATGCTGTACCACATTTTAACAGATAAAAATATAACAGATCCAACAAAAAATGTGTACTACTTACTAGCCTAATTTTAGAAACAAAATATCAGTGGCATGAAATCAATTGTTTTTGGTGTAAAACAAGGTATAATTCATGTTTTTCCTTAAATAATAAATGACAAAATCTAGTCATTTAAACAAAACACTCAGACACCGACCATATTTTCCAGAATTTTTACTAAAAAATATCATATATAAGATGAAAAGAAGATGTATCATATATAAAAATAATACACATCAAATATTTTGATTCAAAATTAATTTAATACATCTATACAAGGTATCGATTTAAAAAGTGCCATTGAGCTTAAAAAAAAAATTAACTTTTTTTGTGTGTTCACTTTACGTGTTTTTTTTTGTACAATCATTTTGCAATAAACGAGCACTCGTCTAAGTAATTCGATATAAAAAATCCCAGAAACTTAAAGAAGCAATTTTTGCCCAATCAAAGAAGAAACGTACCTATGAGAGTAGAGAAAGAGTAAATTGTTTGTTTTGTGCTTTTCTTAGATGGAAACAAAAGTGCTTGTGAAACAATCAAAACTTTAGGGATAAATGTGTCTCTTTTATATTCTAAGATACTATTGTTTAGTTTCTTTGATCTTTACATATATGTATTTATGCTAATTTGTAGACAGATTAAAATTTTATTGACTCTTTTTCTATAAAATGTTGATGAAATGTATAATATTGAATTCAATAGTATTTGAAAATGTGATCATCATGCTTTTCAATAAAAAAAATATCATAATGAATTATTGTACATCAATTGAATAAAACGAGATAAAATTTATGTATCCTTAGTATAAAATCTCCAGAATTTTATAAAAAAGTGTTTCAACAAATTTAAGAACAATCTTCCGTCTATTATTAATAAATTTCAGTTAAATTTTAATTCAACTGAATTTTTTCTCACTTTTAATTATACATTTTAAATGTATAATTTAAAGTGGTTATATGTATTAAAAAAGTGACAAATATTTTTTTTCGACATATACATGGAGGAAAATTCAAAAAATACTATTTTATTGATTAAAGCTTTCTTCATTTAAAATACAGAAGTATACATTTAAAGATATTTGAAAACAAGCAACAAAATTTGAATCCTAGTAGGCTGTTTCTATAAACAGCATTTTGGATTTTATTTGAGCTTTTGTAAATGAATTTATTTATATTTTAAAAAAATCTATAACGTTAATGCAAGCGGAAAAGCTTTAAAAATAAGCGAAGTATTCCTCGCTATATGCTTTCAAATACTTTACGTGAAAAAAATTTATAGCTGGAATCTGTCACGCTTCTTGTTAGGAATAATGTGTAATACAAAGTGAGCACTCTTTTGATTCCTTTTTGTGTACTTACGCCTTATTTTCAATAGAAAAAGCCAACGGCGCTTGGCCTAATTTTCCAGCACATAAATACAACGCTATAAAGCGACCATTATTACGAATATCTTAAATCCGCTCGTGCTATTAAATGGTGTCGATTAAAAAGAATGCAATGTAATTAAATAAGAGCCACAATAAATTTGTTTTCGTTTTAATATAACTAGGAGAAAAAATTGCCTTAATTGTACGATATAAACAAGGGTTAATTAAGTTGGGTTGATTACGACGATTTTTTATTCCTCGTTTGAAAATATAAATATTCATGATTTGTATTCTGGTTTCAAATTTTCAGTTATATTTTAATGTTAACACTTTTTTTTCCACCACTCACTTTATGAATTTCTTTTTTATTATTCAGTTTAATTAAGATTTAATGGTTTTTGAAAGGCTTAGCCGTAATATTTATTTACTAGTATTCTCACATAGTTAATTTTTAAAATACGTAAATTTAAAATAAATGTTTAATAACATAAATGGTGTTCTCAAATTAATTTGCCTAATAATGTCTAGGTTGCACGCGTAAGATTTATATTAAATTACCATGTTTTCTATGTTGAAAAAGTTTGAATATTGTGTTTAACTCTTACCGCGGCTGAATATTTGACACCAAGCATTTAGGAATCGCGAAAATTACCATACTTGGTAAAGTTTGTTTATCTAGTCATGTAGTAGGAAATAACGAGATTATACATAATCTTTGGCGTCTGAGTTCATTCATCAGGAATTTAAAAGCTACTACAATAAATCAAGAACAGTTTTCTTATATAAGAGAAAATATTTATATATATCAATCTACATTAACATAACTTTTATGAAATATTTAGATAAGTTAACACAATGTATGTGAATACCGTAGATAATAAGTCACCCCAAAATCAACCAAGAATCTCCGATTACACTTATTTTATTTGCTAATAAAGTGGTTATTAAATCTAAATAAAATCCCAAAATAGAAAAGAAATAAGCAGTAACACGAACATTTTACGCATATAAAACATTTCATTTTATGGTCTTTTTTACAATAAGGACATAAAATATGTGTTATTTATTTTATGAAATAAAAATTTCTGAAGTAAATTATCATTGTACAAAGCTGTGTTTGAGATAATACATAATTAATATAAACAACAATGACATAAATACAAATAAAAAAAGACATGTATGAAATGAAAAAATGTGATCTTTTCTTAATATTATTCATTCTATTATTTGTTTATGTTTATATTTTTAAAAAAAAACATTTTCATTGCGAAATATTTTAATGACCAAAATGAGAATAAATAACTTTTCTGTTTGTTTTCCTTAAAAAAAATGTACAGTTTTCCATTTAAAAAATTAATAATTTAGAATCCCTTTCAGTCTAAAGATAGATGATCTTACAAAAATGAAATAGCTAAGTAAAAAAATCATCATATTTATGGTCAGAAACGTATTTCCAGAGAAATACCCCAGAATTTCATGTAGATATTCATTTTCTTGATTCATTCATGTTTATTTTATATGCAATCAATTGTTACATACTTTAAAGTGTTTTTTTTAAGGTGTTAACTGTCACTTCTTGATGGAAAGGCATAAAGAAAAGAGACTTTTAGTGACAATATCATAAGTAGCTCGTCTAGACACCACATTTCACATAAGTTGTCAACTTTTCATTCTTTTATTCATCGCTTGTTGACAATTCCTATGACAGAATCAAATTTCAATTTAGAATTAAACACCATTAAACAGATCGCACTTAACAATGGATACGATGCAAAGTTGATTGATCGACTTGTCTTTAAAAAAACTAAAAAATTAGCTTTATTAAATGTAACCTCGAGCTTGATGATTGATGTTCCCTCCGTTGAAAAACGTTGGGTAAAACTAAGTTATTTAGGCCGAGTTTCTGAAAACATATCCAAGAAGTTAGACAAAAAACTTTTTAATGTAACTTTTTATAACAATCATAATCTTAGTCGAATGTTACCTAGTTAACACGAAAGACAAAATTAATATTTTAAGCCAAAGTGGTATTTATCTTCTAAAATGTGATTCCTGTGAGGCTAGGTATATTGGTCAAACAGGAAGATCTTTTCATACTATATTTAAGGAACATTTAGCTTGTGCCAAAAAAGGCGATGAGATTTCTACTTTTGGAAACCATTTGTTTCAAAATAAACATTCATGTGATTTTACTATAAACTACAAAATCCTGCATTTCAATAACAAATCACTGAAATTAGATAAACAAGAAATCCTTGAAATTAATCGATATAAATTTTTGCCTGATTCTAACCTTATAAATGAACAAACTACTTTTGCGTCGTCACCATTGTTATACTCATTAAATTAGATTAATAAATATATATTTCAAATAAATATTTTTTTTTTTTTTTTTGAAAAATGATATTGCCTCCTTTTACTTAAATTTTTTTACAGAAAATATTGGAACGCCCCTGACTGACCATATCTTCCCATCTCATCGATTCATCTTTAATCGACTTCTCATGTATTAATTTATTTTGTTCCATTAAGTAGTGATTGTGGGTTATTTTCGTCATTAAAAATTTCCCACTCCTTACTTCCTTATTGATTGTTTAGAGCTCCTAATGGATTATTGATTTACCATAATTGTAATTTTAATTCTTAATAAGTGATTGTGAACATTTAATTTTTATACTAATTTACTTTATTTGTATCAATATTGTATGATTTTATGTAAATCGTTTCCTAGTTCTTGTACCCATGTTTTGTACACCTGCTACCATTAACTCAAATTAATTTTTTGTTTTGTATAAATAGACTTGTTTGTAAATTGTATTCTATCAGTTGATAATGCTCGCGATGAGCGAAACCGGTCCTGATCAAAAAATATATTGTGGAAATAAGTACTAAAAAATGTGTTTTTATTATTTAAAATACTTTAAAGTATGTTGTGTTTCTGCCATGACACCTCTTACTTTAATAATTTCAGCATTTTTTTTTCATTTAATATTCTTGAATACAAAGTAGATACTAAAAACAGTCTTACAAAAAAGTAACGGATATAATAAAAAAAATCATATCCGCTTATGTAATAATTTCTGCTAATGTGGTCTCCTCGGGGAGAATTTTCGGAATGCGCTTAATATTTCCCTAGAGTCAAAGTTAACCACATATCTCCACGTGCATGTAAAATTATGTTTGCTTCTTTGATGTAGCTGGTTGGAGAAATCTAGCTTAACAAAGTTGCAAAGATCATTATAATACCTAGTTTTACTGCTGGCATCTGAAAGCTTAAAAGGATTCCAGTAAGTTTTGAAAATGGCTAACTTCTCTCTTTAAATTGTGAAATATTGTAATTCTATACGTTTTAGCTCAATATCTACGATACTTATAATATATATAAAATACACGTTTTTAAGTAAATATAACTTTATTTAGAGAATATTATATAATAAATTATGTATGAGTGAGATGATTATAAAGCGCCTAATTTATAATTTATTCATCAATGGCTCTTCGGTAAAAGGTTTTGGTTTAGCAATCTGACATTGTCAATTTTGTCAGATTTTCAACTTATTTTTGTCGTAACTTTTCTCAAAAATTTGATTAAAATAAAAAACAGAATCCAGAAACAGAACCAAAATTTTTGCAACCGTAACATGAGAGATAAGAGACACAAAAACTGTTTTATTAAATGTTTTTTTTTCGTATCAATCATAATCTTTATAAGAAAGGTAATTGAAAATTTTATTTTGACTTTATTATATTACATTTTTTGGTGAAAAACCAATTATTTTTTTAACATTTCACATTTATAATGACTATTATATAAATTGACTTGAAGAAGCTAGACTTGAATATTGAATGAATTAAATTATATCATTGGTAATTCGTAATAATATTATATCTTTTAAGTACAATGGTTTATAAAAAAATACTTTGCTGTTTTAACATGTTAAAGAAATCAGAAGCAAACTTAATATATAGTAACTTTTTAGAGTGAAAATTTTATTTTTATCAAGAAACACATTAAAAACAGCTTCGCGAAGACATTACCTTTGAAGTTAACGTTCTAATAACGGAAAATCAAAAACTGAATGCGACCTTTTACTAAGTGGTCTGAGTTTTTATTAGTCGTAATTTGCAGACAAGTTTCCTCCAACACGCGAAATCATTGCAATACTTTGACAATTTATGGTACAACGATTTAATTTCATTTAATGATTGGTGAACTGACAATTCAATACTTGAATATCAATTCTCATTTTTAAAATGTCTTATTGAAGTTAAGATATGTTAGTTATTCTTTACAAGGTTTTCTTAGCTTTCACATATTTTTTTTCATATTTTTAATAATTCTAATAGAAAAAAGTTTCACGCAGATAACGTTTAACTTAAAATCACGAGGTAGAAAAGTATTTACTGTGAGATATTTAGAACTTTATAATTCCAAAGAAACCTGATAATTCCATCACAAAATAACGTTGACAGTCTTCTTTGTGTATGTAATAACTTTATTGAAAGATTGTTTGATTCAAAACCATATAGAAACGAAGAGATCAATATTACTCAGCCATTTAACACTTTCGTGTAACACGGTAAAAAAAATAGCAATGTATTTTAGTTCTAAAATAATATTTTTTAAAAAATAGTTGATCGCTATTTCGGCTCACGCCATCGTTCATGTAACCAAAAAAGACTAAACCTTTAATTAAATGTATTATAACATCATTCTCAAAATTGTTTATCATAACATTTAACTTTGAAATGTGTAGATTTCTTTTTTGAAAATTTATTTCATAACAAGATATTTTTACACAAAAGATTAAAAATTGCTAATCTCTAAGAAATATATTATTTTGCCAATATATACTGTTGTAGAAATGTATCTATTTATAGAAAAATCTGACATAAAACGCAGGTGAAAAGGGTACGTTAAGTCCGTCAGTTTCTAGCAGCTTTACTTTTTATATTGCAATGAGCGAAAACACACAGCTACAGAACGTTAAATATTTTATGACAGCCTTGTCTACCTTGCTTTTCGCTCAGTGGAAGTACAGCTTTGTACATGAATATGCAGCTAAACCTATGTATAATACATACATAAAGTGGGTTTTAAGCGGAAGTTCTAGCAGAATGTTGTTATGCGGTACTTATTAACTATTAAGTTATTGGATTAATCGAAAAAATTTGCAACTATTCACATGTATTTTTCTCAATCACTTCGACCATAATTTAAAGCCTGCAGAATCAAAAGAATGAATAGTATGAATACCTTATTAACTAAAAACAGAATAAAGATAATTGTATACGAATGTAGTGATTATTCTAGTTCAACATCACGTCACCGTTGTATCTACGTATTATTAGATACTTACTTATTGGGCCAAATAAGATAAGAAAAAAAATATTTAACCAAATAAAAAGTTAACTCGTAGATGTGGACACACCTTTTTTCGGTGAAATATTTATTTTACATGATGATTATAGCTCAAGCTAATGGCCGCAGAGAAAAGTTTACAGGGCTACTGCTCTAAAATGATAATAAAATCTTTATCAACCGCAAACTTTATTATTAAGATATTTGTATTTTGGGCAATAGTTTTTTTATATTATATAAACTGAAAGACTCTCCATAATCAGCACTAGTAAATCAAATATCTTTTGAAGCAAGTAGAATCAAAATCTATTTTAGTAAAAGTATTTAGACTTACGAATTGATAATCAAAAACAGGCACTTAGTTCCTTTAAAGAATGAAAAAAATCATTTCAAAGGTTTTAAGAAAATAGTTTATGTTTGTATCTAGACAGATTCACGTCATAGTTTTACTCCAAGTGGGATGTACAAGCCTTTCAAATGTCAAATTTCCGCAAAATCCCTCCAGTGGCTAGAAAGCCAACAGGATGTTAGAAAGCTTTTAGCGATGCGTCAGTTTCAAAATTAGTGCTTGTATACAGAATGACTAGTAAAATAATTTAGCTTTAATAATTCGGAAGATATTTATTATTTATCTATTCCTTTATAAATTTTCAATATTGTTCTCATTTATAATGTTTCCGTTCCATTATTGAAAATAATAACAATAAGAAAAGGGATCGAAAATCATATAAAAATTTTAAATGAAGGAATTTTAAATGAATAATATCAATGAACATTCAGTTTAAACATTAAATATAAAATTGTTAGTCAATCAAAATTTATTTTTATACAATCTCAACCGTTCGTCAATTGCAAATTTTGCTTAAACCTTTAAGCTGAAAAAGTAATTTGAAAATTATCTACGATATATATTTAATAACCATGATAATGTAGACAGCAGCTGATAATATTTACGGCGAGCGAAATCTGTTGTAACTGTTGATAGAAAATCGCAAATAGTCGTTTAGTAGGTCAACAATAGCTCTTTCTGTTTTTTTTTTAAATTTGTTAATTGATTTCATTTTCACTCTTAAATCTTTAAATACATTATAAAAAAAAAGTTAGATATTGTATTTTTCTTGTTTTGAATATTTACTATTTTAGTGTTTACCACAAAGTTTTGCCGTAAATCCTGGCGTATCGATGTACACCTGGCTGTAAGAATTTTAAGCCTCATGTCCTTAAATAAACTTAACCTTTTGATTTTCAAACAAATATTTGATTTTTTATTAAGAAACTAATATTGCATAAACTCTACCACTGACTTAATAACTCGTTCGGAGCATTCATATATTGCTTAATATAATATTATACATAGCTTGACAGGAATAGCCAAATTTAACCATGACGTCATAACTCTACTATAAAATATTTCTTTATCACCAAATATTTAGATAAATCTGAAGTAAAAAATGATTGGTACGAATTGTATTCAAAAATAAAGTTCTATTTAATAATATTTTATTTCCACACATCTGTCAAACATAAGTAGCTCCCGAATTATTAACTCGGTTTGTGTGGATTTATTTATAAAGCAAACAAAAACTTTTCAACTCAGCGAAGATTAATAATGTAGCATGTCTCGCATTCATTAGACCTTTTTACTTAAATTGTTATTTCGATAACACATATTTTGTTTAAGGTCCACCGTTATAAAAACATGAAAACTCGTTTTTCATAAACGGAATATTTTATAAAAATAAAACAGTTGATAGATTTATTGATATAAAATTTCTATAAATATATTTTATGCTAGAGTCTTGTTTTTAAAATTTGTGGTATGATATTTGATAATCAGAGTGGTGTTCTGATGTTTTGAAATCATAAATATCACTCCTCATGGCCTGATGAAAAACCTAAGGAATAACACTTTATATATACAATTACGTCTTTCATGATAATCTTAAAACTTTTGAATAGTTATCTTTGCACTATCAAATGCTTTTTGAGTTCACTTAACTCAAAACTTTCTAATCTAAGCTATCATTAGTAAGCCCCATACTTTTTTTTCCCTTAAATGATATATTTTTACGATTTGAAGATTTCACATATATCTTTATAAAACAAAATCTTTGACTACCACTTTTCAGTGTACGAGAATGATAGAAATTGAAATACAACTTTTTCATATATTTCAAGTTATTTTAAGATATAAAATAATGTTATAATTTAAAAAAAAAAAAATTTTAGAATACAAAATATTTGACTAGTAAAACTTGTGACGAAAAAACGTTTAAATTTTTGTTACACGAAATACTGAATCGTAAAGAATTCAATTATAAAATACATTCTGAAATTTAAAATATTCACTCGATAGAGCATGTAGCAGACAAACATGCGTCTTATTCAGAAAACGGTCGACAGATTTTCAGCGCTGCTTCATTGCTAAATAATACAGCGAGGAACGGACGCCCTGGGATGTCGACCTAATAAATATGGGATGCGACACATCGGACAGGGGTTAACCATACCAGGAGCGCAGGTGTCGTCAACGATAAACATCTCCCTATCCTTTGCGTCCTGTCCTCCATATCCACGACCAGCAAACGTCAAAAAGTGACATTTAAATGAATCGACATCTTTTTTCTTGCTCATTAGTTAAATATTAAGAATATATTCAGGTTAAAACGTACAAAGTTTCTAAATTATTTGACTCGTTTATAGCAAAAAAGAAGCATTCATTGTTTCAAAAATGTGTTATTTTAATAAGCATATTGTAGAATATAATTTTTCAACGGGTTTTTCAAAAGAAAGAAATAAAACTTTTTTTTTCAAATATTTTTTTGCCGGGAAAATGGTAAGTTTCACTATATTTCGCAACGGTACATTTTTTCTGAGTTCATTTTAACCGTTAATTTAAAGAATAGTATATTTAATTTAACAAGATAACAAATTATTGGATACTAGTTTTTGTAAAAAAATATTGGCGTTTTTTTGTAATTTTCAAGGAAAATATGCTATAAAAGATATAACAAAAAATATTTCCATATGTAATCAAAAGCAACAATGCTATTAAAAATTCTTGTTTCAAATATATATATATTTTCTACGGATAATTTTTTCAATATCATTGACACTGAAAGATACTGATAAGACGAATACCTTACAAAATATATAATGCCAGTATAAATTTATTTTACATTTTTTAGATTCTTTTTACCAAAGTTAAGCATGTTTGCCGTAACCACAGTTGTTACACCTTAGCATTTTGTTTATAATTAAAATACCACGATGGTTTTAATAATATGCTTGGCTACATTAGAATATGAGAGATGAAATTATTTTGCGATACTAAATGCAAATCTGTTTTCACTCTCGGTTATTGGTAAAGATATTTTGATTTTTATGACGCATTCGAATACATCAAATAAAAGTCAAATTATGATCGGTTGTTTATGTTTTGATGGACATCAAAATATAAAAGTGTGTGAATATTTTTTCGGGAATTTCTGATAAGTTCGCCGATGGCCAGAGTATTGAATTGTTGTTGTTTAAAATTATGTTTGTACCTTAATGTTATGATAACTGGTTGTAAATCAGGTTATCGACTTTGAATTATATAAATTAACGGATATGGGAAAATCATTTTCAGACGGTTAGACGTTATTTCTAAGCCCCGTTTTAAAAATTATATTTGGAAGAGGAAGAGCTTCCACTACTTGCAAATCTATCAAAGTTCTGTCAGTAATTTCTGGCAAACTAAACAGCTCACAATTAATTTCGCATATATTAATGGTTCGCAAATGAGGAACAAATAATTCATATTTGAATGTGGGATGGGTTTTTTCGACAATTAAAAAATTGGTACACCCCATGTTTTTGGACAGATTAGTCGCAAAAATGTTATACATCTCCACTGCGGCTTATTTTAAGGTAATCATAAGAACTTACAAAAGTTATCAAATAAATATTAACTATATCAGTTTTTACATATACCGCTTAAAACTAGTAATACTTAGAAAACAAAAAAATACCATTTATATACAGTTGAAGCTTAAATGTAAACAGGAAATACCAACAAATAAAAAATAATTCATACAATTATCATACAAATCCATGACTTTCGATAAAAATAAATAAACTGATATAATAAAAAAAGTTCAGAATTTTAGCCGGTGATTTCGCAGTTGACTTGACCGAATTCTAGCAGTTATTGTAATTAGTTCAGCAGACAAAAATGTATGGAATAAACATTTGAAATAAATAATCTCTTAAAACAGTTCACTAAATAATTCATCAAAATCTTTGTTTCATCAGCTCTGTATATGCTTATATTTTATATATAACACTTTGCATACATATTCAGTTTTATTCAAATAGCTGGGCATACCATTTTCATAAAATTGTAAATAAAAATATTTTTTATCATTCTAATTATAGCATAACCTTTCAAAAAATTATATTTTATTCTAAAAAAAATGAATTATAACTGTCTGAATAGCAAAGTGAACAGGCTTTAAATATTATTTTGCGTTTTTTGAAACAATAATAGACCCAACACAGGAAAGATTTTCTCTTATTTTCAATAATAAAATTTACCTGCCGTAATAAATTCATTTGATTGACACGGTGTTACTGTCATATTTAAGGTCAAATATATAAAAAAAACCTTATCGTCACAGGTAGAACGAACCTGTTTGAATCTTCTTTAATATTTAGGGCGGGACCTTCCGGGAGTAGCTTTTAAGTTTACGAGTTAGGAAGCGAAGGCAGCTTTCCGCAACCGGCATGCCACCGCATGAATTTTCATTAATTATTAATAATCTAGAAATCCTCTCGGACTGAACTTTAGTGGTTTTTGTTTTGTAAGGCGTATAAAAGATGCTCAAATCATTTAGTCGTTTCATATATGAAAGTGGATATGCTTTTCACGCATGTTTCTTCAAATCATTTTGACAAAACAAATTTTCATATAAATCAAAAAAGATTGTAATTTTTTTTTTATCATTAAAGATTTACAGGCATCTTACATTAAGTGAAGGCTTTAAATTATTTTTGACAAACATCGTGTGCGTAAACCACTTTAACGGAAAATGACAGGTCATTATAAGATACAAGATAAATATATCGTGATGCAATGAATATTACGACAGCAAAATACATATAAAAATAGTTATATAAGAGTAAAATGTATCATTTTTTAGCGTTCTTTTCAAATGATCTTTTTATTTTTGTAAATTAATAAGTATTATAAGATTTCTTTTATCAGTTTAATTTTCTTATGAAGGAATTTAGTCAAGACCGGACATGCTCTTTGGTGTCGAATATGACAATAATGATCCTTTAGTGAACAATAAAAAGGATTTGATTATATTTAATATTGTTAATTGGGCCCATACTGAATGTTGACCGTGGAAAGCAAAAAAATTTAATGGATAGAGCTTTTTTTATTAATTTGTTAATTAAGCATCGTATGGCCACGTGGCTACAAATAAATTATGGTGAGTACTATATAAATAAGGTTTTTACAAGTACAACTTTAATTTACGTAGATTTTATATGGTGTTTTGATATTGTCAACTCTGAACAAACCGCAGTGTTCATAAAATAAATGAGAGGATTCAAAAACGTAAAAGAGGAAAAATGATAATATTCTTTGAAATACTTATTAAAATATATTGTATAATATTATGAAATATATATTATTTTCTGTACATAAAAGTGAGGCTTGGATTAAAAAAAAATGATAAGAGAAGATATTAATTATTAAATGAAATGTTTACTGCATATGTAAAAAAGTAATTATAATTGATTATATTTTTCATTATGAGCACGATAACAATGCATTGAACGCTTATAACGTTAATAAAGATACTGAAAAAAGTCATATACACATGCCTAAATTGACGATGCAATTTGCATGTGTTGGAAGATAACAAAAGAAATTCAAAGCATCTTTGAAAAATTTTCGTTGTAAAATCTGCTTATTGTTATTTTTTACGATTTTATTTTTCAGCGTCACCACATCTTGATCTCAACTCGACGATTATTTACCCTCAATAAACGAGATGGCAGTACCCACACCATACAAAGCGCTTTCCCTTGCGGATTTATCTGTTTGCATTTATAAGGAAACAAGTCTTCGCTAAAAGTTAGCCGGGATTGGAGGAAATAGGGAAAATAAAACAACAAACACAAAATTTCAAACAGACAGTCACTATTTACCGTTCACCAAAGTTGAATGCAAAATTTCCCACACAAATTTTGAATTTATGATTTAAAGTATAGGAACAAAAATGACAATAAGATCGAGAAAAACATTGTGTTAGGAATTTTATATCGTAGTTTATTTGTCATCGAAATATCAAATAACTACTTGTAATAAATTTGTGAAAAAGCTATATAATGATATAAATATAATGTGGCTTAAAAATATGTGTAGATGAAAGTAGTTAAATACGACATCCAAAGTATTTATTACAATGGATTCAAGCAATTATTTTTTGGTATCTATCTGAAAACGAACATCACTTTACATAAAATTTTCAATATAAAAATTTGATGATTAATTTTGCAGTATTCATACGTTTATCGTTGTAAATATAAATACCCAACCTAACCCATAAATTATGTTAATTAAATTATGATAAGATAAATAGTATTTTGAGTTTTTTATAACCATACTATTGGATCCGTTATCAAGTGGCTTTCGATAGCAAGACTCACGGGTTCAAATTATAGTACTAAGCAAGGGAAGAATTAATGAGTTTGCAACTAAAATCTACGACCCTTAAATCGGAGCGTTGTAAGAGCAGTTTATATTATCATTTTAGTCCTATGATTCTTCTCTATTTTAAAATTCATTTTGCAGATTTGAGGAAATATAAATAGCTTTCAATAGTTATTTTAAATATTTTTTTTACTGCGTCATTGAGTTCTTGTTTTACACGTGTCATGTTAGCTTGGTAGGCCAATTGACAAAAATTACATCTACATGACATGCATTTTGTGGAAAGTGGCTACTCTATGAACTAGTCACGGCCTAATAATACATGTATGAGATCATGATGTGTTTATTTTTGGAAATTTTTGCTGGCACATCACAGCGCAAGACGAATTATTTTAGGTGATATTTCCGAAGTAATGTAACTTTGATGTTAAAAAAATACTTATCTTGATCGTTAAGTTAATTTTCAATCAAAATATTTGAACAACTAAATAATTTTCGTATTAAATATCAATACATAGACATTGTAAAACACTTATTACGATAGTAGGCAAATTTTCCTCAAAAACGAGAATTTATTTTAACATTTCATGATTAATATAACATTTCTCTTCTGTCCATCAGTTAAAAAAGATTTGTATTACTAATTAAAGCCAGATTCAACTTAAAACAAAGGAAATTCATCCTTAGTGCTACTGGGAATTTGAAAACTCTTAAGGGCCTACCTTGATGAGAATCTGCCAAAGAAATGGATTTGACAAAGAGGTTCAGTGAAGTATACCGGATACTATGCCACTACACTTTTTGTTATGAATCTACATCAAAGATAAAGTTTACGGTATAAAATCGGCAACAGTCAACGGATTAAAGACAGCTAACGAACTCCTATAAGTATTATAATATCAAACGAGATAGTTCATTGAAAAATAATCTTTAATACGATGATTTCTTCGCCAAGTAACCAAATTTTGTATTCATGTTTCACTTATCCACTTTACTATAAATAAATATAGATAAAGACCTTTTGGTAATGATTTCATTGCAGCACTATGTGTATTTTTAAATACATTTATCTTCCACAAGATAATAAATTAAATGATAAAAAACTAATCTGTTGTAAAAACAAAAATCACTCACCGGTTATTATATTTGCATGATTTGAACTCGCCTTAGTTCTCATTAGCCTCATCGTGGATTTCATGTACTCTGAAACATAAATAAACACATTAGTGTTATTTGATAATTCGTGTGTTGCTCTGTGAGTTTCGACAAATAATATTTATTATTACGGGGTTAAAAAAACGTACTAATCTATTTTTAAAAAAGTTAGATCATTCAAGTTGTCAGCTTCTATGGGTAAATATTTCTTTAAGTCGTTTTTCACAATATCTATAAAAAGGCATTTAATATATGCCGAATATGTATTTTTTAACAATTTTAATTATAAGAAAATAGAATTTCTGTGCTCTGTATGTAATTTGCCAAATGCTTAATTTAATATTGAAATCCATTTTCTCAGCGCTCAATATAAACATATTGTTTCGTCATTTCTCGAAGTAACATAAAACTATCATAGTTTAAATTTTTTGATTGAATTGGCATTCACTTGGTAGAACTCCATTATAACATGGTGAAAAAAAAGCAATGTATTTTAGTTCTACAAAATTATTTTTAAAAATATAGTTGATAGCTATTTCGGCTCACGCCATCGTCTGAACTAGTTCTGAAGACTGTTACTGGTTTAAATGTTTAAGCTAACAAATTTTTAGTCGAACTCAAATAAAAAAAAATATTCATACAATGTTCACGCCATAATAATAAGTTAATTTATTACATAATAAATTAACTTGTTTTTCATAAAGGTTCGTTTTATTAAATTTCACTCTCATGTTATTTATGTATTTTACACGAATCTAAGATCTCATGAGGCTTTCTAATCTAATTCTCTTGGTTATTGAGGATAGTAATACTATTTTGTCGGATCTTCCGTAACAATATTTAATGCTGCATATAATGTAAGTCATAAAGTTTAACCCTTTGGTAAAAATCTGTCGCTAATGTAATAATAATATTAGAAACCAAACATTGTATGCCCTTACAATTATAAGAAAATTCGGTGGGCTGCCAATTAATTGTTTCAATCATGTCTGCTATAAATTTTACTCTATAAACATGATAAATTTATATAGAAATAGTTTATTGGTATAGGATTTTTTTAGACAAATGATTTTTTACATTTTATCACTGGCTATATTTCTTTAAGAACAGTGTTGTCAAAGTTCGGCGTCGTAAAAAAACATTTTTTTTTTAAGTAGAACATTCATTTCACGTATTTAGAATTTATGTATTGAAAAGAAAAGATGAAATTGATTATAATAAAGAAATGTTTTTCTTTCCATAAAAAAACACTTTTTCAGTCAGCGTAAATATTACATTGCTTACTATATTCATTTTTATGAACCCGAAAACCTTTTCCTCGTTCATCGTAAAAGCCCAACATTGAAGTTTATGTTGGCGTTACACTTAAGAATATTGGCTTTCTAATTTTTTTATGAAAATTTTACGATGTCTCTTACAGAGTCAAAGTTTATTACTAAATCCAAATTGATTTCAAGAAAGTGATGCTGATCTCTCGATGTCAATGTTTCTAAATATAAAATAAAATTGGTTCATACTTTTTTTACAAAATAAATCAATATAACGATATTCGGAATGAAGTAAAAAAAAATAATTTTCTACAATATTTTAAGTCAAACGACTGAATAAACTGATTTTTGAAATTTTTGCTCATTTATTATATAAAATATATAAAAGCTTCTTTTTTAGAACAATAGTCTTAAATTTAAAATCACGTTTTTTTTTCTCAGACGAATAACCTTTTCCAGATAGAAACATAAATCTGAATTTTGTTTAAGTGGTCAAATTGAAATGAAAAAAAAAACTGTTTTATTTAATTTTTCCATTGAATAACATATCGTCTATATTTTTTTTTTTGATAAATTTCTTTGTTATATTTTTAAAAATTGCAGTTTTACATGTTTGATCATTTTCGAACGTTGGTGTTCTGAAACGATGTAAAAAAATCAAATTGGAATTGTCATATCCATAATAAAAAAAATAGTTAGTATCTTAATTTTTCAGAATAAGATTAAATAAAAAATATTATTATAAATGTTTTGCGTCGACTCGATGTATAACATTATTTTCACAACGAAATATGATCAGACAAACTATATAGTAAGTCGGGTGAAAATAGATAGTTAAATAAACCTGTAAACTATCTGATTGGTATTTTAGTAGGGATGGTTTTATTCGAATTCTCCGTGATATATTGAACACTGGCCTATATGAGAATTTTAGTTTACTTCTTTACTCACAGTGTCCAAGTAAACGCTCCACACGTGACTCATAACCCTTTTACGTTATCCTGATGATTTCCTCCAGGATTTGAAAATCCGACGAGTACTTCGAACGGAATAATTCAACTTCGTCGTAACCGAAATTGCGTAATTCGATTTTACGTTCCACCCTTTTACCAATCTTCTACCTTTTTGCATTTAAGTATTTTGACGTAAATAATATTGAAATTTCATAATGCATAAAGATACAAATATTTAATTTTCTCCCAGCTCAAATTTGAATTTGTCTCCGGAAATATTCGTAATACAAAGTGTTTTCAAGAGAAACATGATTTATTTATTTATAATAAAACTGTAGCTGCTATTCGTATATTTTTGTATGAAAGTTAAAACATTTTTTGATTTTCTCGATACTTTCGGTTGTGAATCGTATCAACATATTTATCTTTTGAGATTGACATAAGTAATTTCTTTATTATTTCTAAACAGTTTAGAGTCCGATCCAAAAATTTATGCGCAGAGAAAGTGACATGCACTGTCAAAAAGAAATGTTAACAAAGATTTTTGACCGATCCTAACTAAGCATCTTGTTTTAAAATGCACAATAAATTGTCTTTTGTTTCATATCAGTGACAGAAAAAAAGATTATTTTTTACAAATATATATTATAATGATAATGATAAATCGAATTTTAAAAAGTATTTCCTTTGTCGAGCTAATGGACTGTTCATTATGTGTTCAACTGAACAACGAATATTAGAAACTATCGTTTTCATGATTTAAACACCTAACCTTAGCGTAACACCCAGGGTATGTGAAAAAAAGTATTTGTGCTTGACAAAAGTCCCCCAAACCACAAATTTAGTTAGATTGGGCTTGGTTAGACTTTTTAACATAATTCTATTTCCTATGTTTTCTTCCTTAACTTAGAAAATTCAGACGTCATAATATTGAATATGTTGAAATAAAATTTTCATTGTTTGGGTCGATATATTTTTGGGAAATATAATTTTATGATCAATGTCTAAACGTTTTCATATATATATATATATGAATAGATCTAGCACAATTCGAAGCAGATGTTGGTTTCATGATTTCAATATAACTTACCGAGTATTATTAAAATATTGACTGTATTATATTAAAACAGTGTATTTCTATATCTAATAAACTTTTATTTTTCAGACTACATATTTTATTTAGTTACTCAAAATTTTTAAATATTTTTTAGAAACATCTAAAGAGTGAATAAAAAAATCTTGAAAATATTTCTCTGGTCAACGAATTGTTTTTATATGTATAGGCAGTTGAAGTAACCGATAAATAAATATAAAGGTTTATATCCTTTATTCCTTTAGAAGAATCATTATTCGAGCAGTTAGAATAAATTTATTTTTCTATTATCTGTATTCTTACTTATTACGAGATTTTAATTTATTTCACAAAAGTATTGACATATTTTTATAAAAATACAATACAACTGAATAAATAATAATACACAAATATAAAAAAAAATTAACCAAATGTAATCGGGTCAGCAGTGATAAATTTCGTTGGCTTCGCTCTCAAATCTCACAGGCGATCTACAGTCTCAGCAAGAATAGTTTTTTTTTCATTCAATGATGAATTTATGCTCATAGTTATGGTGTTTTTGATATCTTTAAATTACCTCTTTTTCATTCGATTCCAAAACACGAGACTAACTGAGAGCTATTAGAGAACCGCTAGTATTTTCCTATCCTATTATTTATGTTTCTTCTGGTTTTCAAAAAGGGGATGTTGAGAATCTAAGAGAGAACATCTTATCGTTGGGAGGAATATATTAAGAGACTTCCATATCGGGCCCATTTGCTCCTTGTTAGGAGGCAACCTGAATAGAATATACTTATTGACACATATAAGGTACACCCTTTCTACTACGATCATAAAAATAGAGATTTTTATTACATTTCTTCAACATGTATTCAAAAATTTTATAGATAACGATGCTTTGCAAAGTGTTGGTTGGCCAAATACTAAAAAATTTAATCTTTATGAAAGATTGATAGTTAGTTTCTATGAATAAAGAGTTTTTTATAACTTCACGTAAGAAGATATGTTTAGTTGAAAATAACGAAACAAAATAGTTGATGGTAGAAAAATTGTTGAATACTTATAACTCATAAAAGTTTCTTACCAATAAGTCATATCACAGTGATATTTTATTGATTCTGATCAAAAAATTGCAATTTAAATAAAAATACATATTTGAATTGTTGTAATTTTGTACGATTTCACATGTTTTGTCACAATTGACCCGAGTTTTGCCCTTCGGCATCTTCAGGTATTCCATCACACGGATGAAACAGAGCTGAGAACTTGATATTGAAATTCCATCAAGCACCAACAGTCGATATCATAAATTATAAAAATGCTTGTTTTATTATAATTTATTAAAAAAAATAATTACATTAAAAAAAACAATCAATAGTGTATATTATATAATAAAATAGTTGACAGCTATTTTGACTTTATTTTGACACCCTCGTGATACCTTATAATTTTTGTAAAACTAAAATACATAGCTATTCTTTCACAATGTTCTGCTTATGCTTCTGATTATCTGTTTCTCTGAAGCACCAACATATCAATGGTGATCTTAATGACAACACCACCTATTTGTTTAATAGTTTTGCTTTAGATGCTTTGGTCATATTTTACATTACATTCGAATGGTATTTTTTTAAATAATGAAAAATGGATTTGGCTATACTTACTGGGTAAATTTTTTTTTAAATTTGATCTCGAGAAACTTGTCGATAAAATATCAGTTATACTATTTTTTGTTTTGTCGAATAATATTTAAACTCTAATGATTATTTTTTTTAGTCAAATGGACAAGCTGTCTCTTTATCTTAAAATTCTTGTTTCATAAATATGAGAAAGAAATTTCGATTGGAATTTTTTAGCCAAATGATAAATTGTAAAAACATAATAAATAATGGCTGAAACCCTTAATATTCAACCACTAGAATGAATTGGATAGACGTTTTACATATTGAAGTGGTACATCAAAAATGTGTTGGAATGTTTAATAAGGCTTGCATGTCACATGATCATTAACAATAGAAAAACGTGGCTTATTTTTTCAAGTTAGGAACTAAAAAAATCAAATTTCACCATTATTCGTCGTTTTTAAATTATTTTTCAGTCACTCAATAATCATGAGTCTAAGAGACTTTTTTCCATTATGTTTTTTTTTGCAAATAATTTTTTTTGTGCTTACTACCACTGTAATAGATAACAATGATTTGAAAAATATATATATACTATTAGCTAATACTAAAGCAAAACTGTTATAAAGAATAAATTTATTTTTCATGATCAGAAACATTTAGTTTATCCCAAAATTAAATATTTTCATCCGTCGTTTATTTTCACTGGAAATCTTTAGCAAATTGCAGATACGAAAATAAAATATGTGTTATTATTAAATTGGCAGTAAACGCTTTTCGACGCTGAATCATTAGTGATTTTTTATTATTTTACAAATCTAACAATTTTTCTAAGGTTATGTATTATTCAATCAAATCTTCTTTTAAAACTAAGTTAAGTGCCCCTGCTAAATATATCTTACAAATGTACCCAATAACTATAAAGAAACATAATGATATATGTTACATTTGTCTTAATAACCCACAATATTTAAAGAATACTTGTGCATTTAATTATTTGAAATATACCAAATGCTTTCCAATATAGCCAATTACTAGATAAAAATTTTAGAAGTTAAAGTTTTGTTGACTATTTGTATATAAAATTTACTATGTTTTTCAATGTCATTATTCTTGAAAGCCACTTTTAAAAGAAACTTTTAACTACTTGTTACAAGGCATTAATGAAAAACTTTCTTTCAGACGTTTAATTATTTAATAGTTAAATAAGTACACGTTTACATAAGTCAAGCAACCATATGTGAAAAACTTACTTATCTGTAATAATCAGTTTCAATTCACACTAAGAAAGTTTTTTGAACATACAATAATAACAAGACATTCGTTAAAATGTTAACGAGCCAGTTGTTTAAAAATTACATCACTATGTTGAAGGGCATTCAAAACAACGCCTTTATAAATAATTTGAAAAAAATAACTGTTAATATTGGAATGGTTTTCTAGTCTTCACCACATTAAATCAAAGCGTTGTAAATTTGAATTTTGTAAATTTACCACATCAATTGTTGATTTTTACTGGTATTAACTATCTTTAAAGAAAAAATATTTATCAAATTTCTCTTTGAATCCGACGATAACCTCATATTTTTTATAATATAACTAGTCTAAAGCTAAAGCAAAATTAAATACGCAAAATATTACTGAATTTTCGATTATGAACTCATTATCATTATCAAATATAAGTTTTGTCATTCATGACTAGGTTTTGACTTTCAATATTGTTGGCCATTCTATCATAAATATTCTACATTAGAACTACCAGAGTGTTTGCAATATTCATTAGTTGTAAACAAGAATACTTACAAAAAAAGAAATTAAACATTTATTTAATTTAATTTGAAACATTCCTGATTTGGTTATAATCATATTCAAAGTTAGAAAAAGATGTCTTATAACCAACACAATCTTATGAATTTGTAATGAAAGGTTTTTACAATAAACAATTATCATTATTACATAATTGAAAAGCTTTATACTTAGGGATACAAATCTCTTTAAAATTGATGAAGTATTGTGGAATTTAATGAGATATCGTTTTATTGTGAGACTTAATTTATTCAAAATATTTACATATTGAACTTATACCACTGAATGATGCATCAAGAGTCGTTTTGCCGCTTATTTATTAATGTTAATGAACTCATCTGGGCTTTGTTGATTCAAATATGTATAGTATGCAAGCTCTATTTTGGCTCTCGTCTTCGATATTTTGGGGTAAGAGAGTATTGTATACGTCTCCCTTATTTCTGATTTTTTAATAAACTTTCTAGAAAACAACTTGGAAACTTACCATACACATATGATTAGCATAAAACTTGTTGAGACATGTTTTTTGAACGATAAGCAGGTGTCCCTTGACAAGTTTTGCATTTATCAGTATGCATTATGCAAGACTGAGAAAAGAAAGCCTAACATATGCGAATAACGAATTTTATTCTCTCCAAAAAGGGAAACAATATATTTATGAGACGTTGAGTGATTCTTGTCTTAAATGTATGTGTAGGTATTTAACATAAATAATAGAATTATAAATTTTACGCGAGTTCTGATTGGTTTATGAAATATTGTTTTTTACTAATAACGTCAAACAAAAAATGTAAGATAAATGTCAAACTAAGACCATAACGTCATAAGTATTTTTTACAAAACTGCTTATGTTTTGTCCAAGTTGATCATCCACTTTGTAAAATTTACTTATTAGATACTGTAGTATCTTATAGTATTAACTATTTAATCGTGTAATTTTTTATTGAATTAACACTATTTGTATATATTTTAAGCAGCATTAGATGAACTATTATTTAGATTTTATCTCAATCTAAATCTAGAGATAAAAAGCCTTAAAAAAATATCCTATGACTTTCGGATGAATTCCATTCTGGAGGGATGAATATCTTAATGCCCAAAGTAACAATAATGCAAGTCCTGGATATATTTCTTCGATCTTGATAGTGTTGGACGCTTCTATCTATTTCTTCAATTTTACTTTATCGTGAACTACCTTTAATCCATCTCTGACACGTTCAGAGCGTATACCCATATAGTTAATTCAGAATGATCTAAGGTAGTTATTATAGAGCCCATTCGTCCCCGGCGTTTGATCATGATTGTGGCTTAAACAACAGTGTATAATGACTTTAGCATTATATTGACTTATAAAAAATAACATTTTTGTCGTGTGAAAACGAATAAATATTTATTTTTAATCAACCCTTAAAAAGTCAACTTAATGAAACATCTTAAAGAATAATGAAAAATTGTTTTTCCCCAAGGTTTTTTACTATTTACTATCTTTGGATTGAAAATCTTTATTTAACATTTTTTTTAAATAAAACCATGTAAATATGATCGATATTGTATATTTATTCATTTGCTTGTTCATTGTGCTGATTACTGATTTCATTAATATCATATTTTTTAACTGTCTTATAACTCAATCAAGTCATCAAGCTTTATGATTTTAAGTTATACTAGAAAATATGAAAAATATATGTGTTAAAATGTTATACTAAGCGGCCGTGGTAATAAAATGTAATATTGTACAATTAAAACAAAATTTTTCATATATTTTGTGAATCCAATATTTTTCGATTGAAACTTATCAGGTAACAGCATTTATAGCTTATTAAATAAAATATTCTTTTTTTCTACATAAACTTTCACAAAGAGTCATTTAAGAGAACCGTATTTAAAACCGAGAAATACAGTAGTTAATTTATAGCATTTTTTTGTGATTTTGGTTTAGTCCAATAATGTGAAAGAAATGGTTTGTACGATAACTAAGATAGAAACAACTGTGAAAAATGTGAAAGTTAAATTATTGCAGCAAAGTGAGTAAATCATATTTTATTGGCCATTTTAAACGAATCGCCATGTTGCCAATTCCGAGAACGGTGTGTTAAATCGTAAGGTAAAGGTCAATGCCTATTACATTAATAATAATATATATGATTTATGGATGGTTCATGTTTTTTTGATTTATTTTCTTATAGATTTGGTGTAAAATTTTGATCCTGCATACGAAAAGCGTTACTTTTTAGGATCGCATAAAGTTCTATCGCCGGAGCACTAAAAAAGAATTTTATATCTACACCAGTCTGCGAAGAAGTCAAAAAGATACTCTCAACTTGTAAAAGGGTCCTCCCCGAGGGGAAGTACGCTTATGACATTTACACTTACAAAAATAAAATTCAAATGCGAAAAATACAAAATCACCATATCTGAACGAAACCAGTTATTTTCACAAGAGAAGAAATCTTTTCGAAAGTGAGAAAGTTTTCTTACGTGAGGGCTTATTTTTTTTAAGCAGCGCTTGGATTCAAAATACCACTTTTTTACGCGATCTAGGTACTCTGAATACCTACTCAATAAGTGTTTCTTTGATAAAATTTTGATTTATTACATTTCTTCTTTATTAGATTTTTGATGTTTTCAATAAAAAGCATCATGATGATGCCTGAAAATTGATTTCAATGAATGAAAAATTTGAATATTAACCGATATTTGGCGTATTTTTTTTTCAGATATAAATAATAAGTTAAAAAAATAAGCGTTGAATTATGTCTAGACACTCAACTTCTTAAAATTTATTCCAATATTACTATGGTATTGAAATTGAAAAAAAAAAAAATTGAAAGATGAAATCAAAAAAAAAATTAAATCTGAATATTATTTGTTTTTTGTAAAGATGAACAATTTTATGCATTTTAATAAAGTTTTAATAAATTATTTTAACTGAAATAGTTTTCATCGTTTGATACATACATACAATTTGTAAAATAAATAAATACAAAGCAATAAAATGTTTTCATTTATTCAAAATGCAAAATTATGCCCATGTGAAAACTTCACTCGTAAGCTTTTTCATTTCCTGTGGATCCGGTGGAGCTTTGTAGCTGGCGTAATAAATTGCCCATTGTTTCTCATAACAATACGTACTGATATTTTTAACATAAGATTATATCCAGTTTTCAATTGCAGCTTTAAAAATTCTAATTAGTAGTACTCAACTACACAAATTTTTATTTCGTCCCAAAATCCTGCCTATAATGATGTTAAGTCAAATATTTTTCAATTTAATATATTGATACACTACAATAGTAATATTCTGCTTTTAAATGACATTACATATGAAAGATTTCTACAATTAAACTGCATATTATTATAATCTTTATAAAGCCACGTTCAATTTTATTTATTAAAATTTTATATATTTTACTTGTACTTTCTTTTATATTAACCTTTAAAATAATCTAACCGTTGTCAGTTACACTTAAAACTCTACAGCTTCTTTTGACGGGTTACACATTGAGAGGGGATAAAATTTTCATGATATATGAATGAAAGAAAATCAATAGCCGCCAAAATTATTTTCATATATTTTCATGCTTTTTGACTTTTTTATCCAATAATTTATAATTGTTGTATAAACATAATCGTATAAAAAAATGAATTGATCTTCTTATTTACTTTAACAACAATGATAGGTTGAACGGCTAGTGACGACGACTAATATGTTAATTCAATACCTTAAGTGCCATTTTTCATAACTATCAATAGAGTACAAACAACCAACTCGACGTATTAGGGTATCTACGTGGCTCTTTACGCATAAATCATACTTATTAAAGAAGATGGGACTAGTAAATCGGACAAATGCCAATGTGTTGTCAGATATTGTGTTGAGTGACCTATAATCAGAACATGTCACTTGCAGTATTATTTATTGCTAACGGTGTTCAAAGATCTCAAAACGATTCGTTGGAAGAAAATCACAATATACTTTTCTTTTGTCTTTTGTAAATATTTATTTTTTAAACATTTTAACATGTCAATAGATAAATATATAGGAAAGAGTTACGTTACAGTAACATTGGAATACAAAATCTATTTATGCCAAAAATAAATGAAAAATTCACACCAAAATTGTTATTTTTAGTATAAACCACCGCATACACAATACAGTGAGTTTAAGTATTCCAATACTGTCGAGTATCTTGAAGTAACTTTAGAGGGCGACTAAAATTCAATGAACACAGCGATATTAAAAAAACGTCAAGCTTATGTGTAAAAACTTAATATTATGCTCATAACGAAGGGTAAGTTGGCTCAAAAAAGCAAGTTGCTCTTCTATCATTAAATAATTCGCCCCAATAAACCAGTTTTGTATTATATTGCATAGTTTTTAGGGTATAGTTTATTACCCATAAGGGTTTGTTTTGATGGCTGAGTTAAATGCAAGTTATTTTTTTAGTAGATTTATTTTCAGTTATATATATTCAGTAATATTATGGTATATACGAAGCTGATTAAATTTGAATCTTTAAGCGTTTTAAACTTTATCATTATATGCTACTTTGATAGATCAATAGTGATTTGTTTGTATACAACAAAAATGAACAGATTAACAAATTTCAAAGCATACGCCAACTTTCATAGTTAATAAAATATCTTAAATAAAAAAATACCAGCGAAAATGTATACCTGTCGTATTTTTTGAACTATTGAAACGAAAAATCATCGAGACGAATTGTTAAGCGCTGTCGAATTGAGTATGAAAATATAAATCGTCCGCATCCCGAAATTTGTCTCCGTTCTAACGAGCTGCTCAAAAGACGTAATGTTAGAAGACGCCGCATTGCTCACTATGAGATACAAAGTGGATAATCGTTACATAAAATTGTAGTTATATACAGTATTATCTATTATTGAGTACTTCGTACGAATCTTTATTCAGAATATGGCCAAGCAGTATTATTCATACAAGAAAGCAAGATTTATTACCGTAAAGACATGACGTCATAAAAACTTTAGTATGCCAAGTGCTGTTTTTTAAATACACATTTTAGATATAATAATTATTAAGAAATATTGAAATAGAGCAAGCGTCGAAAATATTATTTTAATAATTTACTATATTTTGCTTTGTATTTTTATCAAATATGCTAATGTTAATTTGGAAATGCCACCAACAAGATAAAGAAAATATATTTTAAATAATAAAAACACATTTCTTAGTACTAATTTCCACAATATGTTTTTATGATCAGGACCGGTTTCGCTCATCGCGAGCATTATCAACTGATTCAACTTATGCTCGCGATGAGCGAAACCGGTCCTGATCAAAAAATATATTGTGGAAATAAGTACTAAAAATGTGTTTTTATTATTAAAAATATTATGCCTTTCCATCAAAAAGTGACAGCTTACACCTTAAAAGTAAAGAAAACATACTAAAATCTTTTTTAAATAATACAGATGTAGAACAATGTTTTTCATATTTCTGACGACAACGATATATCAAAATATTGATAAAAAAGAACTTTATTACCCTTTCCGGTACCCAATTCGAAGTAAAATTGTCAATTACATTTCTTAGTCTGCCTTAGTTATTATATTCATTCAAAAAAGTTTTTTTTATGAATCCGGTTTGTGTCAATCAGGGTTTTGCCCTGCTATGTATAATCAGTTTTTACTGTTATACACAGTCATTACTAAAGCATTTCAGCAACTGACTTAGAGTTTACGAGAAGCAATTTAAAGAGTTGCTCATATACATTATTTTTATAGTTGAATTAAAAAAAAAAACATTTTTTTAAAATCTATTCTATTCAACAAGTTTTATACCAAAGTCATAGATATTTTTCATAATTAAGTATGTTATTTTCTGTGTTACAACATCCATATATTTGATTAAGGTGAGGACATTTAAACTAAAGTCACAGTCGAAGTTCTACTTTATGAATTCAGCAATAATGTAAAAAGAATTAATAAAGTACATAAAAAGAATCTAAGGTAATCATAGAATTTTCACCGTGAAAATAGCCGTACTAAAATGAAATTGTAAAATGTATAATAAAACGTTGTACACAAAGGGAAAAGTAGTATGCTCGAAGTAAAGACCATCCCATGATAAAGTAGAACTTATTTGTCCGTACGTACTTGCAAATAAAAGATTAACTTGGCTTATATATTTGTAAGGGGCTAGAGTTTTTTCACATCGTGCGTGTATTCACACCGTGTGGCAAAACATAAATTTCTTTTAACCCTTCACATAATGGCAAAAGCGAGACCGTGAGACTAATATTACGTTGAGTGGGTAATTTACCGAATCACTGGTGATTTGTTTTCATCATCATATATTGGAAGTGAACAGCAGACGGCTGAAATACTTTTTTTTGTACAAAAATAAATTATGAACGTACGGGTACAAACATAAAAGTATTAGTGAACTAACTCGCGTAAGGAAAACAATTTTGTTTTATTGAGACTTTGAAGAAAATGTGTACTTTACTTTTATCAAAACAATGAATTATATATTGTTGTTCTGTAAATTTTACAAGACTACATATATCTGAAAATCAATATACTATTTTAAAATTTTAGATGTCTTATCAAAAATGCTTAAGATGATTGAGACCGATCCTCATCACAAATATATTGTAAAAACAATACTAAAAATGTGTTTTCCATTATTTGAAATAAAAACTCTTAACATAAAAAGTTATAAACTGATGTATTTGTTAAGTTCAGTTTAGTTTTTTTATTCAATGTTGAAATTCATTTCGCAATAGCGTGGTCTATAAAAAATTATTTTTATTTCTCTTCCGTTTTTAAATTCATAAATGGCCGTTTATCAATAATGTGATGGTAATTTACTGTGAATGCAATTTAGAAATCCGATATAACAAAATGATTAATTCTATTTTTTTTTAATTTGAATTAATAATCATTTCATTAACAATTTATAATGAAAACAAATATCATATTTACTGTGTTTTAAAGATACTTGATATGACCTATAACGAGGTTTAGACATGCTAGCTAAATCAAATCTATGCAAAGAATTTCCTTCAAGCAGTAACAAAGTATAATATTATTGAGAGGATACTATTCTTCGTTGTGTCTCATCTTGGTTTATTATACTTTCACTCTCTTGACGAAGGAAGCTGAGCAATTGAAGAAACCAATTCTATTACAATAGTTCGTAGGATAAAAGTAAATTGGCTTCTTTTCAAAGGAACACGTGATGGAAAGTTCTTAATTATAAATAGTAAAAATTTACACCGCGCTTTAGGTAGGTTATGTCGATGGAATCGTGATCGCGATGTGGTTTGAAGCGACTAAAGAAAAGTGATGAGAAACGGCAGCGCTGTCTAACGTACCACTGCTTGCCCCCGTTCCGCCAGTCGCTATACTGACACGTTTTTATCAAGACTACTAATTCATCGCTGGATGCATTAAGTCACTTTTTTATGGGCTACCTGCGTTCATCTTCTAACTATTTTTTGTTATTATAATTGTCATTTATACGCATAATTTTAAAACTCTAAAACATAAAACAATGCACGATAAAATAAATTTATTATTAAAACCAAATGTTTTGTCTAATATTATTTTTCATTTATGAACACTTGCACCATATAACTTTAGTGTACGCGTTGCTTCTACATAAATAGTAATAAGAAACAATTAAAATAATGACAGCATTCACTTATTACCACGTACGTTAAATAATAAAATTTTATAGTAATATTTATTCATATTTTGAAAAAAAAAATAACCGAATGTGATTGCATAGGAATTTTTATTCATTTTATCTCTATTCATTTTTTAGCTGCCACAACGCATCAAAGCTTTGTTTATTAAACCCATATATATATATGCACTAATCTTTGTGAGTTTAGTATTGGAAACTTATATTTTCGCCTTATCTTTTGTAGTATATTCATGCCACTGAATTCATGTGTATGGTAAAATATGTGTGGAAATATATATATAAATATATATTTATTTTTTCCTTGAAAATTGCTCACCTCTGCAGCGATAAATACTTTCTATTCACAACGGTGTAAGAGAAATTTAGAAAAAAAAACAATGCATAGGAGATGAGGAATATTTGAAGAACTATGACAAGAAAAGGGTTAAAGAACTTTACGCTTTGTCAAAATTATAAATAAAAAATAATCTTCCTTCCTTTTTGTAAAATCTTGAAAGCGATAAATGAGTTTCGGTTGCATTTGAATGTGAAATACATAAATCTGTTTTTAGTAAGATGTGTTTCTACGTCAGCCGCCAAGAGTGTGTGTGAAAAATATTTCAACCTTCAATGTTGAAATCTGTGAAAGCAATCTCTGGCAATCGCGATGGTAATTTGTTGACTAAAATAAACTTTCGTACGCCACAGACTTAAGAAATATACCGTAGGTAAAAAATATGTATTTTCAAATGTAACTTTTGGCTCAAAATAAATCAATGCCAACTCATACATGACATATGACTTGCGTACAATTACTTTCAATTGAATAAATTCGTACTTTTCGGTCTTATAGATATTATTTTACACAAAATTCTTACAAATATAAGCTATGATTGTAAACGCATGTTGTCTAGGTTTTGGTATTAATGATGAAAGCAAAAATAGTATAAAAATGAATATGCTGATTTTTAGTAATATTTTATGTAATACATTTATTTCTTTGCAATGTTATTTCTGAATTTATATAAATAAATATGTTTTCCTATTGTTTTCCATTTCATAAACGCTATTTACAGCTACATTCTCTTATAACTGTAATATAGCTGCTTTGATGTTAAATATTAAGTATTTTTTTGAAAAATCATTTTTATTTTATTGATATCTTTAGAATATTTTTATCAAATAACTCGAATATATTGTAAAAAATCTTTCGTATAATCTAAAGCATTTGAACTAATCCTTATGTTTTGTGTTTATATGTGTATTCGTTTGTATGCAGCTGTATATATGTGCGAATATAGTAAATATTATACATACGTAATGCATAAAGTGTTGACATGAACCGAATTCACTGTGAATAGCTCTGCTCTGCAGCGACCTTATTATGTTTGGAACGATAGAAGAACAAGGAAAAAATTAATACATCAGTGATTAAGGAGACATGAAGTGCTCTGACGATGGTGCGTCATAAATTTAAGCACTCAATAAATTTTCAATCACAAAAAAACGAATCAAACGTTTTTCTCAGGTCGAAAATTAGTCTGGTAGAAATGATTTCTTATTTTGAATTTAATTTTCAGTTAAGCCCGTGGAGAGCCTAAAAAAATATTTTGGAAAAAAAGCTATGCCGATTTTAAATACAATTTTAAAAATTGATACTACTTACAACATTGCAGTCTAATAGTTTTAATAAAAAAAGTCTTACCACCAATATACTATACCCACAACAACCCATGTTTCTTCAAAGATTTTTATTGAAACAAGCACAATCTCTCACGTATTTGTATCTTTTGATTATTTTTTCATAAACTAACAATTATTTGAATACATTCTATGAATATTTTTTATGCATAAGTTTTACTTTCATAGTATTATTAAAAAGAATCTTTTTCAGCACGTATTCAGCACGGAAAATATTTTTCCTTTAATATATTATAATAAACACCAGTAATTCATAACCTATGATAAACATAAATTTAAGATTAAAATCGTGGAATAACTTACAACCAATGTTATTGTACCAATAGTTTTGCATTGCACGCGTCACTTGTTTTATAAAGTATAGTTACTTTATTTGCAGCTTTCTAAGCTGTTGTTGATAATTTTGAAAAAAATGTTGTATTCCTTTCTTAAAAATATATTTCTTTAATGTGAAACCGAAATCTATTGAATATACGAAAAGAAAAAGGATTTTATCATTATAAGTTCCTCGGAAGAATTAATATATATTCAACTTAAGGCATACATCGTGCGGGTTCTTATCTTTGAACATCGCTTTTGCGAACATGGTATAATTTTAATTATTATATTAAACCAAACTTACTCAAAAAGATTCAACAAAACGATAAAATTAATGACGCTTCCTACGTAAAGCGCTGAAACTTTTTTAAATTGTATTTTAAAAAGATAATTTTGCAAAACGCTTTTTTTATCTGTCAGATTTTTCACAAAACGTAAAACACAATGCAGATAGTAACAGTCACAAAGTAAATCTCTATGAATATAACTTCTACCGATGTTAACAAAGACTTCGTAATGTCATATATACATGGTGTAATTTTCTAAGTAAAAAAAAATGACAAAGTATATTTTAAATATTCTTTTATTCCTGATGTGGCTGCGTAAAAAGGCTGCTAACTTAACTTAAAAACTACAAAATTTTATCAAAAAATATGAATTAAATATGATGACGAAACTGTTTTTGTTTTGTTTCAGTTTTACAAAAACATTGTTCAAATCTTTTTATTTCCATATAATTTTTTATTTTAACAATAAATTATATTATTTAATGAAAGAACTTACAATATTTCAATTTCCATACATGTTAAAGTTGCACTAAATTCGCCGTCATAAATAATTAAATAGTGATTGATATGTTATGCATTAGCTATTTTTTGCGACTTGACATAATCAAAATCAATGGAAAAATAATAATTGGGAAAACGGATTTAAAAAAAACCTGCTTTCACTTAAAGTTAAAAAATGTAATGGTCTAGGGGCTAATTTCGATAATTTTCATTATATCTAATTTTTTAGCTAAGGGTTACAAATAACAGAATCTTTACAACGCTGAGTAAATATTTTCGATATCGAAAACACGTTTCACGATTGATTAGAAATGAAAAAAAAATATTTTACTAATTTAATTTAACATATATACTAAAAAAATAGGTTGGTATTTTACTACTTTAATAAGAAGTTATTGAACCAGAAGCATCCTGTAGAAAGTATACGTATTTGAAAATAACACAGGTAAGTATACTGTATAATAAAGCAAGCGTACTTTTATCATAAAGGGAAAAGCGAAATCCGCCATTTTTAGGATTTTCATTTATTTCTCCCCTCTTGTTGCGTTAAAAAAAATATCAGTTTCATTCATTAAAAACATGTGCCTCAATTAATCTTCATCCAAACATCAACAAAAAATAATAAGTTTCAAAGAAGATAACCAATATTTCTGAGTCGGCTGTTTTTGAAACCGATCATCATCAGTATTGCGATGAATAATGGATTGTATGAAAATAATAGGAGTAAAAACATAAACAAGAGTTTTTTATACGAAGTAATCGATTTTTTGTTTCACAATCATATAAATGTCACTTTCTTAGGAAAACAGTTTATATAAAATTCATTAAATTTATCTGTATGTTATTGTTTTCGTTGATTATTTAATAAATTATTATCGTTTGTATTAAGAAGCCATAAACGTTTATAATATGATCGTATACTCCGTATTTATTATATTGGAGATTAACAATAATTAAGTTTATTTAAGCTTAGTGAGCTTAACGGTCCAATCAAATATACATTTATTCTAGGAAATGATGTCTGTTTTTTTTATTTGTGATTAACGTGTTGTTTTAGCTGTTGTTAACCTTTACATCATGTTGAATGAGTATATACGACATTATTCCCATAATATCAGTAGTTGATTATCAAAAGTATCATTTTAACTTACTAGCATCTAACTCATTAAAACTAACAATGAAGATTTTTAGATTTCGCTGAAACCAGTGGTCGGTAAACTAATTAGCCAAATACGTACAGTACAACGGTTAAAAAGAATTTGATGGCCAAATCTGTTTATTGATTTAAACTTTTTTTGTAAATTAAGCTCTCGGTTAAATTACGATTGCACTGAATAACACTTGATTTCATATATTATAAAGATTTTATTTATTGATAAAAAATAATATGTAAGTGAAAATTAAATAAATTTAAATCATGACAATGACTGATGAGACAAACACTTTATCAGTCTTTATAAGTCAGGTTTATATGTTGTCATTTTTGATTTTAGTCACAAATCGATAAGACGATTTCTCAGTTTACTCTTGATAAAGATTGTTTATATGAATGTGTAAACCGAAAAGGAAAAGTACAGCAAATGCAAGTTTTTTTCAAATGATCATAATAGTCAGGAACATTATTCCAGGCGTTGAAGTTGATCATCTCTTCTTTCTCCAGTTCAGCAGACTATTTGTATTATGAACTAAGCTCACGTCTGTTCTTCTCCTATGTTTCTAAATTAACACAAAGACGTTCAAATTTAGAGCTTCTTATTTTTTAAGCAATTGATCTCGATATGAAGACCGATACCCTCGGCACGTTTTGCACGCCTACCCGTGTACATTCGCACTTTTTGACCTCTGGCTTAAGCAGCTGGGGAAGATAACTTAAGCAAATACCTCGTTTGTTTATTGTTCTTGTGATTATGTGATTGTATTCCTTGGGTTTTTGTTTCAGTGAAACAGTTGATACGTTTTTATTTTGATTGACATACTGCTTTTATACATATATGTATTAGGGGATTGGATGGGTTTTGTGTGAAAAACTACTACTAAAAAAACACAAATAAGTTTATTTTTTAGATACATCAATATGTAACTCCATTACAATATTGAGAGTGTATATTCTTTTCTTAGAACGTTAATTGATATTTTTCAAAGCATTATTATTTCCTCGGAATAATTGAATCACTTATTAATTTACATATAGTTTTTTATAAATATAAAAACACACCTTTACATTTAAACTGCTTTAATTTAAATAAGTCAACCAAAATAATTATTTTGAAACACAGGTCAAATTTCTTTCATTAATAAGCCCATCAATAGATTGTCAACATGTATATTTATTAAATTTATTAAGATAGTTATTCTAATCTCTGTGTTGGACGAGTAAAATGTTAGTTACTTACAATTTATCCAAAATATGTGAGCCTGTGTTTTAATATTTAGCGCGTTAAAGGACATTATTTTTATTGGTTATTTAAAATCAATTTTTAGTGAAAAGATGTGTAATATAATGGTTTTCCATTATAACTATTAGATTTGTCGGCTGATTATGATTATTTACGGCACGTTTTCAATAGTCCCATTAAATTCCATTATTAAATAACCCAGGCTTTTTGTACGGGCGTTGCTTCCCACTCAGGTAAGGTAGATAAGAGCATGCCCACCGGATAAAAAATTAACAGGAATTAAAATTCATAGCATGAACGAGTGGCAAGATGACACGTACGCATGCGAAATAAAATTAATCGATTATTAACACATTAACAATGTTTTAAAGTAGTAGATTTTATTGTCGCGATACGAAATACAGTATTTATTTTATAAAACGTTGCTATTACGAGTTTTGTTAATTCTTAAGACTTCTCTAGTTAAGTTTATCACATTATTGGCCGTGATTATTCAGTCAGCTATTAAGATTTTGTTGTGAAATAATTACTGATTTCAACATGTTTTTTAAAATTACATTTATAATTTCAGAATATTTTTGTGTGTATTCATTTAAATATTGACTGTTTGGGATGTAGGAATGAGGAAATCTTTTAAACTTAAAAAGTTATGAACACTTCTTTTGTTTTTCTAGTATTTCCATCAAAAAATGGCACAAAAATTTAAATGTTTTAAAATATATTCTAATAAAAAAAAGCAAAAATATAGACCTACAATTTTTTTTTGGCTTGAATGATATTGAAACAATAGAAAAAAATATATTTTTATGTGCTACGAAAAGCAAATAATATTGGAATATGTTTTTCATTTTTTTCCGAGAAAAAGCAGTCTGCCTATCTAATCGCGCATACATGAATCTTCAGAACGAAATAAATTGTTGGGTTACAATATAACATCGAAAGAATATTTCTTACAGATAATTTTAACGAGATGCTATGGGAAAAACAAGATATTTTTACAAATATAACGAAATAATACCTAAAATGAAAACCCTTTTTATATTCATTTCATACACGAAACCTCAAAAAGAAAGAAAACTTTCTTACGTTGTTATTGAAAATTCTTAAATTTTAGTTTTCCAACTAATAACGAGAAATATCTGTAAATTGACGCTTAAGAAGTATTGTTTTTCTCGCAAGATCTTAAATTTAGGAATAAATAGACATGCTGAAAGGTTTTTTTAAGGTAATATATTAAAGTTTATCTGAGTTTTTGTTGATAAAGTATACAGTTATATATTTCTAATCATGTTATTTAAGTATTAACGATACTTACACGCCGAAAGCAAGTGAAAATTATTTAGAAATATTTTTATACTAAGGTTATTTTACTTTAAATTGTTGTTAACAATAGATACGTTAAATATATCGCATCAATATAAAATATGTGTGAAGAAATTACATGGACAAAATAATAAAACTTTGCTATGACAAAGCATATTATTTCATTAATGATTAGTTGTACGGTTTATTAAGAATGTTGTTTATTCGACCAAGCAATCCTATTAAAAACACTTTGGTGTGTTTATCTAACATTGTCTAGTAGTTAGATAATCTTAACAATAATATACGGCGGCACTGTGTCTAGTCACCATTTTTTTTTTGAATAGTGAAATATAATAGACACTAAAGGTAAACAGTAATGATACGAAATCTGTTATGATATCGCTCACCCTAAAAACATGTATCTGTAAAAATATAAACGCAATATTTTCTCAGAAAAGACAAAAATTTTGTCTTAGAATATTATTATCTTCTATCAAATATTATATATAATAAGACATTGAATAAATATATAAATATAGTATTTGTTCCTTTGAAAACAATTTTTATCTTTCGTAAAAGGATACACAAAAGATGAGTCTTACATATCTAAAATAGCTTATTTCAGACGATTATAGTAAACGTTTACATGGTTTTTTATGACAAACTTGAGGAAGATGTATCATAAAAAATGGAGATATTGTTATTTGAGATATGTCATAATTTTCACAAACGGAAATTTCTTATCGCTTTGTATACTTAAAATTTTGTAGTAGATTTTACTGTATGTAACAAATTAAGAAAAGTTTCAACGTTGACCCTGGGAAAACTTTCACCCGCAAACTTTTTATAATTGCAAACAAAATAAGATTCTAAGACAATGAATAAAAAGTAAGAAAAATGGTCAATGTAAGTGTCAAGTAAAACGATTTACATTTAGTCATTCAGAAAGTTTACTAAAACAAAACCTACAAATTTATAAAATTTAACGATCAGATTATAAAAATTGTATGTGGTATGTTTACATCAAATTCAAGAAAAGGGTGGTGTCAATAATGTAAAAAGCAAAATACATTTTTTTACTATTTTATTTTCTGTGTGTCGAGTGACAAAATCCATTTGGGCACTTTATGCCTAATATCTTTATTGCTATCGAAGTTAAAATAGTAGACTTAATAATTCAATTTATTAATAGCCAGGACACATCGCTATTTCTATGATATAATTTCATTTGTATCGTGTGTATAGTAAAAAGTGTGCTTATTTTAATTTTAAATTGATATCAATAAGGCTTTGTATAACAATCACGTAATCACGCAAGCTTTTTGAGTGATATTTAAAACCACTTTACCCTTGATTGACGTTCACTGACATTCATTTAGTTGCCAAAAATAATATTACTTTGGCATAATATAATTATCAATATCCGTCGTACATTGGATAGGGGCTTGTATTTTGTTGCGCTCAACATTTTTTTTTTATTAAATGTTAGCAACGGCATTTATCAAAGTTTTAACCACAACGTGGGTCAACTACGGCTTTTTTATCTATATTATTGTGAAATGGTAAGGAAAAAGTCAGTAAAAATTAATTTGTACCGAAAATGTGAAAACAATAAATGATCCAAGACTTTTACGCTACATTATTTTGTGAAACACACATTAACAATGTTCAACGGTATTGCTTCGGATGTTGACATATTTCATGTGGACGAAAGTGAGCTCAGACGAATGCTATTTTTTCAGTTAAAGTAGACATTTCATGAGCTTACTTGGTTGACTTTCTTTTTTGCAATCATTATTGATTGTTTTATATTATTTGTTGAATTTTTATATTTTAAATTTATATATGTTAATATTTTACGGTGCAAAAGCATTGAATTAATAATTTGTAAGTTTTGTACCGTATAGTTGTAATAAATAAAATAAAATAAAATAAAAATAAAATTAACATTTCTGTACACTCCGTTGTTTAAAGATCCAGGCTATGCGCATCGATTAGAAATCAATTGGAATGTTCCGTATCAGATTATTTTGTACAGTCATAAATTTTAGGTATCAAAAAACTCATATTTTCGAGAAAACATTGACAAATTACAAGATTAATCAAAAGAATACAATAAAATAAAAAAAATGTTTTCTTGTGATGTAAAAAATTACTCAACTCTGGCTTAAATTAATAATACCTCAAAGCTTTCAAAGTTTTCTAAGTTATATTTGTATAAATAAAATAAATGTTAATAAAAGCGGTTTTTATTACAAATACAGACGGCTGAAATGAGCACAGACATGATCTAAACTTTCGTTTGCTAAAATTTTCTTTATATAGCAAGAGGATATATCATTGTTGCTTTAGAGTACACGTATGCAATAAATACTTGATTGAAATAAAGAAATTACAAATACTCCTTTTTTATTGGTAGTTCAGCGATAAAGAAATTATTGTTTTGCGTGATGGTAATTTTTTAATGAATTTGTACATATTAATTAAAAAAATCAATATATTATATGATAAGGAATGCTCGGATGCAAACTCTTAAAAACCCACGAAAATACAAAACATGGCTTATTTACTGTTTTTTTTTTCAATTTGATATGTCTATCACGTTGAGCATTGAGAATTTAAAAGTTTAAATATTATGTATTTGCAAGGACCAGTATATAACCGACATCAGATGCCTATTTTAAAAACGTTTTTTTGGAAAATCAAACATGTTATTACAAAAGATTAAATTTTTCTACCAGTTCCAGTGCCACCTGTCGAATTCTACGCCGGTTATACTAAAATACATATTTTTTAAGACTTATTCTTGAATGAAATTGAGTTGTATATTGAACAACGAATTAAAAAAATGTTATGCATATATTGTTATAAATAAAAAACACAGTTTTGATAATTTAAATATTTTAATAATGTTTAATAATGTCAAGCCACTATAATTTATAAAAAAATAATTCAGGAGTTGAAAGCTTTCCACATACTTAACTAATTCAAAAGTGGTCGGAGCTGTTCGATTTATAAGGAAATGAATGCGGCTCAAAAATTGGAACATTCCTGAAAATAGGCTTTCACCGGAAGTATTCAAGGGTTTTGTACAATAGGCTTCACAGTTTGCTCGGGGACCCTCGGAATAACTCGGATACACTCGGCGACCTCAATGACGGCTTGACCTCTTATTTAAAGTGGCTTGTCTTTATATTATTTTACGAAACAACACTTTTAAATACACATTTAAGCTCAACGAAGAAAGAAACCTGTACTTGACGCGCATTATCTTGCTTTAGTCATTTTTAAGTACTCTATTTAAAAATGAAAAATCTTATTAACATTGCAGAATACTGTTAGTACTGTTAAAATAAAATTATTTTTATTGTCATAGTAACTTAAATAAATATTAGTTATAAAAGATATTTGTTTTTCTTTTTATTGTTGATGACTGGTTAGTGTAGCATTCCACTCAGTTTAAAAGCGCCTTTTTTGCCGTACTGGCTATTTTAATATTTTCGATGGTTTCGGCGGTAACTTTGTCGAAGTTCATTTTAATATAAAATTTAAAATAACTTTGATTATTCCACGTATTGTGTTACTAACTGTGACACGTGTTTCGCCTCTTTCAGAGGCATCGTCAGACCAACTAACGCAAGATTGCGATTGCGTAGTTCTGACGATGGTGAGCCGAAATAGCTATCAACTATATTTTTTAAAAATAATTTTGTAGAACTAAAATACATTGCTATTTTTTCACCGTGTTATAATGGAGTTCTACCAAGTGTATGCCAATTCAATCAATTAAGAAAGTAAAATAATTACACATCCACGTCAAAAGTATGCCATTTTAAAATATATTTGGAATTTTTATAACGGTTCTCATAACGAACGGTGATCTTGTTGATTACAAATAACCAAAATATTTGATTAATTTTAGTTTTTACTACGATTAATAAAACTTTTTATATTGTTTCCCGAAGAAAAAAATGACAAATATTATCATTTTTTGGTTTTAATTGAATTTTCATTGTGAGATCAATGTAGCAAAACTTCCTCGTTTTATTCACCTTAAAGATAACGGTTCTGACTATTTAGCGATGAGTAAACTTGGGGTATAATGTCTATTAAAATTTTCATCAAGCCAACCCTTGCTTACATAAATATGCTATCAAATGCAAAGAATTTTGAAAGACGCATATAAAATCTGAAATGAGATGCTTTATGACGCAATAATATTTTTTTATTAGACTTTTTTAAGAAAGGTGGGCTTTATAATACCCGGAAATTTTTACGAACATTTAAAATTTTAATCAGATTTTCAAAATGAAATATTTTTAATTTGTTCGGATGTGTACACTAACTTTATATGAAGTAGAGTTGCCAAGTACTGAATACTTTTAGTTTATTTTAACAGAAACAGGTTTTAGCTAAATCAAACGAACCTTATATAATTAAAGTAAATAATCGTTACACTAACATTGGAGGCGTGTTTTTCATCGTTTACGATTTTTTACAAATAAATGAAAATAGACCAAAAAATTTATTATACAATATTGTCACACATCAATTGCTTGGTAAAAATTAAATCACTTTTTTGATTTAATAATATATTTATGTATGGTTTTTTTGACTTAGCTAAGCCTCCACTTAACATGCAAAAAGTTCGTACTAAAGTGGATCATTAAATTATAAATAAAAAAAGCCAAAAATTTTCATAGTTCTTTTTAGATTACATAACATAATATTTTTGATTATGTGGTGCGAGAACAAAGGTTTTACGACTATTGGGAAATGTTTTAAAATCGTTATGGACAATGGTTTTTGGGTGAATTTAATTAAATAGACGCAGAAATGAAAGATTTACAATCAGTTTTTAGATCGCTTAGAAAATAAAGAAATGCTGCTTAGAAATTTATTTCATCTTATAAGAAAAATCTTATTTTATTTTTTATGCCTTGTTACCAAAAGAAGGACTTTTTCGCCCACCGCTGTGTTGCTGTCACTTCCATACATCGTTTGGCTTAATAAATGAGAGAAGAAATATCCACTAAAAGAAAGGGATGTTAAGGATACAATCGTCGTTTATTTTACTACAGTTCCACGTTTATAGGCCGTTAAACGATAACCACATTCAATAAATGCTCCTTTTAACCAAAATAAAGGCTTAGGACGATGAAAAACATAACAAAGATTTGGGCTCGTTTTTGTATCTTATTTCTTCCATTATACCATATTTCAAGTAATGCTGTTTTAAGAGCTTAAAAACTCTTTATTGAAACATTTTAACATTTTGTAAAAAATGTTCTATACGTTTTAACACTTTTTTAAACAAATAATACTTTGAATTGTTACAACTTTTTACGATTCACGGGTTTTGTCACTGACGACCTCGGTTTCGCCTTTCGGAATCTTCAGACAATTTGTTACAAGAATGCAACAGAACTGACAAAGTTCAATCAGTTCAGTATAAGTTCTGTTGCATCCATGTGACAGATTGCCTGAAGATGCTGAAAGGCGAAACCCGGGTCGTTAGCGAGAAAACATATGGAATCGTACAAAGTTTTAACTATTATAATTTGATATTGAAATTCCATCAAGCACCTTCAATCGATATCGTAAAACAGTATTTAATTTTAATTGACACAACATTGTATGCATATATTTAAAAAAATACATTTATACATTAACACCTATACAAAAGTGACTATCAAAATATCAATCAAAAAATAATAATTAATTATGAACTCCGCATTACAGTTAGATACTTATGCGTTATATTCAGAAATTCAATATAAACCAGGGCTGTGGAAACGTTATAAAACAAATAACTCCGACATCGATCAAAAACTTCGACAAAAAAAAAAAAAGCAGTCAGTTTTTTTTCCTATCTTTCCTATTTATGTGAATTAAATTAAAAATCAATCAACCAATCGGGAAAATTTTTCATTGAGATATTCTTCAGAATCTTCTTATCGAAAATTTCACTACTCCAACATTGACCAAAAACAAGACACTGACTCCAGCCCTTAGATGAACAGATATCTTATTATAATTCAATGTGAAAATAAGAGTAATGATAAATTATAGCATTTACTGTAAAAAATAAAAATATTTAGCTCTTCGCAGATTGAATGTTAAATAACTAACTTCACCTATTGTCACAAATGAATAGGAAATTCAACGATTATTTTACTTTTCTACACAGAGAAAACTATTTTTCATTAAATTGTAATTACCATTAAATTTACTAAAGCCACTGCATTTGACAGTTCAATCCGATAGTAACAATGCTTTGGAATATTTTCTACTAGCAATTCTAAATAACCAACTATTACATTCCTATTTGTTACTTTCGAACGTTTTACAATTAATTCGAAAATATTGATTCTATATATATATATATCTTTTATTTTTTGTGCAAGAAGTCAAATATTTTTTTTTGTTCGCTATTTATTAAATGTTCAATAATACCCAACCCAAATCAAATGCCATGACTCATTAAGTAAACATGGATAGAAGGCTTTAGCTATAAATGCCCCAGGGGTGTGTTTCTTAAACATAATTCAAAATCAACAAAGGCAGATTGCTTTCATTAGTGCCAAGGCAAAGTTTCTAAGTGAAAATTAAATATGAATTGTCAAAAATAAGAAATAAACAAAAAAAAAACGATTTGACCAATCTAAATTAAGCTATTTAAAAGGTAAAAACAAATTTTAAGTCAAAGATGTTGGAAGATCTACTTTTTTATTGATTCAATTGGCATTAACTTGGTGGAGGAAGACGTGAGCCGAAATAACTATCAACTATATCTTAACTAAAATATATTGCTATTTTTTACTTCTATTTTTTATTCATGATTATTTTTATTGACACCCAGTAAACATACCATATTAATTTCAAAAGACGATTTGAAACTATTTTTTACACTGCTTTTAAATAACCAGTGAACACTTTTTTTAAGAGCAACATACAAATCAAAAATATATTATTTTATCGCTTATACCTTAAATAACAATGACTGGAATCAGTATTGTAAAACCATTTTTTGAGGTTATTTTATCCGTTTATTTTTTAATAAAAGCACAATAAGGAGTTGTATTTATATTATTTAATATAATGCCTGCCCAACAAAAATTTCATGGTTATAGTTTTAAATTAGGTAGTATAAGTCAGACCTGTTTTCAAGACTTCATGATTTTTCTTTAAAAGTGTGGTTTATAATTATGCAAAATAATTTCAGTTCTTGCAAAGAAAAATTGTTTACGAGAAGACATGTGTTATAAAACAGTGAAAATGATTTACACTTTTAACAGTTAATTAATTTAATTATAAGGTTATAAAAGTTTATCACTCTACGTGTGGCGGGGCTAAGAATCAATAAAATATATTGGATTATAAATTATTATTTTAAAGTTAGATAGGTTACCCGATAAGATTATGTCAACACGCACAAAGCTTTCAGAAGTTATTAAATTGAAGAAAATAACAATAACAGTAAGCTTATATTTTATGTTTTTCTTATGAAGTAATTTATATTTTTTTAGGTAGCTTAGAAAATATAATGTTTTTTGGAAATAAAAAGGTTTTGACCAATTTTGTACTGTATCGACCCACAAATCAAATAATGATTGTTAGTGTACCATGATTTGACACCGAGCACGTAATTGAATAACCTGAAAAGCCGACGATAGTCGCTCGTAATAATCAATGAGCTTAATATCGAGACATTTTTATTTATTCTTCTTTCTGTTTTAGTTAAGCCATAGTAAAAAATTGGTAATATTACGAAAAAAAAGATAAATGAAATGATTATTTTTTTCAAACGGATTTATTTTATAACTTAGCAACGTTGAATATTTCTATGATTCTTTTTTTTGGAAAATAAATAGACTTTATGTTTTTAAATATCTGACTGCAATATTAAAATCAGTAAGCCTGGCGAATACTCACTATGAAAATAAAATCAATTTAATTCTATAAAGATGTTGTTTACATGATATCTTACTTTTACTGTTTATTATTTTAAAATTATTAATTTTCACTTATTCACAGTCGCAATTCAACAATCAAATGTTTTAATTCGGAATAAAAAAACTGGAATTGTTTTTATTTATAATGTCGAAATTTGTTCTGTTCTAGCTACGTTTGTTTGGAAAAACGAAATTCAAAAAAATCTGCCAAAATTGAATAGTTTATTCAATTTATTTTGATGCTGTACTGATTAATCATAAGCAAGTCAACTTTTCTCTCGCCTGAACAGATTTCTCATTTTATCTTTCGTCTCTCACATTTTCTTAATCTTATCAATCGCAAAATATTACAACCACGTGTGTTTTGTTTTTTGGAAACAAGTATTGACAACGTCGACATCAAAACAACAACATAATATAATAGGCATCTTCTAGGACGAACAGATCCATGTCAAGTATAACTTAATTAGCTTCAACATACAACATTACTTTCGCCACGGGCTGTATTACAACGAGGCCTTTCTTTCTTTTTACTTTATGGCCTAGTTAAAATTAGAAAATACTCGTTTTTACAACGTAACATAATGACCGTAAAATTTTATTTATATTATATAATGTCACTTTTCAATTTTTCGCTCAGCCTCATTCACTGAACACTTCGCTATAACTAAATCCATTAAAGGATGTTTTGTTATCTCTTCAGACTGGTAAAAAATACTTGTTATTAATGGTTTTGTCTTAACCATATATGATACTATTGTCAAAACATTTTTTTCACAAATTGTTTCTAGTCTCCGCACAAATTAAGGGAAACAACTCCTTATCAACAAGACTTTTCGGTTGAATAAATAATATATTTCATATCAAAATAATAATTTGAAGGCAGATATAACTTGATTTTTTTTATTATCACTGACTAATAATAACATGCATCGATTGATTTTTTTATATAAAATATACACTCATATTTAATGCACTATTAGATAAACATTGAATCCTGCAACCCACTAAAATAAAGATATATTTTATATTAAGATACGAGATTTGTAAAGGTAGTTTATTATGTTATAAAACAAACTAGTATATTTCAATTTTCTTTGTATACGAAATTTGGTTGTGGCCACTATATGAACAGCGTTGGCCTGATTAGACTGGAAAACTCTTCAGCCGTCTAATACATTCATAAAATGAATACAAGAGAGCCATCAATCATAATTATTATTTGGTAGCGGTATAAAAGGCACCACAGGGAACTCCCTTGGTACGTTTGACGCATCAAATCCCCGAATGAAAAGATTTTTGAAACTTGTAAAACTGTGGTGTTGTAGCATAATTTTCTTTGAAATATATTTCTGTACACGTGGTGTTTCATTTTACTGTTTTCATTTCATTAAATTTCCATTTTGCCACTTTTACTTCAAGGTTTTCTTACTCCTGTATATATTAATACGGTTTTTGATAATAAGTTATCATTTTAAAATGGCCAAATCTCAGCGCATAGAATAAATATATTGTTTATGTTTTAAAATTGAAGTCATATTTTGAACAATCTATATTATTTTTCTAAGAAAAACGATTTACTTAACTTGATGTATTTGATAAGACGTAGTATATATTTAAAAAATCCTCAATGAAAAGAATTCACTTGATATATATTAAAAGAGAAAATAATAATTTTTATATCAAAATAAATAAGTTATTGATTACTCTTAATCCTAAGTGTAATAAGACAATAATATTAAACGTTTAAAATATATCTACACATTTAAGCAAGTCAAAGTTTAAGTTCTGAATAAAAATATTTATGATTATTAAAATAAATTAAATTGTAGAAACTTTTTGAAAACATGAATAAGTAAGCGGTTAAATTTATTATATAATTGAAAGATCTAAGCAGTTTTTTATGTTTATATCACCTTATGATTTATCACGTATTTTTAATTTTATATTTTCTAGAGTCTCGTACCTTTACAGTCATGATATTAAAAGGAACATTATAAGAATATATCTTTAAATTTTCAGTGGAATTTATTAAAAAGAATTTCATAATTTTCAATTGAATATGAATATAAGTACTTTACTTCAATAAATGTTGAAAAAAATTATATTTCAATTTATTGATTGAATTGGCATTCACTTGGTAGAACTCCATTATAACACGGTGAAAAAAATTAGCAAAAAAATTCATCGGGAGATCAAAAACTCAATAAACGTAGCTTTCAAGGTCAACAATAACTTAGGCAGACATCTTAAAAATAGTAAAGATAAAATTAATAAACTGGACAGAAGCGGTATTTATAAAATGTCCTGTGGCTCATGTTTATCCGTTTATATCGGACAGACAGGTAGAAGTATATCTACTCGAGCTAAGGAACATGTAAGATCATTCAACAGTAAAAAAACAAATTCACAATTTACTAATCACGTTATTAATGAATCACATAATATAAATTCAAACTCAGCGCCTAAATGTTTGCATCTTTGTAGTAAGGGTCGGAGAATGAAGGCTTTGGAACAGCTGTAAATCAATAGACACCAATTATCACAAAGGATTCTTAACGAACAAACTAACATAGTATCGCCACTTCGTCCAGCCGTTGTACAAAGGGGTGGTATGATTTGCTTCCATAAGGACCACTTCCGTCCCACATATAAACTTATTGTCATAGACATCTATTGTTTCATTTATAATTTTTGAAAATTTAGTGTCATTGTGTTAAAGTAACAAGCTAGGCCGTTGGAACAGGAGAGAGGATGTGTTGTGTGCCTTTTCTGCACAGCTATATATAGATAAGCGAATGTTAGTTTAAGCATAGTTCTGACGATGGCATGAGCCGAAATAGCTATCAACTATATTTGTTAAAAATTATTTTGTAGAACTAAAATACATTGCTATTTTTTTTTTCACCGTGTTATATTATTTCAAATTTTTAGATTCAAAATACATTTATTATATAAAAAATACTTAAGAGAGCTATACTGATTGGTTTAAGATATTTAAAAGAGTTTTTCATAAGTTACAATAATTCACATGTGGATGAAGAGGAATACTGTCGGAGTGTCGCCTTCTTTCCATAATTACAATAAACTACATTTAAAAGAAAATTTAACAAAAAAGAACTTTTTATAATAATATATTTCAGTTGTTTTTGGCACTTTTATTTTTGTTTACATTTATTTCAACAATAATCAATTAAAATTAATTAATTTCATGTTTTAAGTTCTCTACAAAGAGCTGATAAATTTAAACATTCTAAAATCATAAATTAAAAATTAATTTTGGTTTCAATGATGACAGCATTGAAAATATTGAATATTAATGCCTCTCTCAGTATTCTGAACACGTGTTGTTTTGTAGCGTAATGGTTTTTGAATATTTGAATGACTAAATTAATTTCTGACAATGATAAACTTATAAAACGAAAATATGTTTATAAATTAAATTTAGCCGTATTTTTGGGACCTTGAAAAAATAATTATTGGATGAAAACTGAGGAAATGGAAAAATAATTTCAATCTTCGCCTAAGACTCTAGTTTTTTTTCAAAGTGGATATTTAAGTTGCCAATCAGAATAATTCACGATGATGAAAACGAGGCATACATGAAACCATGTAACTATATATATTCAGCCAGTTCCCAGTGTCGGTTGACACTTTATAGTATTATAACAACAAGGGAATGCGTTTCAGATTTGCAGCTTTATTTTTTTGCACAGTGGGGTTTAAATGAGGTTGCATGTGCTTATGATTTATATTGTCAAAGGCACAAGCAACACATGAAAAATGACAAATTTTTATAAAAAAAAGTCTAAAATATGAAACAGAAGATTAAAAATTGACTTACAAATCAAGGACAACGATAAATTCTATAATCATAAATCCTGATTTCATAAAACGATATATATTAATGAATTATTTAGTGACTTCTTTTTAAAAATTATCCACCTTTTTTGATACTTTAATATTTATTGATCAATTCTATAGTAAAGGGATATGCCAATATTTACCACATTTTTTAAAACTAAATAAATTCAATTGTAACAAATGAGTATTAAAACAATTTTGTTATTTATAAGTTCATTATGATGCATAAAATAGAATAAGAGAACAACATAGAAATTCCAATATCTCACTGAGTACTAATAAATTATTCAAGAAATAAAATTGCTTAATACTTAAATATATATATAAATATAACACAATAGAATACCTTTTTGTCCAAATATCTTCAATAAAGAGTGTATCGTCATTATAAGCTCAAATAATCTCACGTTAATTTAAATGTTTTTTTTTTCACACAAAACATCACTGTTAAGCGGAATATAAGTCGGTTAGTTCATACAATTTACCGAAATGCCTTGTTGGTAAATGTCGTAAAACGGTAAGAATAATAAAATTTATATATGAATGCACAAATATTACATGTAAATGCGATATTATTATGCAGGATTTTCATAATCTCCTTAAGGTGTAATGCTTTCATAAAATGGCATAAGAGCAGGTGTTAGTGAGGTGGTAACGAAATGCATGTACATACCAGGCTCATGAGAATGAAGTCACGCAACCCAATATTTTTAAACTGATTGACTGTGAAGATACTAAAATATTCTATATAAAATTTATAACACGGCAGAGCAATATAATCGATCTGATTTAAACGAATGTTAAGATTAGATAACGAAAATTAGTAAATAAACATTTGATACAAGTTTTAAAACAAGCTAATACTCAAAATTACAACTTAAGATCTTTAAACAAGAGTGCACATCCCATTTAGAAATCAATGGCTTTACAATAGAGCGACAAAGTACAAATATATATATTTTTTTTAATTATTTTAGTTTAAGAGTTTTTATGATTATTTCTAATGCTATAAAAAATAATAAAACGTTGATAAATTTTCTTTTTTTATACACATTTTAGTTATACACAACATTTCTTCTTTTGAATCAATCAGTTTTACAAGTAGGATAGATTGGTTATAAAAAAAAAAAATATATATATATTTTCCAATACTTTTCATTTAAATTTTGCTTTTACTAAAATTTTAAGTTTCTTTACTATGGATAATAAGTTTCTTTATACATTTTACGATTTTAAATAGGATACTCATTTAATTCAAAACCACTGCAATTCTGTGAACTAGTACAACTGAAGAATACATGTATAATATTTATATTTATTTCCAAAGAACACATCACGCTTAAAGTAAGTCGATATGGTACAACTCATTACACTAATGGTTGAATTATGCTTTTATTTTTGAAAGCCATGTAATTTTTGCAAACGTAATAGTATTAAATGCATTCTTATGAAAGTAGATGTGCATTATTTATTAGATTTTTTTCTAAATATGTGTGTGTGATACGATTGTTGTTGATGTATCTATAATAATCATCTTTTTGTGACAAAGCAATGTATTGATATGAATAAAAAAAATATATTTTGTAATAACAAACAACCTAAGCTTAAAACGATAAATATTGTAAAAGAAAACTTTTCCGGTTCAAAGTAAAAAACCATTTTTTTAAGTGTATTTTGACTATTTAATATTTCAGTGATCACGATCGGATAAACTTCATCGCAAAAATTAGTAGTTGATAGCTAAAAATTCTTGCTATAAGTGAAACCGGTCTTGATCATCAATATTTCAAATAGTAGAAATCGTACAAAAAGAGTGTTTTTATTAGTTAACATTCCATCAAAAGATGACAGTGAACACCCTAAAAGTGATGGCTTCTTATGTTTAGAAAACGTGTCTTAGAGAACCTATAATCATAAAAGTACTAAGCATAATTTATTACATTTTAAACATTCAGGTGTTTCATCGGTAACAACGTTTTTGTCTTAAGCTTAAAGCACATAAAGAAAAAAACATTCGTCAACCTTCGATCGTTATAGCATATTACATGTAAAATGTCAGTGCAGGACAATACTAACGAACTTTATTTATTATCATGTCTCTTGCTGTATTTCAATTTAAATATTCTTAATCAAATTTGAAAGAAACAGGCAGTTTGTGTCTACTATAAGCATTTAAAATATTTATTACGTACATTGTTGTCATTCTTGAGTATTTTTTTGAAAATATGAAAGTGCCTTTTCAAAGATAAAATGGAAATAAAATTTGATACCTCTTCCACATCTGTTTGAAAAACTCAACCAAGTAAAATTGATTGGAAAGAACTTCATAAATTTGCCTTTTTGTAGACAAATTACAACAAAAAACGTATGACACATAATAACTTCTTTGAAAACGAATAAACAAGAAATTTATTATGATGATAACGAAGATTTATTAATATGTCTACTGTAACATATGAAAATAATAAAATACAATAAACATATTTATAAATAATAATTACATACCAAAGCCTTTTTCTCAATAAAAAAAATACCTTTTAAATTCTCCAAATACAACACTACGAAAACAAAATGTCACGCATTTAATATTTATGAAATTTAGTTTTATTTACCTTTCAACGCTGTACATCCATTATAAATAAAGTCAAGCAGTTAAAGACCCAATAATAAAGCTAGCAATTTCAATTGAAAATTTATGAATTTCCACGAAACTACCATTAAATCCATCCAAAATAAGGCAGTCAATTATTAACTCATTACAAGCAGCTTGGAATAAAAACGTAAGGATGAACTGAATGATACAAAAATAAAAAGTAGTTGGTTGGTCAGCACTTATCAATAATTAAAAAGTGATATATTTTCATCATTGCATTGAATCTGCAAACAGTTTTCTCATGTCTGTATGAGGGAAAATTGTATTAATTTTTCACAATAATTATGATGTTTTTAATAGAATTTTGTATAACATGATACAAATTTTCAACGTTTTCATACCATCAATCACAAAATCATATACCACGAAATTTAATGTCACATGCGACTCAAGTATAAGCTATGTCGATCTATAGATGTATGATGAACTTAAATGACGTGTTGTCCAGTAATTAAACAAAGCATGACGTAGAAAACGGTCATGACAAATTCACAAAATAGTTTTAATATATATATAATATAATATAATGATTATTTTGAATATGAAAGATATTTAAGAAAGAGGATCCTTTTAAGGCCTAGTTGGATGATAAATTACACTTATTAATTTATTGTAATAAATATCAAACTTATCATATGTTTCAAAAAAATATGAAGAGTCTTGTGAAAATTTTAAAGATATTAATCAAATTTAAATACATTTATATTTTCAGTAAAAAGATATAATTGTTTTGATTTATGAAATTGAAAAACAAATGCTTTATTTGGAACCCAAAATGTTTATGATTCAACAAACTCTGTTATGCGATTGTTTTTTTTTTCATAAATGAAAAAAGACAAACGTATTTGTCGGAGTTCTTTTGAAAACGGCAAATATAAATGATTGTTAGGAGGGGGTATTAAGGGGGAATAAAAGACAAACATAAATTGTACAAAAACCGCGAAGCAGAAAACTTTCCTTTTGACAAAGTTAATAATTCACATAGTACCAGAAAATGAAATACAAAGAATGACAATGTTTGAAGAAAAATGTTTATTTTCTTGACATTTCATAATGTCTTAACTAGCTTTTGTAAAATATAATTTAACTAAATATAAAAATATCTTTATAATTAGAGCTTTAGGAAATTGTATAGTAGTTCACTAAAATTTGAACAAAGTTCTTTATTGACGGTTGTAAATCTTCTGATACAATACAATCAAAACACTTTTTTACTACAGGTATATATGTGTGGAAAACAAAAAGACTTTAAATTATTTTAATAAACAGACGAACAAATTATTTTTTGTAATACATATTAATATTTTTACATGTCACTAAATTTTTCAGTATGTTAGGAAACAGTGAAAATGTGATTGTATGATGTGTATTAGAATAAAAAGTGCTTAAAAATCGTTTATTATGAAAATTATGAATTTAAACGAAAAACTATTGATTAAAGATGTTCTATACACAAAATGTTACATTAAATGGGCACATAGATTGTATTTTATAATTACTATGTAGTTTATTATTGAAATTATTTCAGCGCGTGCCAAAAATACCATTCATAAGTTTTAAATTAAGAATTTCGAGTCTTCTCAAGAAGCCTCTAATTTTAAATAATAACATCATGATAGATTGTTTACGAGATACCAGAGTATCTTTGAAAGAATTTATCATTTTAACAGGACATTAAAAATGCGGAGGGCGCGAAGTGAAACTGAATATTATTATAAAAAACAACCTTTCTCTTTGCTTGTGAAAATTGACACAGCTCTTACAACTGTTTAGTAAGCAGATTTTCTATCCCATTGTTTTTTTTCAACTTAGAAGCATTATATCGATTCAAAATTAAAAGAGCGATATAGTCAATAAAAACATTTTAAGCAATTCAAATTTAATAATCTATTTCCAAAATCAAATAAAATATTTCTTTCAGGGTTTCTATCATAAAGAATAAATTAGATTTTGTATTTAAGAAGAGCTCATGAGAAAAAATAACCATTATCCAAAAGATATTTAATTCCAATTATATTTCTTGAAATTAGTGGAGATTATCATTTCATAAATAATTACAACGAACAAAATCCAAATGCGAAAAAAATATATTTATTACTATGAACTCTTGATTGAGATATTCTACTGAGTAAAACAAATTATTTGATAAATACTAATTACAATACAACATTTTTTTCCGAGCATGGTTAATGGAGAAACGAAAATAAAATTAACAAGTTTTTGATGATAAATGAGAACAATATAAATGCGTGTTTATCTTTAAATTAAACAAAACATTTAAAAAAATAAAACACAACATTTTTAGTCCAGCAATATAAGCTAAAAGTTTATATGCGAGGTTACTTAATGGTTGTATTTATCTACGAATTCGTAGTTTCAAGGTATCGTTTTCTATTTCAAAACAATAATACAAAATGTTTTTGTATCAAATAGTTGAAAGGGTAGAAAACCGTTTGATATCTGCTGAAAAGAGAACAGAATTTAATCTATATAAGGGCCAACCACTTTGTTATTACAATTTCAGAAGGAAAATGAAATCTGTTTTGGGTGAGAAAGCTACCACCCAAACTTGCTTTATTTAAGGAGACAATGGACTAATTGTCGTATTTAATAGAAGGTTGTTACATTTTAATGGATATGAATTATATCCCATGAGGTTCGGCTTCAATTTATATAAAATAAGCTCTGGGAAAGATAACAAGATAATAACCTATCCCATTCATATTTAGAATATGTATTCCTCGTTTTTATCATTTAGCCCAAATAAATAAAGTATTTATATTGTACTCTATTTTTCTTGAATTATTATATTTTTATTTATGAATGTGAAATTGAGACTGCTTTTTGCGAGTTATTGCTTTGCCAATCGTATGTGAAATAAAAAATACAGTTAATATTGCAAGTTATGAACTTTTGATTTTTAGAAAAATGTAAAAATTCCTAAAGCGTTTTTCAATTCAAGCAGAATTTCCTGTTTAAGAACAATGAAAATTTTTCCAGACCATTGCATACAAATTCTACGAAATATAATATTATTCCGTATGAAAATGAAATAAATACATCGTGATTAATGTCCTCTCAGTCAAAAAAACACCACAATATTGATTGAATTGGCATTCACTTGGTAGAACTCCATTATAACACGGTGAAAAAATAGCAATGTATTTTAGTTCTACAATTTTTTTTTTTAAATAGTTAATATCTATTTCGGCAGAACTATGCTTAAACTAACATTTGCATATCGATATATAGCTGTGCAGAAAAGGTACACAACACATCTTCTCTCCTGTTTTAACGGCCTAGCTTGTTGCTTTCTCGCTATATAACTAAATTTTTCCAGAATTGTAAATGAAACTAAAAGGCGGCTATGACAATAAATTTACATGTGACACGGAAGCAAATCAGATGGGGGAGAGGTTGAGTTAATGGGAAAGACAATATATTAGTTTTTTCGTTAAGAATGCTTTGTGATAGTTGATGTCTATTGATTTCCAGCTATTCCAAAGCCGTCATTCTGCGACCCTTACTACAGACACCACAGTCTCTTTTTTACTACGCATGCAAAGACTATATTCAAAATCACTGTCTACATCAGGAAAAAATACAAAATATAATATTAAGAATGTTGCTCATGTTTCATAAATTTCACTTCTCCGAGACATACTCGAATCCCCTTATATCCGAAAAAGAATACTACTGAAGACAACAGATCAAATCGTGTTCATTGTACAAAATCAGGATAATTCGTAATCATGAATTCAATATAACAAGGATAATAAATAAAGAAAAGAATATCTATCCTGTTCTAGTAAAACCACTCAAAGCAATATGGTAATAGAAATCGTCGCTTTACATAAAATATTGATTGAAATATCTGAATTTCATTTACTCGCAAAGAAGAAAGAGACATTCTCTTAATACAGAAAACTTGAAGAAACTCGTCGAAGAAAATTATTCATTGAGTTATATTAACAGAAGAGCATAATAGTATTTGAATAAATACTTGTATTAACCTTTTAGTTTTATAAAGGTAGTTTAGTTCAGATGTTATTAGTTCATACATAACATAATATATATAAATTGCAACCATTTTCAACCAAAGATTTAGTACTAAGTAAGATTGATAGCATCTAATATGATCAAAAAAATAATAATTTGTAATCTTTCTTTAATTCAATTGTAAGACTTTTTCATTATGCACCAAATTAAAAAAACATTCTTTTTAAAAAATACAATGTTTTTTTATGATATTTAATCAAAACTTATTTCAAACCTAAGACATAAATATTTAAGGCTATCACGATAAAGTTATGACAAGCATATTTCCATCTAATTGTCTTTTTAAAAATCAAACTTAAAATTTTTAAAAGTATAAGAAAAACAATGAACGAAGTTTATAAGAAATATTATATCTAGATAGTGCAATGCTAACTAGCTGAAAGAATTAAGTAGTACCATTTTTCTACAATTCACATATTTATTTTATTAAGTCTAGATAACACCAGGTTTTTATTTTTTAAGATATGCAGTGTGGTTGAAAAGAAAATTCAGATTTTACGACTAGTTTTCTTTTGTGATATTTAAAGATTTTTTTCATTTCGTCAATCGCCTGACTGGCATGTATTTATAACGGTTGTTTTCCGGTAACTTCGCTTACCTGTTTCTCCAAAGATTAGCCGTTTTCGACATCTCTATCCAACCAGAAAATTGTTTGCTTTCCCGTTTCCCTATGACCTGCGGGAATACTGAAGAAAACTTTGTTCATGTATATCTGCTACCGACCCGAAAATATATGTTATATGTTAATTTTAGCTGCTTGAATAGCATTAAAAGTATTTTAAATAATAAAACACATTTTATAGTAATTATTCCCACAATATATTTTTTGATCAGGACCGGTTTATTAATCATTATCAATTCGATTTGAAGCATTATCAACTGATGATGATCAGTGTTAATGCTCGCGATGAGCGAAACCGGTCCTGATCAAAAAATATATTGTGGAAATAAGTACTAAAAAATGTGTTTTTATTATTTAAAATATCATGCATTTCCATCAAGAAGTGACAGTTAACACCTTAAAAGTGAGCATTAAAAGTGTTTTTCAACTCTTTAAGCTCGTGTCAACTTTGTGTAATTTCATTTATTTTTATGAAATCTGGAAAAAGACAACTTCGATGACATTCCAATGGCGTTAATTAGTGTGACAGTTTTTTTTCACTTTATGTATTTTTTCAAGGAGAAGACCATTGTAAAAACTATGTTGAACATTGATAATTATTGTATTTTTGGTCTTAACACCTCAATGAGTACTTAAAGTGACGGATAAAACAACAAATTTAAGGCGAAATTCGACCTTATTCATCAACAAAGTCTCCTTCAATAGTAATACATTCCTTCAAACGTTTCTCTAACATTTCAATGCATTTTTTACGGAATGCTTTGACCAGCCCTTCAAAATACGCTTTAGTTTTGGCGATCACCTTTCAACTAGAGACATATGTTTTTCTTTCCAAACGGCATTCTTCTAAGGTCCGCGAATGGTAAGTCACCCACCTTTTTTTATTTTTTGTCTCGATGGAGCCGATGGGTTGTTAAGACGTTAACAACACTTGTAAAGTCATTGCTTTGCCTTAGTACTATTTTTCCGATCAAAAACCAATGTTTTATTAATACAAAAAAATCCATCTTTTCCCTTGTTTTGAAAAGTAGCGTTACTAAAACTCCTGAAAAATGTAAAGTAATGGTTGGAATATCATGATATTTTGACATTTATATTGCTTGAATGTTGGAACTGTTAAAAATAATAATTATATGACTGTCAATAATGACGCCACATATAAGTTACTCTGCAAAGTTTTTGGGTTTATTAATAAAAATATTCTTTATGATGTTAATCAATAAAAATTGTTATGAATATTTTTTTACTTCTTCGTTCAAGAAAGGTTTGCAAATATATATATATATATATATTTGCAATATTAAATAAACATTAAATTAATTTTAAAGTAATATTGTTTTAATATTGCAAATTAAAATTTGCAATATTAAAACGATATTACTAAATTAAACATATATATATATGTGTGTGTGTTTAATTTAGTTGTGAGAAGAAATTAGTATCAAACCAATCAAGTTATTTCACTTACACATATTCTGACAAAATAATTTTACCTCCAATTTTCCAAATATTTTATTATATTTTCATTTTAGCCATATAATATTTTGTAACACCATTTCGCTTTTACTGCTTTTGCTGATTTGTTTCTCCGTCCTATTTTCTTCTATCTATTATGATATTGGAATAATTTTTCAAAATGTGTATCAAATAAGATTTTTTAATAAATACAGTGTATTATATTACTACAGGGGTAATAACTTTCATAGTTCTACTTTACTATAATACTTTTTAAAACGTTATTTATTGTAGGAAAATATCCGGTTTTTAACTAAAAACTTAATTCAAATACTTCAATGTAGTATCATCCAGCGGTTAAAAATGCAATTTTGTATATCACGGAGGGTTGTCCAATTTGTCTGCGATTCGAGTCGTGAAACAAATGAATGACGGATAAAAAACGCCAACGCCAATCTATAGGATTGTTAATTTTTCTCCCATACGGGCGAAGTGACTTGATTTCGAATGTCAGTCGACCCAATTATTAATAACGGGCAGTGACGATAAAACGGGAGAGGATTTGTTTTATTTTTGATAAACTTTATTCGTTGTACTTCCTCAGTATTAAAACACAAATTTTTTATAGATTTTTATTAAAATGAATGAATAATAAATTATCGCGTTGTGTCTTTTTTTTCATAATTGATTCATCATAAATCTTGGAATCAAGCGGTTACAAAACCATATCAAAATAATATGCAATGGCAGAGTTTCCCAAATTCTTTTCAGCCGCGAAACACTTTGTAAATCCAAAGACTTAAATGGAATATTAAGCTTATTTTTTTAGTCGGCTAAATCTCAACAATTTTTTTTTCAGGATTCGTGGAACATCAGTGTAAAGCAAAGCATTGTGTGATAAACTAGGTACTATGGTGGTTTTTAATTTTTAAATGTGATAGCACTTTTTAGCAGCCACTTATGATATAAGAATCACGCTTAAGTTTTCTTATCTAGTTTAGATTGATAAATTCTGTTTTGAAATAATATACTCCAATTAATTAAAAAAAAAAAATTAGGAAAATAATAGGTACTTAATGGTAATAAATTATCGTTTATGTTTTCCTATATAATATGACGTATTTTCAAAGATTCAAAAAAAAAACCAAATCAATTTTTTTTATAACAAAAACATAAAATGCAACAATACAGCTCCCCTATCAAAAACTCTCTACATCTCTTTCTAAACGAATTCAAAATTAATCGAATGAAGTGTATTTACCATTTTTTGCATATATGCTCGTTTACCAGTTTAATTTTTTGTTGACAGTGTCAATTCTCATTGAACTTTACAGAGAGCTGAATTTATTTTACAGCTTATGTATGTTCACGTTCACATCATCAATCATTGTTTGAATTTCAAAAATACAAATTATATTTTTCATTTTTATTGCTTCAAATATTTTTTCACTCGTACATATTTATTTTATGGAGTAAAAATAGAACACAATATGATTTTTTTCAACCACTATCCATCATCCAAAGTCAACAAATACACCTAAGCCTTGTATAGCACGTTTTTATACAACACGGTTTTACATAACACGGATGTATAAATTGTGACATATTTTTATACAACACGCTACATGTTTCATATAAAAAACAATAAATGAAGGATTGTAATTGGCTAACTAAAAAAAATTGTTATTGATAATGATCCTACAATGGAAAGAAGTTCAAAATTTTAGACGGAATTACAAAACATTTTGGAATGTCTTAAGGAAATGCGTAAATTATACGCTAAAAGCAGGCAATCGCTTATTAACGATTTCTTAAAATTCAGAGTCCTCCGATGATGAAAATTAACAACCTATCTCGAAAAAAAGTAAAAAATATAGAATTCTAAGTGAAAGCGATGATAAATGAATGGTGTATTATGCTATTAAGGTTTCTTTAAATTAATATGTACATGCATACTTCTTTAATTAAAAAAATAGGTACATATTTAAATAAACTATCATCGATTTTAAATTTTTTTGGAACACCAACCTTAATTTTCTATGAACTTCAAACCTTGTATAACACGGATTTGTATAACACGAGGTTTTTGTGGAACCATATAGCCGTGTTATACGAGGCCCATGTATAGTCATTTCTGTTTCATTCGTGTGATAAAATGACTGTAGATGCCGAACGGCGAAATCAGGGTCGTTAGTGACAAAACATGTGAAACCGTACAGTGTTTCAACAATTTAAATTTGATATTGAAAATCTACCAAACACTTTCAGTCGATATCGTAAATTATATAAAATTAGTTTTTTACTTTACAGCCCTTTGTTTATTTTTGATTATCATTACGGTTCTCCATTATGAAACTTTTTCATGTCAAATTTTAATCATTTCAAACCAAATATATAATAAAATACTGCTATTGCTAAAAATACTCACTTTCCCAAAAAAATCAATAAATGACGCAGTAAAAAACATAAAATAAATTCTTAGCCGGTACATTTTATTACACCGACGTAAATATTTCAGTTTTGTATTCTTTATGTGAATCGATAAAACAACTCGACATTTTGGGTGTATATTTATGCTGATTATATTGTGCAAAAGTTTTTGTTCATTAAAATTTTATTAATATAATAGAACTAAAAAGTTTATAACAGTTGTCGCTATTGAGTTAAAATGGGTTTTCAATAAAAAATTTAAATCTGAAATCTGTATGAAAATGGTTTCAATATATTCAAATTAATTTAAAATCAAGAATCATCGCTGCTTTTGTGTGATGAGCGCGTGATCATACAGTTGCTTCAGTTTTGTTTTGCGTCGAGAAGCAATTTGGAAGACGCTCTGTTATTAATTTAAGCCATTTACGAAAATTAAATTGAAATTATGAATAAACACATAATTGTGTAGTGTTTCTCTTTTTTAATTTTTCATATTTATTGAAGCAACTGTATTATTTAACACACACCTAACGTTGAAAACAATAAATCTCTGCTTATTACAATTATTAATGAATTGAATAGCTGTATGATACTACATTTAGTATTATTTTATAAACATTTTATGTTCAATGGATTATATATTCAAATTGAAAACTACTTTTTGAAATCGAACGTGGGTATCACCGAACGGTGATCGCATATAAGCTTGACCATTTAGTCCATCACATTTATAACATGTAGTTATTTTTATTTGCACATATCTTAAAGTTCCTCAATTTTTTATAGTTTTAATCATATAATTTAACCATATTTTTATAACATCATCTTTTACTTGAAAGATAGAGCAAATAAATATTTTAAAAATAATCTGAAAACGCTTAAGTTTCATTGGAATAATATCAAAACGAATACACAAAAGACGGCGCAATGTGCCTCTTGATAATTTCGGGTCGAATCATTTCGTTAGAAAATAACTACATTTTTGGTTGATTTATAAATTGTCATTAATCCAATTGCATTTTTTTATCATCAATGCTTATATTTTTCGATAATACTTATTTTTCCTCTAAAACGTTTTGACGCAATGTTGATATTAAATATTGAACTATTTAATATATTGTGGCTGCAAAAATCACTAAGCAGATATTCCAACGGCCACTCAATAATTAGAGGTCTTTTTAATTGGAAAAAAAAAACTAAATTAAAACACAAGAATTTAATTTTATTAACTCAGATAAAAGGAAATTTCATGAACCTTAAAGATTAACAGCACCTTGTCGAAAATTTTACTTGAATTTATCTGTTTAGCTTCATCGCTATTATATACGGCTTTGAAATTCAATTTAATTCTCTATCATCCTATACAGTCAAATATTTAATCTCTTAGGATTGAATTCAAATCCTTTTTTACGGTTCAATCGAGTAAACCATTAGAAGTAAAAGGGGTCATATAAAGCCTGTGGTTTTATTAACTTTGGGGATTTACCTTTTCACCCAAGGCTTTTACTTATAAATAAATACACAAACGACGGACAATGAATTGATTATAGAATTTTTTTCATATGTATAAAAAAATATTTGTACTTTTATTCAATTCTTTAAATGCTGTAACTGACTTAACTTACAATGAAAAAAAAATATCCACTGATGTATTGTTATTTTTTACGATTTTTAATTGACATCTCAATTTGATCATTCATGGAAAAAGTTCGTAAAATATAAACTTGTTTGACCTAAGTTTTTAAGCCATGCATGCATAGGGTGAGTGCAGACGAAAATATCTAATAGAACTGATAGCAAATTCTAGTTACATCGTAACAAATACTCATTTCACATTCAACTCGAGCGTTTTGAGTTTATTCCCAAATAAAAGTATCAAGTTAAGCAATGGAATTGATAAATATTCCGTGAAATAAAATCATGTATTAAATAAACAATAAATATATATATATAAATATTTTTAAATAAACTATTTCTCTAGCTAAAGATTAAGTCAGATTCATCTGGTTAGTGAATTTATTTTTCACAATTATTTTCTTACTTGGCAAAAACTAAAGTATTTATCAATAAATATAGAATTAAATAAATGTAGACAATTTTAATTTTGTGGCAATATTATGAAAATTGTTCAATGCAACTTAAAATATGTTTTATTCGATATAGAACGTTTACAACTATGCTTGGGTAAAACATTTATTTATCTTGATGACCTTTACAAAAGTTAAAAAAAAATAAAATTGCAACAATGAAACATCTATACATATATTATGTATAGAATTGGCATAAATAAATATCAAATGTACAAAATCATCCAGTAGTAAAAGTCGGTTTTAATTTGAGCTTTTTTTATTTTTTATGAAAAGCTTCATTTTTTTTAATTAGTCAACTTATTCTCAAAAAAAATTTGTTTGTGAAAAATAATATATAATTTAACAATTATATATTATTTTTTAAATTATTTAACTATTTTTTATTGAAAAATATTTCACTAACTTTAATAATAAACAACATTCTCGATGTAGTTTTTTATTAAGAAAAAAATTGATTGACGGAAAACCCTGCTTAAATTACGATATTTTTCATCCTTTTCTTTGATGGGTAATTTTTTAGATTCTAGTGCACACCGTAAGTAGATTTATTTTTTTACGTATTTTTTCGCGTTTTCCAAAGGATTTTAGATTAATATATCGGCTATTAAGTAATTATATTCTTGTGGAAAAAAACACCTTAATCAATTAAGGTAAACTTGTAGGTTAATTGAAAGAGTAAATATTTTTTCGAAATACAGTCTGTCTCAACATATTTTGCTCTAAATACCAAATTTACTTAAAGTGCTACATTAAGGCAACTTTAAAAGACCATTAAAACTGGTTCCGCATTTTTAAACAGGAGAAGCGTTTGATAGTGAATTGCTCAATTTTGTTTTTTTTTAAAGCTCAATAAAACTTAAAATACATGATAAATGACAATTTGTTAGCTCATAGCTTTTTTATCTCCGTTTTCATATTTTTTTATGGATAAAATGCCCGAAAAGGTCACCATGTCTAACCACACCTTGAAAAAATCAAATAAATTAAACGATTGACTATTGGTCACAAAGAAAACTGCTAATTGGAAAGTTGTTCTACATTCATTCAATTAACGTTTATTTATTTTTATTTAAAGGCAGCAATTGTATTTCAGACATACTGTGAAATTTTTAGGATATTTAAGATGAAGTTATGAAGGGAGCTTATTTTATAAAATTGTCATGTTTTGGTCAGAAGCTATGATTTACATTCGCAGAAGAATATCATCGAAATTCAAACATCTTTTCAATTAAAAGTAAAGTCGCAACGTTTTTATTTTAACTAACAGCTTTTAAAATACTTTTTAAATTTTGTTGAGTTTATCTATCGTACTATTTATATGATATAAAAGTTAATAAAAATTAATTCAAAAATGACAACTCTCTATAAATGGCTCTTTAGATATGAATATTTGAATGAATATAGTCTTTTTAATAGATACCATCAAAATATCTGAGGAATCGTTTACATAATTCGTTTTTGATTTGCTTCGTTAAATCGATAATATTGAATAACACATAATTTCTTAGGCGGAATTTCCTTTTGTTCTATTACGGCGAGAATTTCTCTAGAAAATCGATTTTATGAGTGAGCACAGTGGGAAAGTTTCGTGCTTGAAAACTATTAACAAGTCAAATATGAAGACGCCTCATAGGCGCGGAAACGCTGGAAACTTATTCATGAATTCATAGAACTTTATAATGATTTAGTCTTCAGTTTCAGCGATTTTGACTCGATAATCCAGACAACAGCCAAGAATAACCTTTTAAAAATAAAAAAATATTTTTTTATGGAAAAATTATACCATAATCTATTTTATGTTTACACGGTGAAAAAAAATGTATTTTAGTTCTACAATTTTTTTTTTTATAAGATATGTTTGATAGCTATTTCGGCTCACGCCATCGTCGCAAAATTACATTAAAATATGATAGTTCATATAAAAAAACAAAGATTATTGTTATAATTTTTCATCACGGAGAAATTTTTATATTCACTTGATTAGCGTTGATTCTCAACAATGTCAATCATTACTTAAAAGGTTTATTTTATTTAATTTATGAATTAGAGTTTTGCTTGTTTTCTATCTTCTACAATTTAAAAAAATCACTTGTAAAGATCCCACTCATTAAGAAAATTTTCAAATAAAAAAGTAAATCTAAAGCCATTTGCGCTCCCAAAGTAAAGCATATGAACTGCTTTGGCATATGGAGTATTTTTATAGGAAAAATTGTATCTAAAATAATAATATATTTTTTCAACTCATCATTCTCAAAAAACAACTATTTTTGAGAATGTCAGTTATTGCATTTGAATCCGCTAAAAACTTATTATTCATTCGCTTAAAACATTTTTCGACACGATTTATAAAACAAAAATGGGTTTTTTTATACAACGAGTGGTATGGCTATAGGAATTGGGAATTTATTCATCATATTAATCCATGCCTTTAACTCGTTAATCTCCTGAAAATAATATTTTTTTAAATGTCGGTTATTGGATTCGAACCCGTGAGCAGTGAGCAGCATTTGATCACGGAACCGAAATATATGATATTTATAGTGGATTAAAACATACGATTTAAATATTTTATAATTTTATCTTGAAAATAAACACAAAACTGAGAAATATTTCGAAACTCTAATGATGTTTTTTAGAAAAACGCTTTTGGCACCAAATAAATATCTATGTTTACAATTAACGATTAACGTTATTTCATTTATTTGAATTGAAATTCGAAAATTCCATTGAAAAATGTATAAGCTTTTCCTTAAGAAAACCACAATAACAACATTGGGAAACACCGATGTTTGTTTATCACTGGTAAAAAGCTTAATTGAAATACAAAGAGTAGGCATGAGCTGAATAATTTCAAAAGAAATTAATGAAGGCAAATTATGCAAATCAGTTGAGAAAGATTACGTGTTTTGTGATTAATAATACAGAGTAAGCAATCAAAATGATGACTGAATGAGAAGAATTCTACAAAAGCAATTTTAAAACATTTTTGTTTATTTCATTTCATTGAACAGTATTTTTTACAACTTTTCATTAAATTATGAGCATGGTTAGAAAGGAAAATTTATAAGATAAAAACTAAACTTTCTAAGTCAGTGTTTTTTAAAGATGTCCATAAAATTTTGTCTAAAATATTACCAACAATATGATATTCTGGACATTAAATGGACAAAATAATCTATGATCATTGAAATCACTAAAGTCAAGTAAAACATACTTTTAAATCATATTACTATTGTATAAACATAAAAGGCTGTTTAAAAAATATGACCATGTAATATTTAAAACAATCATAACAAATGAAGTAAACAAGGACTGTTTTTTGAAGGCACTTAGTGACCACAAAGCTTGTAATTTCAATACATAAACAAAGCGAGCATAATTTTAATTGGTGGCCACTATCAGATTATATGTTGGTTGTAGACCAATTAACTATGCATAATCTTTAGTATATGTCTCTAAACTTTTCTAAGACACATAGAACTTTTTTATGACTTGAAAAAAATCCCATTTTTAGATATCTTACACGCTTATTATTTCATTGAAATGTTATCACCTTATATAAAGCATGCAATTAACCTTTTTCTTAGTATAAGATACAATAATTTAATAAAATTCAAACTATGAATACTTAAACCATCCTTGTTTGACTAAATTTCTTACAATAGTCAAAAACCTCAAAAATGAATTGACCGTTGAATACGTTATGGAAAAATATAAACATGAAAGATTTTTTTTTTTTGAGGATAAGTACCATTGATATTTTTGTTAAAATACTACCAAAAACACATAAATTATATAAACCGGCTAAATAAATAGGCATAGGACATTGAATAAAATAAATTATTTAAACAAATGATTTGCTCTTACAAAAGAGGTATTTAGCAAAGCACAATACTACAAGGGCGCAATAATTTATTTTATCTTAATAGTATGTACTTAGACATTAAAATTAAATGAAATATAAAACAATTATCTGCTTTTAATAGCAATTATCTTCCTCAAACGAAGGCATTCAAATTACTCGCGCTAGGCTATTGTATTTTATTTACGCCTCTGACTTATGAAACACCTTTTCATCAAGATCGAAAATACCGTGAAAAGATGTGAGTGCTTTTTAAATATGTTCACTTCGTTATCTGACTATCCCACACTACATCGAATGATAAATATAGCTTTTATATATAACATAAACTGATAGTTTGATTATATCATAAAACAAATCAAAATGTAACTATTTCTACAATTTGATAAAATGACTTCTTGCGTGAACAGAAGATAAACAATTGTTTAAGATTGAATTTTATCTACACCAATATAACTTTTTTATTACTTTTGAAATATAATGTTCAATACAAGACAAACAACGCTTAATTATCGATATAAGTTTTTTTATTTAATTTCTACCGTATAAAAAAAATAAGTTTACTTTGGATTTAAATCTTCTACAATTTACTGGGTGCGCTAAATAATGAAAAAGTATGTGTTCTATTTTAGAAAAAATATGCTTAAATTACATACGTAGCTATTTTTTCTTAAGAACTAAGTTGTTAATTTTAGTTTTAAGATCGTTTATAAAACTATTTCAGTTTTATATCTATGTCAAAAAGACCATTTTGCACTGCTATTTTAAAGAAAAATAAATAAAAATGACTTTAAATTATTGATATTGATTTTATTGAATGCTTTGACGTTGTATAACAAAAATTGTATAAGTACAATAGTTATTGTATTGATGAAGTGTTATTATCTTAAAAATAGACGACGAAGCTGATTTTAATGGATCTTTTTTATTTTTAGATATTCATTAAATGACGGGATATTTTTCGTTTCATAAATATAATATTACTTAAAATATTCAAGAACAAAAAATAATTCATTTTTCAACCTTCCAAGAGAAATTACTTAATTTACGAAAGGTTGTTTTTGGAAAAATAATTTACATATATGTACTGGCGTTGACAAGCCAAATTTTTATGCGAGAAAAGTCTGCATTTGAATCTCAGTGTTGCTTTCGCATGTTTTTGACTTTTTTTGGTCATCGATTTGCTAATAATATTTTTACATCCAAACTTTCAAAGCTTCCTTGCAGTTTATTTTGATATAAACACCATTTTTTGATACTTAAAGTTTTTTTTGTATGATGAAGAATGCAAATATTAATTTTAGATTTTAAATTCTTCAAACATAATTAAAATGAGAAGTCACTTATTACTATTGTATAATTTTTGATATTGAGATAAGAAATTAATAAATTTCTAAAGGTAGAAGTATCACTTATTTAAATTTACCAGAGCCAAATATTTTTGATATTTATATGTGATGCATTGTGCACTATGGCTGTTTTTGCTTCTCAAAAAACCCAAGTATTATAATTGTTTATTCATAACAAAAATTATTTAAAAATTTTGAAAACAGGAAAATAAAGTTTTCAACAATAACCTTGAAGCAGTGAACCTAAAAGCGTATTAATCAAGATCAATCAATTTTTATTGCTACAAAGATGCCGTATGATGTATGAATCAATTGAACATAATGGAGAGTTATTATTCTGTTTAAATATCTTATAATTGAACTAGATTTTCCAATACATCCAGCCATCTCTCATATATTGTGAGCCAATGCATGCACAAGCAAAACTATAGAAGGTCAACGTTACTTATTTGATCTTTTGACCGTTTCATAAAAGATCCGAACAAAGTATACGTTTCATCCATAAATTATTTTATAAAAGGTTTTGAAAGTTTTAACATCATAAAAACAGCTTTCAAAAATAATTTATTTATTTAACTTGGAAAGTGAATGTGCTTGGAAACAAAAGTACAAAAAAAAAATATTTGTGTATATATGAATCATTAGTTAAATTGTATTTAGTTTGACATTAACCATCGGTCGTTTAAAATAGAACTTTTTTTTAATCATAACGAAATGCATGCCTTTTAATACAATATAAAATTAGACACTGTTCAAAATTTTTCGTATGAAAGCTAAAATGCCACGAATAAAGTTATAAAATTCAAAAAACAATAAAAAATATCGTATGAAAATCCCTCAATGTAATGAAATTTATACACTTTATAAAGCTATATGATAATAATTTAATATATAAAATTATACCATTCCTTCTTAACACTGTCTCAAAAATGTTCTTCTCTCACCTGTGAAAACTAATAAAATTTACATATTCACTACATTTCATGAACATTCCTTAAATTCATTAGAATTTTCTTGTCAGTGGATCAAAATTCCCGTGGTGGATGATAAGGTGCTTATTGCGCATTGTCTTTGTTGGTGAACATCAGTATTTAAAGCTTAGTGAAATGCCAAAATCTCTGCAGTTTGTGTGCCGTATACAGAATGTAACCAAAACAATTACTATCTCAATCCTTTAGTAATACTTCTATGAATAACTGTAACTTTTTGTTAAGGTATTTTAATCAAATAGTAATTTTGTTATATGAAACAGAACAAGGCAATTTAGTTTAAAGGAATGTTAATAAAAGCATTCTAAATAAATACTCTGCTTCTGAAACAAGATATTTTGATTTATTTCAGATAGGGAAATATTGACGATAATTTATACGAGAGCGCAACTTGATACAAGACTTAATCTAATTAATTATGTAAGCACTCTTTAAAAAATATTATTTCACCAAGATTTCTTTATTTCTATGACAGGGGTGGGCAAATATTGGGTGAAATAGAGCCACATTCAGTAATGTACTCAAATATTATTAAATACACTAATTCAAATAATATTACAATTTTATGAAGTTTACACATATTTGTGAGGGAAATTGAATCAGAAAACTTCTTTTTATTCTATAATTTCGGTGTTTTTTCCTTTTTTAGCGTTATTTTTTAGAATACGAAAATAGGATTTAAAAGTTACACAAAACGGATCAAAAATTGTTGGTTGAAAATCATCTCATAACATACCAAAGTCAGTAAGCAGCTCATATGTTTTTTTATTCACATGTAATTTATTAAAAAAAATTTGAATTGCTGGAAGTTTTTTCATTTTTTCTTATTATGCGTACAAACTGAAAAATATGTAGGAAATAAAATTGATTTATTTTTATTAAAAGATATTGAAAGCTGCATTAACCCAATGAAGGAGATTCCTCGCATGATCTGTGATGAACCATTACTAAAATAAAATATATTCGTAGAATAATTTAATTATGGAAATGAATTCATTAAAAATCTTTTACATTTACTTCCCAAATAAAAAATCAAAAAGCATTCTTAATATTATAGAGGCATAAAATATATTATTTCAAATTAAAACTTTATAGAATATGCATGAAATTAGTAAACAAATGAAAAAGGTTTTCGCTAATGATTGCGTTACTTCAAAAACTCGTCAATTTTACCTTTCATTATGATTTTAATATTATTGTTACGTACACACTGAATCGCATATTCTTAATTTGGTATATCCGTTTTTTCTGTCTAAGTTTCCTAGACGGTATTGTTCTACGCGACGCGTATAATACACAAAGTAATCGTATAGCTTTAAGTTTGATGGCCTCATATGTTTTCCGGCAACGTTAACTTATGGCTCTCGGGAGGCTTCTATTTCTCAAGCAAACTTGTAAAGATAATATTGCAGTAAGGCATATATAGATATATGTGTATGCTCAATCGATAAAGAAAGCTTTTATATACACCCTTGCAATAGCTTCAGAAGTATAGTATGACAAAAAAAAAAATATTATTCAGTAATTACAAACACCGAAAGCAGATTTTTTTGTCATTGGTCCTTTAGTGACAGATAAAGAAACAATTTTGGATACACCAAATATTGTTCTTTATAAGATACAAAGATAGATATAGAAAGATAGAAGATTTTAAGCAACAATATATCGCTATAGTACATATTATTCATATTAATCTGGTCATGAAAATTCAATCGTTTCTTTTAACAATGCCTTAATATCTAGAAGCTGTAACAAAAACGGCCTGTACGCTTAAAATTATCAATAAAAATATCAAGCGTTTCTTTTATAAAACCTTCTGTAGTTCATTTTCTTACTTGAATTAAATATTGACTAGTAATTTTAAGCAAAAAAAACATTTTTACTTACAGATCAATACTTTAAAAGTAGAAAATGCCTAATTCCATCCATACTTAACGAAAGCTTTCTTAAGCGATTTTTCTTTGAAGATTCTCTACCTATTTTTCAACTAAAAAATATACAATGGTAACATTTTAATTTGCTTTCAAAAAACGATAAAAGGCATCAATCCAAAATAGCTTATCTATTAATGTTGGTTAAGCTTGGATGGGAAATATTTTGAATTTATGAATTTTTACGTGAATAAACAAATTCCCAACAGACGCTATTTCATACTCTGCCGTTTACTGATAAGACTGTCATTTAAATGTCAAATTAAAAATGCCCTCAATTTTGAATTTTTAAAGAATATTTACAGAATAAAAAATAGTGAAAACCCAAAATTAAACATGAATGACAGATATGATTTATAAAAAATACTTGTAATCAAATAGAATATTATTTATTTCTCATAGTAAAAAAAATAAATATATCATTTTCACCCACTTACTGAATAAGCACATAAAATAACTGTCAATTGAAACACAAAATAGACATTAAAATTATTTTTTTTGTGACGAGGAATGTAGCAACATTCTTTACATTACACTCAATTAATTTGACTAGAATCCTATACATTATCCTATTTAGAGTCACATATAGGGGTATATATATATGTATATTATTCATTTTACAAGTTGAAATGTAAATATATTGCTCAGCTCTGCAGTGACTAAGTCCTGCCGATAACGATAATACAAAAATAAAAAAAGTTAAATAATATATAATAAAAATGTATAAAAAATGTAAAATAATGTATAATAAAAAGAGTTAATGGAGTTTATAGAATTCTAAGGAACCGCGTCATAGACCTTAACGCTCCACCAATTTGATATCCCAAAAAAACTTTTTCAAATATTATATATACATTATGTATTTAATTTCTTGCAGATTAAATGATAAAATGAGTAAAATATTATTTTTCAATACTAATTTAATGCATAGCTTGACTTACATAAAGCCAAAATTACTTAAAAATAAATAAATTTTATGATGACATGTAAGAAAATTATATTCATTTCATATGTTTCGAAATCACATGTTTGAAAAATTCAAATTATTAAAAATAAAATATTCAAAAAAATCTTATACATATCATAAAAAGTAATAAAATTACAATTATTTTGAATTGCTTTAATGAAAGTTATAATATAAAATAAAATGAAAATATATTTTATGACATATTTCTTACTGGAAACTTAAACGTTGATTTATTTCGCTTGACATTAAAATGTATAATTTCGTACGTTTTCTCCTTCAGTCAGTTAAAAGTTTCCATTCGAAAATCGTATTATTTATACGCCCTAAAGCACTTTATTTCGTATTTAACTGCTAGTATGAACATTTCATAATGCTACATGCTTATTTTTATTCCTTTGCTATAAAGGTTGTGCTTTTTATATTAAATCAGTTCTTCGTATTTGCCTTCAATAATAATTTGAACACATATTTCTTATCTTTATACTAGATTGAAAAATATTTCGTGAAATACACACATAATTTCATAACATCAATAAAAGATCGGGAAAATTTTACATGGCAAGTTATTTTCATTGATTAATACATTTCCGTTACCGAAAGATGGTCCGCAGTTCTCATCAAGCATTTTTTTGACAGCTCATGTGTTTTTCAATGTACAGATTGATTTGAATTACATCTTTAAAAACGATATTTTTAAAGATTGTTTCCTTTTATAAAAAATGATAATTGTCCTCTCGCAATATGAAGATATACAATAAATATTTCTGTTTATTCGATTGAGTATAGAGACAACATTCATTTAATATATAATATTAACAAAATTTCTTTAAATACCTTATTTTCCTTATAATCTGGTGACTTACTGAAAGAGTCTATTACGCCTATTTAAAGTATTTTTCATAGACTGGTAAAACATTGATTTTTAGAAGTAAATCTTCATAAATAACAATAGAAACAAATGTATGACATCCTTTTAAATATTAATAAATAAATAAATGCTTAAAAAAGATAAATATTCTTGAACTCAAATCGGTTTTTTAGTCAAGCTATATTGAATTATTTTTGAAAGTGAAATGTGACTTTTTTAATCTTCGCAACTCTTCAAAGGTATGTTTTTATTATGTACTCAAAAAATCATATCAGATGTTTACGAATTTCAGTTTTTAAGCAAATACATAAAATTTATTTTTATTGGCAAAAAAACAGTTTAAAATTATTATGAAATCAATTCTCATTGACTATTTCTACCGACTGGAATATGTAAAGCCCAGAATGTACAAAAATAAAATAACAAGTATTCAAGGTCTCTTCCCTCACCCAAAGCTTATCTCAAAATCAGTCTATAAACTTTCAACATTTTATCAAGTCGGCGAGATCGTTATTGCAGTAAAATTAGCCATTTATATTGTATTTTTTAGCTATCTTTATTATTCGTTTACCCTTGAATATATTTAAGTTAGATTGCATAAACTTTCCAAAGGTTATTTTAATCTATTAAATATATTCTACCGTAAAATACAATAGACGAAGGTATAACTTACGATCCCCGTTATCTTGTTTTGTTTCAAAACTATTATCAATATGGTTTAGTAAACTTACGATTAATAAGACTGTTTTATTGCTAATCATCAGGCTCTTCAGCGGTAAATATACCTGAAAAAAAAATAAACGATTTTGATTATTATGATAAAAATAAATATAACTCTAAATTAATTCTGTCAATTTAATATATGATAAAAAGGAACTACTTGAAAAAATATGTCATTGAATTTCTAATAAAAGACTAAATGGATAAGCTTTAAGCGTTGATTTGTGAAAAAAAATACTCACGATAAAAGGTTTAGTTATGCAAAAAATACTAATATAATCTGAATAAATAGTACAATTCGACAATCAAGCAATATTATTTCGTATTGTTTGGAATGGAAATCATCTTGTCAGGAATATGGTTTAAGCAAATCATAAACCTGTTTCATGTCACACTCAAATTGCCATCGTATAAATATTTTATTGTGCAACATAAAAAATATATTTTCAACCGTAACATTCGTAATCTTTTGATAGCGTTTACAAAATATATAAATGCTGTTATACCCGATTTGATTACCTAAATCTACGATTTAAAGCTCAGCTTAGTGAGAAAATTTTGACTGCTTTTTACGCATGTTCAAAGTCAACCCAAATTACAAAATCAAAACCGTACTTCCATGAAATCGCTTTTGGATAATCTGTTACGATCAACGCGGTATCAATTTTGTTAAATAGGGCTTGCAGCTTTTACATTTTATTATTCTGAGTGACAAAACATTGCTTTATTCTTAAGTAAATGGTACATTATATTTTTTTTCTCAAAAACAGAATAAAGTTTACATAACATTATCTGAAAAAAGAAATAGAGATCGTTGCTTATAGTTGTTATCTTTAATAGTGTGTAATTTTTTTTTATTCCTACATACTAAATTAATTTGAAGACACCAGTATTTTTGTCGAGGATGTTGTATTGTGTAACGATGATTCCAAAAATATAATATTTTTTCTAAAAACAAAATAACAAGGGAAATCGTTTTTGAGCAACAATGGTAAATTTTACAAGAAAAACTGAAACTTTTTGCTTTTTAAGCAGTAATTTCTTTGTAAACTGAATTTGGTATCTCGCGATAAGCGAAAGCGGTCCTAATAAAAAATTAATAATAAAATATTCAACAGCTTATATATCGAAATTATTTTTCAATATTCATTCTTAGCATCAGCTATTCAGATGAAACCATAAATACAATTAAATATTTCTGATTGAATAACTAACTTATTGATAAATTAATTTAATTAAATTTATTAAAAATATCAAACTTATTATCCTGCAAGCGCAATCCGCACATTCAGCTCAGATATAGGTATATAAAAATATAAAATATAACATGATTTTGTTCCCTTAACATGTACGACACGTGACTTTTCTATATCAGTGTGGTGACCCTAATTACACCCTAACTTTAACAAACGTTAGTCCGTAGCACGCAACGTTATCCGGACGTAAATCTCCCGTATAATTACCGTTGACTTTTTCGTGCGTGTTTCTCTGAATGTTATATAGACCTTTAGTGACGACATTTGTTTAAACCACCATGATTGGCTTGTATCGAGAGATAAAAATTGAAGGACTTAAAAACTAACCTCGCCTAGTGAAAATGTGTGGTATAATTAACCATTTAACTAAAAAAAGGGGTATAAATAGAAGGATAATAAAAATACCACGCTATTTTATTTTTTTTTCATGTTAAATTTAATCTATTCAATCACGATACAGTAAATTTGCTCAAGTTTTAATTGTAAGCTATATTAAATGAAAGCAAATAATACCAGTACGAACTAAAATTAATTTTGTGATATATTTTCTAGTAAGGTCTGTAACTTGAAATTAAAAACAATATTCTTGACCGATAATTGTTCATCAGGTATATTACATAAAAATAAGTTTTTTTTTATTTTTACTTCTTATATGATATAAAAAAAACTATAAGCAATGTTAGAATAATAATACAAATATACGTTTAAGTACTCAATCCTTATACTATCATTTTATTTTGTTTCATTTAACTTCCTTATAGAAAAATAATGCCATCATGAAAAATGAGAAATAAATTGAGTGTTTCTCAAACAAAATTTCTTTCTTTGTAACTAGAAAAAGATTTTAAATTTAAAAGTGACGTTGACATGTCAGAGCACCAAAATTTAATTTGCTCAAACAGCAAAACTTTGGTAACATTTGTAATGTCTTATAATATGTATCTATTCAGAGCGACAAAATAAAACGAACATAAGGATTTCACTCAACGGCTAGCTGTTGGTATCTTTGTTTTACTAAAACACACTGATTAGAGTAAAAAATTATTTTCAATTTGAATGTTTAATTAAAAAATAAGTATTTTAGTGTTTATAGATTTGGTTATAAGAAAATCATTCATAACAGAATTATTTCATAAACACCATACGGTGCTGTCAATTGTATGTTGTATTAAAATCGTTTATCAAAGAGCCGTTTAAATATCTCAATATTCTCAATAGAAAAAGCATTTTGTTTCCCAAAATATTAAAAGAAACTACAGCTTTGATAACCATCATTGTAGAGGTAACACACAAATATATTCAATTTTAATTTTTTTTATAATGGCATAGCTATAAATTTCTTAGTATACTTTTTAAAAGAATCATTTAAAATTAAAATATTTTGTTCAACTTACATTATTTTTTAATATTTGAATGTTTAAATATAAAACACATAAAAAATATTTGTTATCTACTTTTTTACCTTAACCGATAAAATAACATATTTGTTACACAATTAACAGCCTGCAATAACTATAAATATGTCTTCCGAACGGTACAATACGATACAATATATTTTTTAAGTACTTGTGGTTATATCTTTTTTCAATATAAACTCTTAAGTCTAGACAATGCAAATATACCCAATATTCGATTGACTTCACTCACCATTGGAATTTTATTCTCGGCAATCAAAGCAATGAGTGTTTGAAAACTATCATGAATAAAAAGTCCCCCCTCTTTTTAATCAAAGATCGCAATTTTTATTTGAGAATCGCCTTGTATTTGTTGTTGGTCTTTTTATTGGAACGATCTCAAATATAAATGCGATATTGAAATCCATTGTTCGAATTCAAAATGATTGCTGTCTTTATAGTCTGTTCTCTTTGCTGTCACCAGTCATTTGTTTGGCTAGCTATGTATTGTATGAAGCTTAAGTAAAAATGTCTTGTCGCAGTGTTTGTTAATGTTTTTCTTAAGTCGGTACAATGGCAGTAAAGAGAATTATCATACAACTTTAATAGTTTTCTATATAATTAATAAATTGATTGATCTGCCGCATAAAACTCGACCATTTCAAGACAACTACATTTTCATGACAAATAATATAATCATAGCAAAGAAACTATTGAGTAATGAAATACCAATGAAATTTAACTGAGGCAATGCTTCAAATATTTTTTTTAACAAATATCATTGCAACACATTTATATTTTGTAGAGAAAACAAACATTCCTCTCATCAATCTCACACAAAAAAGCATAATTATTGCATGTTTATTCAAATGCCGAAAATAATACACATTTATCTCAAAGAATTGAATTCCTTTTAGTCTATTTACACAATCTTAAACTTTTTATTTGCGTATAAAAATGAAAATTAAATCAAATTGATTACTTCAAAACATTGCGGATTAAATCATTACAGCTATCGTAATAGACTAATTCTTTGTTTAGTGAACTTTTGCGTTTTGACACACACAGTAAGACAGTATCATTAATAAATTTAAAATAATAAAAAATCTTCGCAAAAAAAGATATTGCGGTTCTTAACTATTTTCATGAAAAAAATATGTTACTTTTACGAATAAAGGCAAAAAAAAAAAGATCTTGAAATTTTATTAATAATTTTTAAATAGACGTTGTTACTTAATATAAGCTTTTAAGTCTCATTATATTTTGCGAAACGTTTCAGTATAAAACGAAACAACTCATTTCCTCTTCAAATACATAAGATATTAGCCTGCTCGATTTTAAAATTTAGCGATCTGAAAATAAATAAATAATAAATTCGATTCAAAAAAATATGATTATTAAATGGGTTCTGTTACAACAGCGTGTAATAAATAGATGTTTAGACGAACGACCGATATATCAAACATATTCAAAATACGTACACGGAGATCTAATTATATTATAGTTAACTCTCTGTTCCTCGCGGTTAGTAAAAGTATGCTCACTATGTCAAGTTAAGATGAGCAAAATAAAAAGATTTTCCGGAAAATACCACATTATTTATTTTCCAGGCTACAAACGAACAACATAATAACACATTGTGCTCAAGTCACGTGATCAAATAATAGCTCAACGAACATACTAAAGCTACGTTCTTACTAATGAAGGGGAAATACAAACTATTATCTAATAACGCCGTGCAAACATACAAGTCAGGAGTCAAGAATATAGTAGTTTCTTGTAAAAAAATACATTTTGAAGTATAATAATAAATAATCCCATCTGTTAATTTTATTCTTGTCCTATTTCAAATATTATTTAATGTGTAAATGAATGAATCTTGAAACATTCTATTTATTGGAAATCATCTTACTTCTTTGGCATATCAGTGAAGTGTTCGATTTTATTAAAAATCAAACACTCTACCCGTACAAAAATAATTATTTCTCGAGGTTACACAAAACAAAAACACATTTTTTTTCCATACGAATGGTGAAATGTTTATTACAATTTATCACCGCTTTTTATTTCCTGTCTGTTGGTGAATTTATTATTCAATTAAATTCGTATATTCTTAAGCATCTCATAGTATGATATGAAATTTCCGCCCGAATAAAACATTATCAAATAATTTTATCATCTAAAATATGACACTGACCTCTCATTATTAATCTTCATCATACATAAATACACTTGCGGTCACTAATACTCTCGCCAAGGAACGCCGTCTCATCCAATTTGAACCAGTCATGACAAAAATATACATATAAACGCTGAGACCATACATATACAAGTTTTATTGTAACCAAGATATTGTTAAGATATTTGGTATAATAGTCACACAATATATAAATCATTTATTCATTTCAGAAAGCAATCTTTGCTTCATGAACAATTAATTATTTAACACTTAAATGCAGTCAAATGTTTTTGTAATGATCATTAATAGAACTAGGAAGTTGGCAGTAGCGTTTATGTTAAAATAAAACAAATAAACGTCCGTTTATACAATCAGTAGTAAACATAAATGTATAACATCTATATAAAACAGCAATATCTCGGACTAAGCTTATGGAAATAGTTGTTGAAAATAAAATATATTTATGATTTTAAAAGTGTATTTTTTATCTTAATTGAACACTCGCTGGTAGAAACCACTACTCATTAAATAAAAAGCCTATAAAATAATACATTTTAATAACTTAAATTTGGCTAGGACTTTTTTGCGACAAACGACACTTCACGCTTATAGAAAAGTTTCTTTTCAAAAAGTAATATTTTTGATAATCACTTGATAATGATCACGATTAGTTTAATTGATCGTATACAATTAATTATATATTGTTGAAAAGTACGACCCTTCTACGTTGAATATATTTTATTGCTAAGAATTCAGGTTTTATTTCCAAACAATGTATCATAGTAATATTCGACTATCTTTTTTTGGTATCAATCGAAACGGCTGTTAGTGACAAAAATATAATTAACAAAAATTCTGAAGCAAATTTTAGCTTTCTGGATAATAGTCACACCATCAATCCACGACCGCTTTTCAAAAATTGCTAAATGAAGCTATTGTGAACGAAAACAAATTCCAAGTCGAATGTTTGTTTTCATAATAATAATATTTTGAGTATCTTTACAACCTATGACATATTCTACAAACAAACACTTGTTGATTGTTCACATAACATTCAACTGAATATATGTTAGCTTATTTCCTACATTATTATGGAGCTTTTCCTTTCACCTTTTGCCAAGAATAAGAAACTACACAATTATGTATGTTCCAATTTAAATTAATACAATTTTACGATATTGAAATGAACAATGAGTTAAAGTATTTTATAATATTTCAACGTATTGCACGATCGATGTTTTTTGTCAAATCAAACCCATTTTATTAATGCTTGTATTTTTGACATATATACATAATATATTTAAACGAAAACAAGAGATATTTTTTCATAACACTTGCCCTAGAATTAATTCGGAATTATACTTGATTGTATTTTTATAAATAATATTGATTACATGTCAGTGCTTTTATAAGATAAACTGAATAATGTATATCATTATTAATACCGATTTTTTTATTTTAGGTTTTACTCCATTTCAATGTAAAAAAAGCCAATCTCGTTATAATTTTATTGAACGATTCTAATTTAATGAAACATCATGAATTGCATTCAATTTACATTTCTAGGCATAAAGAAATATTATTATTAGCGCACTGAAAACTATGAAACATACTAAAGGGACACTTCATACAATTCCATGCCAACCAATCACTGATTTTTCGCATGAGTAATATAGCAATAAGATATCTCAGAGGGGTGATTTTCCTCGGGGATGACAACCTCTGTCGGAAACGGAGATTGTCTGTCACGCGTCATATTATATACCCTAACTGGAACAGAGCTTTTCAAACTAATGGGGATGGTCAAGTTTATCACTAATCATTTGTGGAAACACATATCTAAAGTTTTTTCTGTATTCTGTTGTAGATCAAACGATGACTTATCGCTTTCAGAAGGAAAATAAATACAAAGTATCCGATTACCTATGATTGGATTTTAAATATTACGGTATTTCTTGACATGCTACCTAACAAATGCAATTTAAAAATTATAAAATCAGATCTTTTTAAGCCGCAGTTGTTTACTTTAAAATAAAAATGCACATTCAATTTTCGTGAATCTCTGAATATGAAAAATGTGAAAAAGCTTGAAATATCTTGGTACTTACTACTGTATTAAACAATCATTCGAATTAATAAAAACATATCCCTTTTGGAAAAAAAATAATTTGTATTTAAACGCCAGATGATTACTAAAAAACAACCAAAATACCTGAAGATGTCAAAAGGCGAAACCCGGGTCGCTAGTGACAAAACATGCTAAATCGTACAAAGTTTCAACAATTCAAATTTCATATTGATATTCCACCTTCAGTCGATATTATAATATACAATTATATACAATTATTTTAAAAATATTGAAAAAAGATAAATTACACCTTTGTAGTATATTGCTTAATAATGCAGTATACACGAATTTTGTATGATCATTAAATATCTAGGAAAAAAATATAAAGAAATGATTTATTTTTAAAAATCTCTCTCAGGTTGAAATTTAATCCTTTAGAATAATTAATAAATACGCCTAAACATATGGATACAAATATATATTTATAAAAACCGAGATGACGCTGTAGATTTGTGAGACAATATTAAACGAAAAACCGTGAAATATTTATTTTTAAGAAATCTTTATTAAAATTTTAATACAGAAGACTTCAACCGTTTTAGTTGATGTCTTTTTGAAAAAAGGGTCTACTATAAAACTATTCGATGTTATTCATGTTTTCGGACCTTTTTTTTTATTTTTCATCCAGTTTCTCTATAGTGGTATGAATGTAATGTAAGAAGAAAGTGCACATACCACCTAAGTTCTCCATAGGGAAAGTTTGGCGAACGAAATATACGACTACTGCAATGGAAGCTTAAAAGCATAAATTTACTCGAAACGACTTGCGGCAGTAAAAAAGAAATTGATCTGTTTTCGAGACACAAAAAAATAAACTTCGAAAAAGTCATCAAAAGATCGAAACCTTAACTGTTTTTTGAGTTGAAAAAGCTTTTAATAATATTTAATACAATTCATACTCCAGGCATTTTTATAATGTTGTGATATATTTTATAATAATATTGTCGAACTTTAATTTTTTTTTTTGTTATAAAAATGTTAATCATTTCAGAAAATAACAAAGACTGATTGAGTTAATTGAAACATTTTTTTAGCAACAAGTCATATTTCTTCCAAGTACGAAACAATCATTATATTATATTTGTAAAAATATATTTATTTTACTTTTTAAAGTTGATTTATATTTTTTCAGCATTGAATGATGTTCTTGAAAATAATAACTGGCAATTACTTATTGACAATAATAATAATATCGTTGTTTTCAACACGATGCAATATTAAGGAATAATATTATGTTTTTAATTCTTGGTCATATTTAACTTTACTAGTCTTAATGCGGAGCTAATCATCTTTTAATACATATGTAGCAATAGTTTTTCCTACGAAAATAGCTTCTTTTTAATTGTCTTACACTTATTTTTTAAAATACAATGAGAACAGAAGGGCTAGAGCTAGAGCATTGTTAGTTATCAGCTGATTGCTCTTGGTACGACTTTTTATATTATCTGGTAGGTCAAGGAGAACTATCATAACTGACATCTATGTTTTCAAACAAAAATCCCTTTTTCCACTAAGATTTCAGCTTGTAACCTGATTTGATCAATTAAGTGGTTTAAATCATCATCGATAGACATTTTATTCATTATGTCAAATGAAAATTTTGTATTGTAAATTTTCTCATAAATATGATAAGAGAAAACACACTTGCAAAAAAAAATACTTTTTTATTTGAACAATATTTTTTTAGCTACAAGCAAATATTGTAAAAACTTCCCTGTCGAATTTATATGAGTTTACTTTATCACTATTATCCAATTAAGCTAGCGGGCTTAGCGAGGAATTAACCATTCATCCGTAAATCGACTATTTACTAAGAATGACTGTAACTTTTCATTTTTCCTAAGCAGAAACTACTTTCCAAGACGCTGCATTTGAATGGTCTGCAAATATACAGTGTGGCAAAAAATAAATATACATTACATATTGTAATAATTTAATAAATATATTGAAAGCTTTTTACATAAAGAATAATTGAGAAAAAAGTTTTAGCAAAACATCATTGTAAAGTAACCCATTACGTTTTTGTAATAGATAAGTTAAGTTTCAATATTACTAGCAAATAATGAATAAATATATTAGTTGGATTGATATAATTTTGTCATTCGGTATTATGTTACTGGTAAACACGTTTTTATGTTGGTAGACTACAATTTTTTAGCTGACTAATAATGTCCAATTACCTTCATGTCATATTAAAAGGTAAATTTATTCACCTACCACGCATTTCAATAGACTATTTTTAATGGCGGTATTCGATATCTTGTGATACTTTTATACCTTTTCGCCTAATATTTCCGAAGTTGAAAACAGACTTAATTACGTTTTTGTATTCTTAACTCATTAAAAAGATAAAGAGATTCAATTAAATTCTAGCAGCATGTATAATATTACGTGAAAAAAAAATATATATGAACATAGATTACATAGTTTTCTAACCACACTACACAAAATACGCCATGAATTGATCAGTGAGGTTCTAAATTGGTTTTTCGCAATGAAAGGTGGCGTAGGTATCTCTCAAGTGAAGCGTTCACCATAATGGAAACTATTCTTGCTGCCAGTTCTATGAGTCTGATCACAAATATTTGACATCATAGGTAAGCACTTTTCACCAGAAAAATGCTTGTAAATACGATTTTTATTGTGATGAAATGTTTACACACCACATTTTTTTCATTTTGTTATGAAATTAAATTAACCTTCCTTCATTAAAATGATCATAGCAATGCGTTTTTTTTTTTTTTTAATTTTTGTAGTTTTTGGGAATAGTTATTAACGAGAGTTGTCCACAAGTAATTAAATGGTAATCCATTGAAGGTGGATAAAAATAAGGGATATAAGAAATTATCGATCCAATAAAATACGTATATTTTTAAAACACAAATTTAAAAGGTGATACATGTTCTTATAAGTTGTGAATTTTTTTTACCGTTTCCTAACGGGAGACGAAATTTAACAGATGACTTTAAAAGGGCCTAATCCTGCATATGTCACCAATCAAAAAAAATATCAAATATTTTTAAGAAAAGAATAATCAAAGAACAACAATACGACAAAAAACTTTGCTTGCGTCGTTGTTTATAATATATATCATAAATATTGTATATATGTATCATAAATAAAAATACATTCAAAACTGTAATGTATATTGTTTTCATCACTTTATTGATTTGTTTTAGCATTCTTCAAATTCTTATTTCAAAGAATCTTACACCGTGAAAAAATAGCAATGTATAATATTTTAGTCCTACAAAAACTTTTATATGATATAGTTGATAGCTATTTCGGCTCACGCCATCGTCAGAACTTTAACTAATAGCTATATCTTATATAAAAAAATTAGAACTTAAATGCATTGCTATTTTTTCACCGTGTTATAATGGAGTTCTACCAAATAAATGCCAAATCAATCAATTCAAAGAATCTCTTCATATTTTTTCAAGGTAAATCAAATTGCGATGCATTGCATTTTAATGTATACAATAAATACTAATTTAGTTTTTCAATCGATTTTCAATTAATTAATTTATAATAATTATTTTAGAACTACGATGTTTATTATTACTGACAAAATTTTATAAATATACATTCACATGAATACTAAAAAATAATACACATAATGTTTTCTGTATAAAACAATGAATGACTGAATAATCTGAAAATATGTCTAGAAGTATTTCTCAACTCTAATATATTATGACAACCCGCCACGCATGTCACTTCGTTTTGGCTTATCGAAATACTATTGAAAATCTAACTTTATGACTCAGTCATATTGTAAATATCAAATGAAAAATATGTCTTTAGTTAATACGCAAAACGGAAACACATTAAATTTGAATAATAAATACGTTTGGCATTCAAAAAATATATTGTTTTACAATGAAAAAAATTTATACTAAAAATTATGATAAATTATTTTGTTTTTTGCTAAAGTTATGAATGTTAAATACAATAAAAAAATAACTTAAATCATTTGGATGATTCACTGTGACTGATAATAGTTAATTAATTTTAGGCATACACATCTCTTTTAAAATTTACTTGATAATATATGATAAAAGAGATCTCTATTATACGACTAACTTCGAATTGTTATAACTGAAATATTTAAAAAAATAATTCTGAATATTCCTTAATAAAATTATAAATGTCTATAGTTATAGATATTTATTTAGTACATCAGGTATCAAAAAACTCGTTGCTTTTGAAAAGTCTTACTTTATGAAAAAATATGAAAATATACTACTGACTTTGAAGAAAGCGTTTATTATTTTATTGTTTTATTCTTTTCCTTCCCAGAAATATCGTCATTGATTTTTTTTAAAGTAAATGATGTTGTAATTGGCTAGTATTACGTTAAATAACTTGTATATTTCTTTCCATTTTGCTTACTAACCTATTTAAGACAAGCGAATCGTCTTATCGCACTGATAAATAAAACGTATACATTATAAAATTAGTGTATATTCAAATGTTGAAAACAAGTACTATAACATGATGAATTTTTTAGCAAAAATTGTCATACACACAACTGCTGTTTTATTTATTGCCCAATCCGTTGGCACGTATTCAAATATTTACCATCAGACGTTTTGGCGTTTTTACCCATTAGTTTCCAATAAACACGGAAAATTAACTAAAACCGATATGATAATTTCATAATTTTGCTATTAAAACTTTAACTGGCAATTGACTGTCAATAATTGAATTATATCAATGAAAAAAACTTTTCATCACCTGAATTTATTTTTATAATATACGAAAGCTATCGGTGATTTATTTTTCATTTTTTTTGTTTTTAGATAGATTAAAGATAAAAAGATAGAAGATAATACAAAACTAAAAGTACGCTAATTCGCATAACCGTTTTTAGACTCAGTAGCGTGGGATGGAATTCAAAGCATCACAAGAATTCCATAAAAAAGAAAACTAAAAATTTATAAATATTTGCACACCGAGAGTCAAGCCGTGAACACCACAACTGACGTCAGCGGCTATTATCACTCAGCTACGAGCCCAGTGAATATAATTTAGCAATTAAAGAATACCTTTTTCCAATCGAATACAAGAATATAGTTGTAAAATTATGAAAAAGATATACGCAAATCTTTGCGATAAAAATGGTTTTCATATTGAGACAATGAATATTAATGGGTCAACTTTACTGTTCATACATAAAATTAAAACGTACGTTATAAACGGATGCTGTCAGTCGAATCAAAATTGGTGGGCGGCATGATATCCTGACAAGCATATTTTAGAATTTTCAACGTTCGGTAATGAAAATATGTGATTTTGTTTTAAACGAAATCACTTTAACAATTTAGTACGTCGCGTGTGATCCGATTTTTAAATTAAGAGCCTGATTCTTAAATTAACTTATCAGAATCAATTTCCTGTTTGAAATAAAAATATGTTTAATTTGAACACAATAATATTTTTATTCCTATAACGTTAAATTAACGATGGGAAATGTTTCAAAAATAAAACATGTTATTTATACTTGGATTTTGGTATTATTTACTTTAACAACGACACATAATATAGCGATTTCATAGCTATGTTTGTTGCTATGACGACATTGCCGATGTCAAATTTAAGCGAGTTTTGGGAGTATTCACTGAAATATAGCTGCATCAAATAAAAACATTATTTCCTTCCGCTCATGACTATGATTGTAAAAATCAGCATGCAGTCAGCTAGCGGTGATATGCAAGTCCAGTACCGAAGGCAATTTTTATTTTTACGAATGGAAATAAAAAAAGTGACTTCTTATTATTTATAGAAAACAATGCCAAACAGCTTATGTTTAATTGAAATATTACTATTTATAATATTCCATAACTGGGTAGTATGAAATCAGAATTCTGATTTTAAAGTATAAACTTTGTGAAAAAATCAAAAGAGCTTTTTTTCATTAAGCTGTATTATTCATAAGCAGTTCTTTCATCCCAAGTGTAAAGTTTACAAAATTGCTTTTACTATCTGTATTCACAAGAAAACCTGTGTGAATTACCGTATAAGATTATATTTTACGTTTGATATTACGTACAACTTGTAGGTTTACATCACATAAATTATTAAAATGACATATAGCTAAAAAAGGCGCCACATAAAGCTTTTATACATGAAAAAATAACAATTAAAACACAAAGTATTTTAGTGCACAAACCCAATATTTCTTTGAAAATTAAATACAATATGCAATCATCTTATTTTGATAAAAATGTTGTATGAATTCCAGAATAATGGTTTTTTATGTTGTAAAATTATTATTTTCATTCATATAATAACTCATGATAAAAATTATCTCTCTGTGTCATATTTTCGTAGGTCAGAAATTAACTGTTTATTTTAATGCCACAAAAAATGTATTCTTCCAATGTGAATCTAACATTCATCAAAATATCTCAATCATTTCCGTATAGATTGTTTATTATTATATTTACAATATATATACAATAAGTAAACTGCGCAACACGATATTATTAAAGGACTTCATATAAATCAATAAGGCTTTTATATATTTCAAATAAACCAGGAAAAAAGATATTTTATTGGCGGTAACCCAAAATCGTCACAATGTGAAGACAAACCGCCAATGCAATACTTAGCAATCCATATTTTTTTTCTATAATGTATTGTATGGTATACAAGAAAACACTTTGTTTTGGAAATACATATAAAATATAATCCAAAATCATAAAAATGTGTAAGTTTTTCTTGTAAAAATATTACTTTTGTTTAAGTTAATACACTTGCATATTATTTGTGAAAAAAAACAACGAATATATAATATATATATGAATAAAAACAAAAAGTGTCATCTAATTAATCATTTGCCTATCAATTATTTTAATCGTTGGCATTCATTTCCCACTTTGGTATTCCAATAATCTTGAATCTCCTCTAAATAGTATTGCTTTTTTATTTGTATACAAACAAAATTCTGATGAACATTGTTTACTTAAAAATTCATTTTCGGGAAGTTTCATCAATGTACAAATTCAAGCATTTTCAAATCACCATTAAACCTATTTCCTAATTAATTGTCATTCAAAAGGGAACAAGAATCGAAAATAATAGATTACTGGTCGACAATCGATATATTTACACTCAAGTAGAGGTTTGTGAGTAAGGTAGAAAAACACACCTATGTAATGCCTTAGGAAACAAACCATTTGTATAATTTAAAGTTGGTCACAGGACCGGCTTGATACATCACTGGTCACTGATTGTTGATAAAAAATCTGATAAAGCAGCCATGGTTATTTCTATTCTGGAAAGTTATTTTTTGTAATTTTTGGATTGAAAAACTAAGAACAAAACAAAAATAGCATTTAAAACAAAAAAAAAATCATAAGTGAGTCTATTTTTAACTTTCACCCATCGCTTAAATCAAACATAACGAACAAATTTCGACATATGGTTTTTTATCATCGGATTAATTGACAATGCAAAAGTCTGCAGTGAGAATTCTTAATATCGAATGTTAAACTAATTGCTATACGACTATATCACAATTAACAATGACTCATAGTATTTTCAAGTTGCCATATTAAAGAACTTGAATAGTAAATTAAATATTTCTCTTTGAAGTATATTTTATTTTCGCTCTCCATTTAAATATGCAATTTTAAGTCGAGAACTAGTTTTTCATAGTAGTTCTTTACCAAATCTGGGTAATCGTACTTCCCACTAAAGTTGACCAAACTAATTTGTAAAATTCCCCGAAAAACATCGTAACCTTTCAGTTTTTTTCTAAGTTATTAATGATGATCCTTTATTTACGCGCTAATTTTTCTCCACATGAAATTTTACAAGCGAGCTATTTTTATAATGCCACACCATGCAAAAGTCTAGTCGAGCGGTCAAAATTTTATCTCTTTCGAATGTATATTTTTTTTCAAAAGAACACATCCAATGAAATTTTTATTTTAATTAGTGAATACTTTTAAGTAAAACAATATTTTCTTCCATTAAAATTATTGTTTTAAAATAAATACTACATATAATATATGATATTTTTTTTATAATATTATATAGATAAAATACTCGCTATGAATCATTTAAAATTCTCATTATTATTTATATGACAAAAATACTTAACTATTGAATATTGAACGGAAATTATACACTCGTTTTATTCTTCCCACGCTGCGCTATGTTGATCGCTTTATTTTTCTTGTTTTAATAAGGAATTCTTAGTTAAAAATATACAACGAAATACTCTAGTCTTTTCAGAAAATCACTTTACGAGATAATACAATATAATACTTAATTAACGTAAAATATGATGAATTTAAGTAGACTTCAATTTTGGATTATAATCGGTTTATGTAAAAGCACTTTATATGAATGACGGAAAAATCTTTTTAATAAACCCATTAATTCATACCTAAGTTGTGATGTTAGGAAATAATTTGGTATTTAAATAACATGTCTTTAAAAACACATTGTAGAAATTGAGTCATTTAATATAAGGCTGACCATGAAAAAAATAATGTCAAAAAATAACTTTCAAACACTAAATAAAATCAACACTGATACCCGTAAACTTGCCAAAACTATTTGTACGAATTAATCAAATTTATTTTCAAGCTACATGACCTAATTCAATTTTTTAGATCATAATTATAATAAGAGACATATCAAAATCAATTTAAGGTATGATGAATACATATATATATTTCTTTTTGAATATTCAATATTTTTGATTCAATAATTTAAAAAAATAATTTTCATGCAAATAATGAATGGAAATATAGTATGAAAAAATATATGTAACATAAAATGAGTCTTTAAACCATTCTAATTCCCTAAAACTTATAATTTTTCTATAGTTGGCATTGAAGTTTTAAAGAAAATTTTATTATTACATAAACCTTTCTAAATATACAATTTCTGCAATATATGCATAATATACTTTCCTTTAAATTTATATTTATTATAAATATGTTTTACATTCATATATAATATTATCAATTATAATTAAGTTGTCAACTTATACCTAAAATATTCTGAGTATATATTGTATATTGATATATTATATAAACGGAATTACTTCATTATTTATCACTTTCGAGTGTAAATATTTATTTGGTTTAAGTACAATGAATCTGGTTTTGTTAAAAACGGCGTATCTAAATAAACAATACTTATTTAAACAGCTTCATCCAGTACAATCTGCTTCAATTTGATTAAAAATTGAGGTAGGGTAATGATACGATGAATTGAATAACAAAATAATGTTCCACTGAAAATATTATTTATAACTGCGTTGTAAAAATTTTAAATAGTGAAGATGGTGGTGGCAAATTTTTACACAACTAATATTTAAAAGCTTTTCATTTACAAAAGATATTTTCTCTTTTCATAATATTCAGCAAAATTTGAGTTTATTAGTCATTGGTGAAATACAATGCTTTTGAACTGATTAAAACATGTGTTTATCAGTTAATATAGGTAGCCGCAATATTTGCTTTAAAATATACAGTCAGTGCAAAATAACTTTAATTTGAATTTGAATAATTACAATTTGGTACGATTCCACATGTTTTGTCACTAACGACCCGAGTTTCGCCCTTCGGCATCTTCAGGCATTCTACCACACGGGAACCATAAACTGTTTTATCAGGAGATTCTAGAAATTAATAGAGGCCAGTTATTAAATTCAAACTTCATTTTCAATGATCAACTCAATCTTCCCAACTGTTGTAACCTTTACGTGAGATCGGTTCAATGAATCGACAATCTCATGAAGTAAATTCTTACGTTTCATCATTAGATGTTTGATAGTAGGTTTTCTCTATATGAAAGAAAAAAAAACCCCTATTTATATTTTAATGTTAATTGATTGATATTTATTGAAAATCTCCTTTCAAGAATGAATCATTAGCAAGATCGTTAATGAAAATTATCACAGGCAATTGAGTTAATTATTATTAGATTGATATTGTCAAATTTGTCTTAGCTGTAATTTACTGCTTGCATAGGGGTAAGTGTTTTCCAGTAATTAATAACTTTAATAAATATACGATGCTAACTGTTTATTTTACGTCAGTTCTGTTGCATCCGTGTGATAGAATGCCTGAAGATGCCGAAAGGCGAAACTCGGGTCGTTAGTGACAAAACATTTGGAATCGTACAAAATTATAACAATTCAAATTTGATATTGAAATTCCATCAAGCACCTTCAATCGATATCATAAATTATAAAAATAACTTTAAAAGGAAGAATGTAAAGAGCACCATAAAATAAATTTTGTCGCCAAAAAAGAAAAATCATTTTTCAAACAATCGTTTAATTAACTTATTACAAAAAATTAAGCAGTAGTTCCAGTTTTTATAAAAGTTATTTCTCATTTGGATAGTGAATAACCAAATAACACGATTTATTTCAAAACTTTTCTTTTTCATTATATGATATATAATATGTTTCATTCTTCTCTGCAAGTTTCAACCGTACTTGGTTTTCTCCAAAGAATTTTTGATGACTGGCTTTTCTGTCGTTTTGGAGTGGATATGATAAAAAGTAAAAGAAGAAAAATTTCTGAAGTTTTCAAGTTTCCATTTTCTGTCAAATATTGGATACAAAAATATATATATTTTTTAATAAATATTATGTACACTACATTTTTAAATAACTTTGTATATTTTCCTCGTTCTGTCTGAAATTCTAATACTACAACTACCTAATATGACTATTGGTAACTGATCAATACGTTTAATCACACAAATATTTTTTGTTATATGCAAATATATAACCAAGTATTTAAAAATATTAAATTAGACACAAATGTTTTACAATTTCATCTCAAAATTAAATAGATATTTTCCTACCATGCAAATCTTTTAACTAGTGTTGTATTTATAAACAAATCGAACTTAGTATTTTTATTTGAGCGAAACTGGTGTCATTGCAAAATAAAATATATATATCAAATGCATATCCTTTTTTGATATTTTAGTTTAATAAAGAACTCGTCAATATTTGAAACGGCAAAAGATATATTTTTATTTATTATTTGCTATTATTATGGCAAAAATATTCTTTAAGTATTATGGGTATTATGAAAGGTAGTATCATATCATAAAATATATGTTATTAAAATAAAATTCAATACAAACGAAAATACCTTTTTTAATACGGATACCGGGATTTTAAAAAATGGAATATTAAAATATTTTCATTCATCTTCATTTCAAATTTTGTAAAGAAGATTAAAAACGTAGATAAAGAACAAGACGCCACGCCTTGCGTACTTGCGAAATCTCAATCCTTTGAAAGAAATCTTTTGCTAGTCATTTTTAAAAAGGAAAGAACGGGAAACGTCCACTCGAACCTGTGACGAGTACTTCTTACGTCAAACGTCATTGTTCTGGGCAACTCTTGAACCGCTTTCTTTAAAAGTCTTTCTAAAATTATAAAACTATCGGAAAGTATCTTGATTAATGATATAAAATTGCGATTTTCATTAACAACTTTCGAGACAATTTTCCTCAGTCCACTGAAGTTTTTATTGAGTCTACTTGTTAAAATACAATCTAAAATTTAGTCTTGGCCTGACACTATTTCCTTTGCTTGTCTACTAAAACTTTGTATAACCTTAGAGTTGGTTATTTAATTTCTAAAATGAGTAAAGACAAAGTTTCCCTAAATATTTCATCCCGCGTGTATTCCAGAATTTTTTTCTTACAAATGATCTGTATAGGAAGATTTACTTCGTTGTCACCTTGCATAAAAAATATTTCATACTAATTAGTCCTTTACTTAAAATTTCAGAAAACTGTTTTTATACTAGAATTTTTTCTTTATAGTTCCGTCAGAAGATTACCTGTGCAATATATATATATCTTTATCTTTCACCCAAAATATTTTGTGATTTTTTGATCAACCAATGATTTGAAAACGCTGTTAATTTGATTAGTCTAGCTTTCTGAAATTTGTATTTTTCCTAATTTTTTAAATACAAATAATTGAAATCACTTACTTTCCCATCATTTTCTCAGAAAAGATTGTTTTTTCATTTTGTATTTTATGTTATTTTGAACACCCTTGACACGAAAATTTAGTAGCATTCAATATCCTGCGGTGTGAATCCATTATGACACATTTCCTGATATAATATATACGCATAATACATTAGAATCAGGAATACACACACATATATGCATTAATGTTTACTCAGATTCAATAATAGTATTAAAATATTAAAAAAAATATTTCAAACGAAATCAAATAAATGCAGAATTTAAAAGGTTGTCTCAAATATTCTTTTCACTAATTTTTGAACAATACAGAAATCATAATTTTCTTATAGTTCTCAAAAAATGTCTGGCTTTGAATATAAAAAGACTTGATTGCTTCTTAAGAATTCCTATTTAAAAAAAATAAAGTGCTCATTTATGAATAAAACAGCATTAATATAAATTATAAATCATACTTTTTTCACTATAAATACAGCCATACTTGTTTCTAGTGTTCAAAATTGTTTTTTATTAACCTTTCGAAAAAGTTTCTGATTTAATTTAGGTAGTACATAAATAGAAAAAAGCGACCTACAAAAGACATTTTTGTTATTGTAACATCATTCATGCCCTAATTGAAACATACTGCGATCATATTTTGACCTTAGGAAAACTGTGGCGCTAAAATTTGACCTCAGTGCGCTTTTAGCGAACGCTTTTTGCCATAGATCAAGCTTTTATTTTTGACTGCTAAAGCAGGTTTTCACATTATACTTGAATCGCACACCGACAATTCATCCTCGGGATTTTCAAATTATTTTAACATCAAGAAAATATGTGACGCTTTGACACAAGTAATATTTACATTTTTTTTATTCAGCCTCATATTAAAATTTGTGTAAGCGAACAAACTCGCACAGGAAAAAAGTGTACCAATAAAACCGGACACAATATAACCACACGGTAATAAAGTCGCATGGGGATAAAATATATCTCAGAAAAAACCGTACACAGGTAAAACCGAACCCAAAAAACTTATTCACATTTAAAACCCTTTTAGTGTGAATACTTTTTGTGTTTTACCCTTAAAATGTCAAAAATAATATTAATTTAAGATAACTAAAATTTAGATTAAATTAGTAAATAATCTTTATTTCCAACTATGAATCACTGCTCACGTTACAATGAAAATTCTACAGTATGGTGCTTATGACAGCTGACATAAAATAATAAGAAAATTGTGAAAAACGATACTTTTTTTGGGAAAGCGTCTATTGGCAGACCTGTTCAGGGAGGCCCGAGCGGAAACAATTGTTAGTATCTCAGGGGCGACATTTTTTCACATCAGTCACCATTTGGGTACGTATTTACAGACATTTTATGAATGGTGAAATTTTAAAATCATTTGATAATCCAACCATAAAAACTGACGTGGATTATATAAAATCGAAATTTTCAGTTATTCCTTTACTATACTCATATTTATTACGCATCATTATTTGCAAAGTTTATATATTACATATCCATTTCCACTGTACCAACAGTCTATAACATCAGTTCTAGTCGATAGTTCTGACGATCAAATATATCATTTATAGCAAAATAAGCATTTTAATTTAATAAATATGAAAACACGTACCATAAATGTAACCTAACAACTATATATAGTTGGTTTTTTTTTCACTTTTGTTAAAAATATTGCTTAGCTGTAGTGATTAATTAAACACAAATTACATCGTAGTAATTTCTAGCGGTTTTTTTATTCATAGTGCTTAAAATATTTTTTTCGTGACTTAAGCTAATTTTTAATTACTTCTGTTGAAAACTATTATTTATTATTTTTAAAAATTCATTTACCATTTACTTGTTTAAACAAGTAGCCACCGTAGTATATCTTTGTTTGACTTCACTGCGGTTCACATGTTTGATATTTCTTTCCAATTACAATTTTGAATAATATATTTAATAATGGATTAAATATTTTTTTAGAAAATGCATATTTTTTGCGATGCAAATTTTCAAACGTTAGAAAAGCGGCTTAGTAACAGTAATTAATCCCTTTAGCCTATCTTGCCCACAAAGATAAAATGCGAGTTTTTTTTTTTTTTCATATTACAAGATTCCTTGTAAAATTTAATTAACTAAATGTATGACGACAAATTGTCAGTATCCTCTTCGAAATCAGGCAGCGTTCCTGGAGCATTGCCAAAAGAGAAGCGTCATAACCTGAGACGCCACACAATCGACATTTCATTTTCATTGTAACTGAACCATTTGATGTTTCTTCAAACGCGTCTGGCATTGATCGTCTGGGTGCGTCACTAATGTATCTTTCATCTTTTCCTGTCTTCATTATTTCAACACAACACGATTAACATTTGATCGTTGAACATACAAGGCCTTAAATATATATTTACTTAATAGTAAATTACCGTTTGGCTTTTCAGTTCATTTACTTGAAACAAAGAATATCGTTTTGTTTTCAAGGAACATTAAATTACAAATAAACATTAATTTAACAATTAAATTTACTTGATAAAAACAGGTATATAAACGTTAATATATTTATCTCATTGATATTATCGTACTACTACATAGAATTTTTTGACAAATTTTACCGTATGGTCATAATCTACTTCTCAAAGAAATATGATGCCTCAATCACAAAACGATGGACTTATTAAACGACTGGTTCTATATAACTGAATCTTTTAATATGTAATGCTGATTAAAATTATTATTTGTGTATACGTTAGTTAATTTATTCAATATAGTTACAGTATCACTTCATTATATTATACAATATACAAGTTAAAGAGAATTTAACAATCATGAATAATTATGTAATATTTTAATATGCTGATGAAAATTATGTGAATAAGAATAGATTGAGTGATTTTTTAAATTTTTATTCGGCTTTGTCGATTTTATTTCAATAAAAACCGTTGTCAAACAATGAAATTTATTTTAAAAATGCACAAAACATTGACGCAAAAACTACAATATTTCGTCATATAAAATAAACACGTCAAATACCATATTTTTTGTTAAAGTTGTTGTTATAAAATTTTTAAGATTATGTATTTAAAAGAAGAGAAATTATTTATATAATAACATTTTCCGCAACAGACTACAATATTAAAGCACTGTTAAAACCGTTTCATGCGACACTTATAACATATATTTTTATACGGGATTATTAACTAACCTTGCAAGGTTATAATCTGTGCAAGATTATCTAAAAAAAGTTTCCTAACATCATGATCACTCTACCGTTAAAGATATATTACGGTAAACAGGTAAACTTCTGCGATACTCAGTATGGTCACAAAAAAGGGATTTACACACATAAAAAGTTTTTAGTAGCGTTATGTATCTCAAAAGATGTCCGGGATTTACCCTATTCATGCTGATGTTTTATCCCATTTTTTGTCCAAAAATGTGACTGGTAAAATGTTTTCTTCGAAAATACGACGGCCCGCGCTATTTACAAATGCTAAAGAAAAATACTTCAACACTTACATCAGTTGTTGCCGACCGTTTTTGAACAGCATGTGAATATATTCTTTATCATTTTAAAACAATCATTCTTAGACAAGTAAGTAGACATGTAAATTATATAATATGTCATAAGCCGTCATGTACTTTCTGGCTTATTATTACTAATGAATTTCAAACTAAAATGTAATTATAATATCAAGTAACTATAAATTACCACCAAAATCAATTTATACCTTTGACATATTTGCTCGTATGTATTAAATAATAACGTTTGTGCTTCGAAGTTCTCATTTATTATATATAATATTTCAATAACATGGCATTTAAGTACTTTCATATTTTTATAAATAAATATTTATTAGTATATAGAACTGAATATATTAGTTGTTTAATAGCATCTGTATCTAATTGACATCGTTCAATAAACTTCTTTCTATGTATCGATATTCCAAGCAACGATAAATTGATAATTTTTGAGAAATATAAGAAAGATCTAAGCTCTTCATTATCCACATTAAATTTTAAGAGTTGATTCTTTTTCATACAGTAAAAAATCAATTCTATAGAATCTCAGTAGATTCAATTTTTCATGTCTTTGGCATTTTAGAATAACCTTTGTTTTTAGGCACAACAAAGAGGAAAGAAAACTTTTTGCTATTGGTGAGCTTAAATAAATGTTCAAAAATGAGAAAAAAATACTTCGTTTATATCATACAATTGATTTTTAGTATTATAATTTGATTAATACAATGATAAGTTAAAACACCTAGATAAACAAATGCAGTATTAATATGTGGTTTATTAATAAATAGAACACAAACATTTACGTGTACATATACATATATTTGTTATTAATATTCCTTCAAAAGTTTTTTATAGCTGGCTTTCATTGTACAATGGCTCCTAAAAGGCGAGCTTAGTGATTATGTAAAAATGCTTCACAAATGTGAACTTGTGAAAAAAGCTTCGAAAGCAACATTAAATTTGGGGTATCCATTTAACTTGAAGCAATATGTCGACAAACTTTTTGATTATATTTATGTGTTTACAACTGAAATGTGTTAACATTCCAAATATAGCATGATTACCAGCTATTATTATCAATGAAGACTGTTGAAGAAGGCAATAATTTTTGTTCTTGAAAGCGAAAAAATAAAACACTATTTTTTGGCCATATATTCAAAAGTTAATACACAATATATCACGAAAACTAGATACAGATATTCAAAGTCATGAACAAAATGTCACAAAAATAACTATAAATAATCTGCCAGTTTAGTTTATATTGTATGTTTTTCTCTAAAAAAGTATGAAATATGTAGACCGTTTAATGTTGAATATTGAACCGCTCTCTCCAATATATACATATATTCTGTAAATTATCGTAGAGCGATTAAAACTTTCAAAAACACTTAAAGATAGATTTCATTTGTATTAAGCTTATTATTCGTTTAAATGAAGCATAGTTAACCTTGGGAAAAAATCCAAAATATATATCATTTAAAAAAATTTTAGAGAACAAACTAACTGCTTCAAACTAGTACAATACCGCATATCTAAATAAACCACAAAAATAATTGATACTAGCTATCACTATCAAAACATCTACCAAGTGGTCTTCTTTTTGAAAACAAGTCACATTAAAAGTATAATCACTTATTGTTAATATGAATATAGTAATGATGAAATATAAGCGTTAAGGTTTTGTTTCAGTACTGATTTTCACAAGATTACATTTTAGGATTAAAGAAGATTTCGCGCATTGCGAACATTATTGACTGATGAATTCAGATTTTTAATAAGTGCTTATACATGTTGTGGATATAGTACTTAAAAACTTATTACTTAAAATAGCATGCCTTTCCACCAAGAAGTGACAGTTAAAACATTACAATTGAATAAAGTTTTTAAGCACTATGTTAATAATCAAAAAAATATAATGAAACATAATAAAAATACGAGACTATAAAAACTGATTATATACAAAATTTTCAATAATCTAAAACTGCTTACGATTAACTCGACAAGAAAATTATCTCTAAGAGACACTCGAGAGAGTCAAGAGTCAAATGATAAAAATATTAGTCATCAAATAAGTTACTTTAATAAACTGACTTTGAAACTCAGCAATTTTTGACTGATAACCTTTCGCACACCGTTAAATATGAAAACGAAATTGCGCCAAATTACTTACTATATATATTTATATATAATGGTTTGGAGAAATAGACTGGCAACCATGGCTATTTCATTGAATGTATAACAATTAATGCTAGGCCTTGCGTCTATGAGACACCAGTTGATAAGGTATGTTTTAAGAATTTCAGCTGGAATAAAAGTTGTATAATTTTCATAAATATATTATAATTATATTCATTATACAATATATAAAAAAATGTAACATTCTTATCCCACTTGATTTTCAACTGAATGATACACGGGTTTTGTCTCTCTAGTATAATCAACTTTCGGCGTTGTTTTGTTTAGTATTACATCGAAATAAAGAGAAACATCTTAAAATATTAGCATATGGAAGAAATATTTTATATTTGAAAGAAAAAAAAATGATATATACTGCTACTCACAACGATCTCTACAAAACATTACATTTTACGCTAGTAAATGACGTATGCGTGACATGTAGTTTTTTATGATTACTGGGGCAATACCACCTGTCATCATTACCTCAATACGAAAGAATGTTAACGTGTGTGTGTGTGTGTGTAATGTCCAGAGATAAATAAAGTACTTATGAAAAATAAAACGTTTTGCCATTTAAATTATGACATTATTTGAAGGCTTTCCTAAGTTATTCTATATTTTGTCATTTATGATAGAAAAATATGGTTCCCTTGATAAAACGTATGCATCATTTTTCACACGCAAAGCGGTTGCAAAAGGTAAACGTACAAGGTTTCCCGAGTTTATCCAACATTTTTCATCCAGCAGGTGTCAGTGCAATCCATCTTTTTTCCAGCATAACATTTTTCTTTTTTTGCAGCAAAATAAAATTCTATTCACACTTACAGGTAATTTTAGCGAGCGGAAGGATGTAAATATGCGGAATTTTTGCTTACATAAAATGTAATTTATTCTCAAAAACATTGCCTCCTTCGTCATTTAAGATTTATTTTATAATATTATACGGCACGCTTATACTTGTATTATATAAGTATTGGAACAGGTTATGACAACAAAATTCATTCAGAAGTCAGATATGATCATTCAATGACTCCACAATGATTTTGGACATTGAACTTGTTATCTTTCCAACCACAAACCCGAATAACAGGCTCCAGCAAGAGTATTTGACTAACTACCTTCTTCATGAGCTCATCGTTCTTTATTATCTTTTTAAACTAGAAATTATTAAAAAAATTGCACTCAACACTCGTTGAACACCTTTATTATCTGTCAGACATATTTTTAGATTTATTTCTGCGCGTACCCGATCAGCGAGTCTCAACAACGTAATGATTTTTCGCCGAACATTATAATTTTTTTTATGCCCTTATTTTTACTAAGTCGTGTTCAAAAGGATATATTTTAGAAGACTATTATCTACAGTTATTAAAGCAAAGCTAATACCTTTTTTTTACACTAAATATATTTTATATTTTAACCATTAAATTGCTCGAACAAAATTATAAATTATAAAATCGGCCCGAGAGTTTTGAGATTTACTGACCGGCAATCGTACGTGTCCGGACATCAATCTGTGAATCAGAACACATGGATCCATTAGTAGTTATGATATATTTCATTATTATACATTTATCATATTATCGTGAAGTTGAATAAGTTGTTTGCCTATGAAGGCAAATTGCTTTTATCTTTAGTCATAAAATAAAAAGCATTTTTGCATATATCTTATTTATCAGTATTAATTAAAAGTTCATGTGTTTTTGTTTTCGTCTCAGATTTCCAAATTGAACCCCATTTATCATAATATATCCAGTAATCTTTAATAAAAGTCGTCATTTATAATTTAAAATTAGCTTAAGTCATTTATTATTTTGTGTAAAAGTTTACACCACTTAAACATAATTTTTGTATAAAATAAATAAATAAAGATTTAACAAATTATCCTGCTATTAATGTTTCCGGTAATGAACTCTGTATCACAGAACAATAAGAAAATATTTTTAATTCTGCATCCACTCTCTCGTAATGTATAGGAGTGTTTTAGTTATTTAAAAATATTTTGACATTTTGAATCATATTTTTAGCAAGTTATACGAAAGGCATTTAGCTCACAGATACCTAAATTGTACTAAACATATATGTGAACTAGGCCAGAGGTCAATAAACTACGACTTGCGACTCAAATCTATTCTAATGTATATTTATGATCAGGCTCAAATTCATCTTTGTGATGAATTGATAATACTTAGTTATAATTTTCAAAGCCTATTTCATGAAGTGTTATAAAAAGAAAATCAAAAAACAAATCCTCTCCGTACTCGTGTTTCTTATTACTCTTCATTTTTTTAAATAATTGATTTTTTTTATTCAGGTAATTATATATGTATATTTTTAAAAGTTTACCTAGACTAGACCATCGTTACGTAAATACATATGTTTTAGTTGCCTCTTATCAAAAAACTGGTTTTTATATAGGTTTCCCTTTTTCAATTAGGAGAACATGGTTTAGAACAGTCAATTTCTTACTCACTGTAAAAAATATGTTACAATGATCGAGTTTTATCAAGGATTCAGTCCACGTAGAAATAAAGCAATTTATTCTTTTAATATATATAATTATGAATAGATCATACAATTTTGTAGCGGTATTTACGATTTTAATGCCTTCATATGGAGTTCATCAACACCATATTTAATTGTTTATAGAAAAAGATTATTTTACATGGACAAAACCATATTTTTTTTATATATTGTAATTGGACCGATTTGTACAATATTCGGCCAGTCGATCCTTTACGTTCAATAAATTTACAAATTCATGGACTTTGATGGATTTAAACTAAAAAGTCATAAAAAAATTGTGAATAAATATATTAATGCCTGAATTACAAGTCGCTCTGCTTATTGCAATCATTATAATTATCGTTTTTTCTGGCTGCATAGAGCAACAATGCTACAACGAAAACAGCCATTCCATACCAGTTAAACGACATGAAAATGCATTATAAAATCAAAGCTAAATCAAAATTTTATTTTACTATTATAGAATATTTAAGCTGTTCGAAAATTGTCATCCCGCCAACGTTTTTAAGGTCGGAATTATTTGAGGAGATCCCATTTTCTATTTTGAGATACGTGTCACGGAAAAAATGACTGATCATCAGAAGATATTGAATAAGTGGCCTGACGCAACATCTTCACAGACTCTCAACGAGAGGGTTTTTTTCAAAGACACTTAGAAAAAGTCATGTGATTTTTTTCTAATACTGTGATGAATATAATAAATCTGCCAAGATTGCCATGCCAAATATTATTTTTCATTATCCGCTTGTTATTAAATTTGTTACATAGTTTCTAAAAATTCAATGAAATAAAAAATGTATTTAGATTTAATATACAGATGATATCAATAGATATTTATAATATAAAAACACTACACAATATAAACGTTTATTCAATAAACTTTTTTCATAATATTCGAATTGTGTCACGAAAAGATAAATCAAATTTTTCATTTATATTGACTATAATACAACATCGCGGATCTTAAAAATTTGATCCCTTAGAATAAGTAAAAAAAATATTATGCATTATATTTTGTAGTCAATTATAACACTCAGACTTTTCTTTTCAATAAGCCTTGATATCATCCTTTAGTTGTAGCAAAAATATATTTTTGGTTATTTAAATATTTCCCTCAATATAATCTACAGCATATAAACAGGTTTTTTTTTGTTTTTTATAGTGTACTTCAAACACGTAAGGTATGATATGAAATCTTAGGTCAATCATTGACAGTTGCCATACCTTCTAATTGATTATTTCGTCTATTTCAACAGTAATTTTCAATTTGGAAATATACCTCCAATTTCCAAGAAAATGATAAGCCATTCTAGTGACATCTAGTAGCTTTTGTGGACCTTAACATTTTTCATTCTTCGTCATATATATCAAAAGGAATTAGTTTTATTTAATAAATCATATATGTAGTTACATTTAGGAAATTAATTAAAGAATGATTTCTATAAATATTTTGTTCGAAATGAGTCTCCGTAATTTATATTGCATTATTTTTTGCTCATTGAATCAATAATTATTTCTTATTTCCCACAAATTACAATTTTTCCAATTAGAAACAGTGAGTTATCCATTTCTTAAGCTGATCAAAAAAAAATCCTCAATATTTACCTCGTGAATGGTAAGAATGATTTTTATTGTGTTTTGAAGTTTATTTGCACAGAATTTACGAATAGTGTTATATTTTCAACCTAATTAACAAAAGGTTTATTATATTAATACATTTATGTAAATAAATAATTACTAATGTATACTATTTTTCTTGCGTTCTTAATAAAATTAATTATACGTATCTTTCGTAAAGTACTCAAATTTGTAAAAAATACACATATTTTATTTAATATTTTGATGACCAATGAAAAAATAATTGGTTAACTTAGAATTAAAAATTATAATAAAAAAAATCCTATATATTACATCACATATTTGTTCACGGTAAAAGCGTTATATGGGCATCTGCGCAGTACTATGTTACTGTGGTTTTAATAGGGGTTTCTTAAAAGGGTTAAAACAACATTTAAACTACCATGTAAAGTTGTTAACTCGCAAATTTCGCAGTGTGTTCAGGGGACAAACGTACAGTTAAGTTTTATGTTAAACAGTTGGAAGACTTCACAGTTATTTTTTTGCTACTTGTTAAACAATGTTCTTTCTCAAAATATATTGGTATGACTTTGAAATAAAAACAAATCTAGACTAATCTGTAAATAAATGTATATTTAGAGAATTGTTTGAATTTTGTTCATGATACATAATGAAGTTAGATAAAATATTTTTTACTTCCCCAGCATTAATTTCTAGAAAATTTTCTATTGTAAATTTATTTACTTACCATAAATATTTTCTGCGTTATTTTTAGTCTAAATCATGAGCTGAATTGTAAATTTAATATTTTTTATGTTAGTTAACGTTCTGAAAATTTTTAACCAGTATTTTTAAGACAAATAGATTTTCTTAATTTGCGTTTAAAACTTTTATCAAAAGCAGTAATATCTAAAGCAGCTAAGAAATTTTGCTGCACAATTTCACAATATATTACATTACATTTATTTCTAATACTTAAATTCCAGCAAATGTTCAAATGCATGATAGTTAATTCCTTCTTCAAACAATGTATGTACAGACTTCTGTTCACTCAACACTCGAAAGCGCCCTAGAAAAACGCTCCAAAGCGCCATTTTCAATGTACTACATGGGCCATTCATTTCCTACAAGGGAAGACAATTAAAAGAGAGTTTGTAAATAAGAAAATGGTGCTGGGGAAAATCTTTTTTCTCTGAATATTCAGATGTCGAGGAAATCATAAGACGTTTAACACACAACGGAATGAGACACTCTAAATACGTTACATTGTTAACTAAATGAACGCAATTTAAAAAACACTCATAATATAAGCATCAATGTTTACCCATTTAAAGTTAATACGGAAGAAAAAACCGAGTAAAATGAAATTTAAAGTTAATGAATTCCTAACGATTTGTTTTAGCTTCGGCTAGCTTTAACTTTTTTGATATTTTATATTTTTGTCAAGTCTGAAAATAAAATTGTGTGCGTCAATGTTTTGCATTTTCATTTTGCTTAACATCAACCTCATTTTTATATTATTTCTGGGTTATTACCATAATACTGTCTATATAAAGTGTAAAAATAGGGTATTGGCTACTTTTTAGGTTTAGGATACACCAGATTTTTAGGTTATAACGCCAAGAAAACACTAGCAGCTCGTGATAGTTACTTCTATATTTTTACCTATTAATATAATAAAAGGCCGATGGAGCTATAAATCGTGACAAATGTGTAAAAAAGATGTCATGGTCAAAAGTTAAAATGGTCATTAAATGTAGCATGTCCAATACAATTCACCCTATTTTGCTGTATATTTTTAATTGATATTTTTTTCGGCTTACTCTGTCATCAGTGCTATGTTTAAGTTTAGTTTAACTAAGATATATATTGAAGTGCTTAAGAAGAGTAGAATAATATATTGTAGAAGGTATTCAAACATCATGACTTTTATTTATTAGATTATGATTACTAATCCCTACAAAATACCGCCGAATTAATCGAAATCATTGAGTTTATTCATAATCACGACTTATTTTATGATACAATTTGATTCGTTTTTATTTATTTTATTATAAATATACTTTTGATGTCCTAAAATAAAGCAATAATGCTTGCATAACAGTTTATATAACCTAGTAAAATTTACACTTGAACTTTTTTTACAATAGCGTAAACCGAAGCAGTTTTAAAAATCATAAAATATTGTAGAATTAAATACTTTGTTAGTTAATTCCTATTATTATGGATTACTTCTGAGGACATCATAAGCCAATTAATATATATTTCAGCTTAGATACAAATCAGAAAATTTTAACGAGAATTCGCTCTGGGTGGTAAATCTATGGTTTATTGTGTTTCTTAACTTTACCACTTTTGAGAATGATCCGTAAGAAAAATACTTTTTTTTAAAATGTTTTATTGGCATAGTATTTCTACCTGAAATTTCACATAATTTTCTTATCTTCACAATTATCACAAAAGTATTAATTTGCTCAAATCTCATTATCGTAACTAATTTATTATTTTTTTAGTGAAAAATAAATCCAAAAGTATGAAACAATTGAACTTTTATGGTTGGTCGTTAATTATCATTTTTTTTGTGAAATAACAATGTTTGTCCAATTTCATTAGGCCCTTTACAAATGTAATATTTGAGTAGTTAGAAAAAACAACGAATTGTGAAGAAATGTTATCAGTTTATTTATTGGTCTTATTGAATTCTTAAAAATTATTACTGATTATTCAAATTTGTTACTGCATATTTAGCTTAGTAAGTTACCGGCAAATATTGACAATTAAATTTTAATATCCCGATAAAAATTTCATTAACTTTTGGCTAGTCACGAAAGTGTGTTTTATTTTCATTATTATCAAAATATTTTATTAGATTTAATATAATGTTATTTAAATACTACACTTATACGACTATTTTGAAAACTTTAAAGAATATTAATATTTTATCATTAGTTATAATAAATTAAATGAGCGACCGTTGTTGACTGAAGAAATACTAAATTTTGAAGTACGTTGTCGTAAAATATGTTAAAAAGAATTCTTTATATCCGTAGTCTTAATGACATAATGATCTTCTCTTTGGCACTCAATATTAAAATACCTCATACGTGGTACGCGAAAACGGGTTTGTTTAATTTAAAGCAATTTATTCTGGTAGGCGTGATTTTATAATCCTCGGGTAATAAAAAAGCAAGAGTTAATCTAAAACCGCTATCACTCAAATATGAGCTTTTAGTCGACAGGTAAAAGGCACGACTGTTTGAAAACGTTTGTTATATTTACGAGCTGTAAACATTTAACTATTTTGTATCATTTTGTGAAATATTAATTATCATTGTTCAATAAATTTTTAACAAGAAATATGACATTAATAATTTATTTAACGAAATATAATTTTATCATGTATTAAACGGTTTTTAGTTGATATATACTTATTTTCAAATGTGACATCTTTTAAGCATCGAGACTGACATTTTTAGAACCATTATCGTAGCTTTTTTAAGTATCATCTTTTTCACTGCATTACAATTATTACATGCCACTCTTGAATGAACGCTTAATTTTATGAGAATTTTGCATACATCTGTATATTATGTGTGTTTTTCATATTGTGGATTATGAATATAAAAAGTTTTTGTGACATAATTAATATTCATTACAAAAAAGCTATAACAAAGTATGCCAAAAAAAATAAGCTCATCTGAAAATTTTTCAGATTAATCTGGCTATATCATTGCAACATCCAATGCTGAAATCTTACTCAGATTTTAAGTGTTTTCAAGTGATCGGATAAAAATAAATATATTTAAAAAATCGGTATAGCAAACACAGATTTAGATTATTTGGAACATTTTTGTGCCGTTAACTAATTATTCGCTATAAATTAAACGATTATGAATTCTCAGAATTCCTTTCAGTGAATTGAGTTGATCCTAAGTATAAAGTGGTTTCCAGACACCTAATTTATTCCCACCTCTTTGATACATAGTAATAATAATATGTGGGCACCCAAGGTTTACAGCGGCGTTGATAGCTAAAGTTGACATCCAGAAAGGTTCACTAACTGAGCTCTCGCAACATCCTTTCACCACCTTCTCCAAGTTTAAGGACTTAAATTTTCAAGACACGTACATGCATTGTTCGTGCTTAGAGCGGAGGGGTAAATCACTTGACAGACAAGGGAAAACGACTTGAGTTATACACAATTTGTATATTGATGTATAATTATCATGCAGATATATATGGTAAAATCATGGTTTATACATGCCAAGAATGTAATTTACTTTTGAATGTTTCACACTTAAGATATCACAGAAAATGGTTTTAGGAAATGCTTTCATTATTATGTTTTATCTATGTTAAAATCTATATAAAAGGAGATTTCTTTTTTTGTTGTTTTATTTTCCTACACAGCATAATTACCCAAAAGCATTATTTATAGCTAAAAAAATTAATGTTTCGCAATTTGTTTTAAATTTTCCAGTGATTTGTTTCTCACAATGTAGTCATTGCTATCAGAAAAATCTAAATTTTTTACCTCAACCGATAGAAACGGCAGCAATGTAACAAACAAGTAAAGTACGACTTTCAAAACCCCATAAACATAAAATGACACTTTTTCCTGAAATAATGATTTTTTATAACACTGCTTAAAATGACTTTGAATATAATGTAACATTAAACAAATAAAACGATAAAAAATAAAAAATATTGGAAAGGCACTATTAAAACATTTGAACCTTTTTTTTGAGATTGGTTCAAAACGATTTAATGTAAAATATAAATAATTACTTGTTTAATGTACAAAAACATGTAAGTATATATAACTGGATACATTGAGTTGGAGCAAAAAAAATATTTGCATTTTTATATCTTTAATCAGCAATATTTCACCCGTCAATCAAATGAATGAACATTTATAGTCGTGACCTAACATACATACTTGCTTAGAACGGGCAGGTATTTTTTGTACAACAAAAAATAAGTGAAAAAAAAAACCATAAGAAAGAATACCTTCCTAATAACTTAATATGTGCATCTACTCTAATAACGGGTTATTTCGTTATGAAAAGTAATTTTGATCAACTAATGATTGAATTCTAAAAATTAAAAAAAATATATTTTTAATTTACTAATAAAATTAGTTGCCAACTTTCTGTGTCGTTTCGCAAACAAATTTTTAACAGCAATTGTCGAGTAATATTATAAATTTTCTATAGTGATTGGTAAGACCCAAAGTTTCTATGCAAAAAACGTAAATCTGATATAAACCAAGAATATTTCACACATAGGAAGATGCCCAAAAATAAATATTTAGGTTTTACAGAACTATTTGTACAGAACTATTTGTCTGTTTTTATTGCTATTTTCACTTTTCACACTTTTAATTAATCAATATACACTTAAACATTTTTGTTTTCGCATAATTTTATTCACAAAATTCAGTTGATATATGCCAATGAAATATTTTACTTTACGTTTAAGAGGGCTTGTTTGAAATCTGTAGTATAAACTTAACGGTATAAACATAAAACGGAACCAACAAAAAAATAATCAATTACTCGACCGACAGATCAATAAGAAAGGTTACACAAATCAACAGTTATTTTCAATCATTTAAAAAAATCTTCTAATAATACTCATTTGAATAATAATGAATAATATCGTGATGATAGCATTATTTCTAATTTAACATACTTGAGAAACCTGGTTAATTATTTAAATATTACCCAAAACATATCAAGAACATTTTTTAAATACACATATGTATATTCATTTCGAACAATACAAATCTTAAGATACATTAGAAATAATTATTTTCTATTATCTTATATCACAAAATTAATGCCATGTATTACTAAGCTTCTATTTTTTATTTTATTATTTGCTTACCAGTGTGAAAAGTTTGAGGTTTTAATAATTGTTTTAGATTAAATACAAAATATGTTATAATAATTATGCATATAAATTAGTTAATGTGCAATACGTTGAATACGTTTGAAAAAATCCGAACAAATTTTAATTGATTGGTTGGTTTTATTATTTTTGTGATTGAAGGTTCAATTATGAAATTCGTGGTGATAACAAATCTCAATAAATTACGCCGTTAACTGATAGTAATTGATTGTATTAGCTTTTTATTTTTATTACTGTCAACTATGGTGACAACTCAGTAGTTATAAATGACACTAGTAATTTTCTCACAATCTCAAATAATATAACTATTAAATAAACATAAACTGTCATTTTTAAAAATATTATATGCTTTTAAAAATTAAATCATCTAATACGGTAACATTGAAAACATTCAAAATGTATGAACATCTAACTACATATATTATATATGTTACAAATCATTACTGGGATATTTTTTGGTATAATGATCTAACATGTTCATAATATACGGTTTATCATACATGATAATGTTAAAAAAAACAATAAATTTAAAATATTATCTGACAATTGTCAAGTGAGAAAAATATAAATACATGACAGTTGAGAGTTACGTGTGTTAATTAACTTTTAATTAATACTTGTGTTTGTTGATGTATGAGTCAAAATGCTTCTTGTATTTAATTCATAACAAGTTTTCTAGAAATAATATCAGTCATTACAGCTATTTTTTTTTGTCATTCCTTCGTGTATCAAATCGTAGTTATTTGAATATTAATGACGCGGTGCATCGATTTACCGTGACCTTTTCCATTACATAGAAAATCGTCAATTATATTTCAAATGGATATTAGTATTCGTTTTCATTGTAAGTGCATATTTCTGATTAATAGTTTAAATTAGCATCAAAACAGCCTGTCTTAGTATTATTACATTTAAAGAAACATTTCTGAAGTCATTCGGTCAATATTATATTAAGAAATATACGCTTTCGTTGGTTTCTTATGTAATGTTTAACAGAGAGATATAAATATTTTTAATCTACCACACAGATGCCTTCAAACTGTCAGTTAATCAATAAATAATTTAAACAGTAAGATAATCAGTTAGGATACCGGATTTTATTCTACTCTTCATATTGTTTGCCAAATCCGTGATCCATTTAACTGATAAAACTTTTGATTAGAGTTAATTTGTGAACTTGAATGCATTAAGATGAGAAAAAGAAAGCTTGAGTGGGTTTTAACAAAAGATATATTATTATTAAAATTTTGATGATTAAAACATTATATTAAAGTTCTAAAAAAAAGTTCTAAAAGCACATTTACCATCGTAGGACAGCAAGCTGCATAACAAAGACAACAATTTTAATGATCAATGAAACCGCAAATTATTGCTTAAATTATTAGTTTATTCAAATTTTAGACTTAAGATGTCTTTCACGTTTTTGTTTAATTGTAAAAAAACACATAAAAAAGGAAGACGCAAATTATCAAGTAGAACAACGGCAGATTGTGAAAAAAATAAACACGTGTATTGTTGGAAAAGTTTTCAATATAGTAGAAAACACTTCGCAATATTTCATGCGGAAACTCGTCACGCTTTTTTCAGTTGTGTAGGATCCAAACTGAAAATATATTGAAAAATACTTCTGCAAAATCCATTTTCAATCACTTAAAAATTTTAATTACAAATATGTTTTAACAAATTGCTGTGGTGGCATATACTTCGGTCATAATCATTCACAAAATCAGTGTTTCCTCAGTAGTAATTTTTGTCAGATATATCACATAAAATTATATTGATAAATAAATATTTTAAAGAATCAGGCTTAATTCTTTGAATATATTAGATTTATATGTTATCTGACTATAAGTGAAACATGTATTTTATTGATAGAGCTGGATTTTGATCAGCGATACACATTTATTTTTTGAATATAAATGAATAACTTTCAATGTTACGTACACAAATGATATGGTTCACTTTATCAAATGGTTTTACAATCTATCGATATCATGTTTTACGCAACTTTATTTTATCTCCTGTATTAATTTTTTATGATAACAAATTTACCTTGAGTGATTTTTATGCAATATTTCCTGGGTCCCGTTTGAACGTTGCATTAAATCTAAGCGATCTCATTTTCATGAAAAACAAATCAAAGCACAAGCAAGTCTTGTTTCTAAAAATATCCTCGGACGATCGTTCTCGTCCGTGAAGATGAATATTCAAAACCCTATTACAGACAACACAAAAGAAACCTTCAAGATGTCCTTTTAAAAAGGCGAGACGAGCTTTTCGTGTGATTCCCAGCGTGAAATCTGATCGTCTATTACCTTTAGTTGATTAAAACACTTCCTCATTATTCATGATGATAATGTGACGCAACAATTATTTGTCTCTTTACAAAACAACTGGGATAAATTATATCTGAATTTCCTTTTCAAATTAAACCATATTCTTTGTCTTTCGCTTTGAAATTAACAAAGTATCAAAGTGATATCAGTTTATTAAATAAAAATAAATAATAATATATGAGTGTAATTTAATTTTAAATTGCTTTAACTGTACCTTGCATAGAAAATTTAAAATTATTTACAAGACAACTCGATATCTAATATCGTTATATGTTTCTCTAAAATAAAAATTCTTTAAAAGATTGTTATTATTTAATATAATTTGATGAATCACAATGCCATCCTAATAAATGCTTGAAATATGTGTAGTTTTTAAAGAGCTCTCAGCATGAAATTTGTACTACGTTTTGTGTGTAACTTTGAATTAAGAGAAATTCCATAAGAATATATTAATTAGCCCTCAAACATTTATATTAGAATATCATTATAAAATTTGATACCACCAAATGAAAAGCTACCAATATCGGTTTCCTATTATCTTTTATAAAATTTTTCGTTATACCTGCACGCTACCGTCTACTATGCGTTTTTTAAGTTTATAAAATATTATATATAATTATTACTTCAAGGTTGTATTGTATTTAAGTATTTATGATTATAATACTGCATAGAATTATTAAAATTATGTTTATTGAATGAATATAATGTTTTACTCATAAACTTTTAAACTATCCATCAATAATAATACATCAACCAGGTATAGCAATATTAACTAATATTTTGTTTATATAAGCATCTAGCAAAAACAAAAGCAAAGTTTGAATACTATCATAATAAAAAATGTAAAATTACAATAAATTATCCTTGAACTTTGAACAAAATCATATTGACTGATGGGTCAACACACTACAACATGCTAGCAATCATTTGTTGAGTGTACCTACTCAGCCATGAAAGTGTGTTGATTGCATTATAAATAACTAGATAATAATATAAAATATTCAACGAATATTCTATGAATGACAACCGGAATTTTAATTTTAAATGTATATTTCGAAGCAATGAGATAATTTCTACTAAAACACCACCAAACTAGTTTTGCTCTCGAAAGAAATTTTATGGTATATCATGTTATTGTTCAATTGAAATTATTCTTTCATGTAAAAGAAGTATCTAAAATACCGGAACCAGAGTGAATCAAAATAGAATATTTTGGTGGCAAGATATTATAATTACATAAAAATTTATAATTTAATGTTCAAATAACATGAAATTGAATAAACAATAAAACATTTATAAGCATAATGATATAAATATTCATTTTTTTAAAACCGACCAGTTTCTCTCTGCTAGTGACGCTAAGTCGATAGATAATAATGCTCACCAACAGCAGGTAATATTTTGTAAAAAATTGTGGATAAACAAAGAAAACAAACATTTATGTTATGTTTGAATATGATCATTTTTTTGCTATAATTAGTCTATTTAGTTTGATTTTGAATATCATATACTAATTTCAGAAGTTATAGCATTTTTTTGCACAATTATTACGAAGTCTTTATAGTTTGTTCTTATAATCAACCAAGCTATACCAATCTAAAATTTCCTAATACATCTTATCGTTATAATTATTATTTTAAGTTTTGTTAAATGAGTGAACCGTAAAGAGCTCTTTTTTTTAATTATTAGTCATATGATTGCAAAACGGCTTAATTAACTTATATATTTTTAACATTTTAATTTTCTTACATTGTACATTTTTCATATGGTGAAATAAAAATGTACACTTGTTTATTTTTGCTCTCGTCTCAAAATTTTCCAATTGCAATTGTAATGATTTGTTTTCATCATGCAAAAAACACAGTTTTTTGTATGTAATTCGATTCATAATTTTATAATATGAAATAAAAACTTGCAAGCAACGTTTTTCCTGGTTAAAAAATGTAACCATCCATAAATATAATACCACTTTGTATGCCATTAACAAATTATAATTTAATAAAATAAAGTCACACATGTTGTATTAATTTTAATACTAGTTTTGGTGGATACGTTTTTTTTTAACCACGAACTATTTTTATGTTACACATTCAGATTATTGATAACATAGATTCGACGATTTTTTTAGTATTTTTCCACTTATTTTTACGCAATCTTATGAATATTATTTGCTATTAATCTCAACAACTTATGTTTATTATCAAATGATTATTGGGAATAGGTATTTTTTATAAACTCTATACATAAATGAGACTATTAAATGGAAAAGGAGAAATTGTCCATTTCTTGTTACATAAGTTTTACATGTTATAACGACAGATAAGATAATTTTTATTCTCAGAATAATTGATAACATGTTGTCGATTTCATACATAGATATACATCTTGAAATTTTGTCAATGTTAAAAATAAAAAATGATCGAGTACAGTATCGATGCAGATTTTTATCGCAGCAATATGGAATGAATTTTATCTTTTCATGCTAAAATTATGCTAATTATCGACCGGATATCGATATTTAAAAAAGATATTTCATTCATTAATCCTACAATAGAGCGGAAATTATGATTTTTGTTTTTTATTAATAAATAAAGCAATGCATTTATTGAAAATTATATATTTTAATCTCAAAAAGTACATTTTGCTCTCGTACATATTCATAAAATCTTCTAACGAGTTATTCAATAGTACAATATGGTTGTTTTATCACTCAGAGAATATGTTTGTTATCGTATTAATTTTAATAAAATATATTATACAAAAAACATCAAAATATTTATTTTTAATGGCAATATGAAATATCCACCGACGTATATTGTCTACAGAATATTCTTTTAATGGTGAAACAGCATTTTCAGAAATTAATTTTTTTCGTAATGATCCTGTCGTATTGAATAAAACATTTAATACTATCATATTTTGAGATATCCCTTATTTTTAACAATATCCTGATTTTTTTGTTTTGTTTTTTGTAATCTTTTAAAAAAAACAATATGTCTATTTATAAATAAGCATCGCATAGTGATTGATTTGTGAATTCAATGTGTAAACACGATTATTGTTTATTAATCTCATTCTTATTCGAAAAATCTCAAGCCATTAATTATGGTCAAATAATTTCGTCGCATGATTTTTTTCCTTTTGCAAGATTTGATTAAAATGATGAAAAAACAGCTGGTACTTACATTAGAAGAGTCTTCAAAATGAAGTTTTCGATCCACGGATATATATTATTACACAGATTACATAAAAATTGTTGTGTTAAAGAACAGATAACTGTTTTCACATTTTTTACGTAAATGTTCTTAGTGTAAATATTTACTTCGCTTATTTCAACTTTACAATAAAGAATGGTCCTAACAAAACACAGTTTTTTTGTTGTTTTTTTTTCTTTTCACAAAACGTAAAGCCCCATCTGTACGAAGGTCATTTTATTGTTTAATTTTTAACAATTAACATCAAAATTGATTTACCGATTAGTAAACAAGCATTATTTGCTTGGGCAAAAATCAATATAACTTAATTTATGACATCTTATAAAAACCATATTATTCTGTGATGTTAAAAAAACACAAATAACTTCTCGGTTATAAACAAATTAAATTCAAATAAAAAACTTCTATGAGTTCACTACAACAAAAAACTCAAGTAAAAAATCAATACACACACAATAATAATAATTTACGAATCACAAAAAAACTGAGCATCACATCTTTGAAAAAGGGGTACCAAGTAAAAAATGAATTTTAATTTTAACCACTCCATGATACTGTACGTCAAACCGGTATGCATAGAATATACACTTTTTTCGTGCTTTTGTTTGTCTGATGATCGACTGCCGTGCGTTATGCGAACATGCGATGTTGTTGTCTTTTCCAATACTGGCGTTGTTAATTTTCATATAATAGGCGCGAAAATTCAAGCGACGAACAGGACGACGTCCGAACACGTCTATCAGTGACGCCGGCCGTTGATAGACTGAGTTTAAATTATACTACAAAGTCTCCTTGCCGCGCACTCCATGATAGTAGACCTACGTAAATTATTTTGATTACGTAAAAAATATGTTGATATATTCTTTATTTCCGATATTGAAAACGTGTAGTAGAAATATATAAGGAAATCATTATTTCGATCATATTTTTGACCTTTTTTATTTATTACACGCGAATATCACACCTCTTCTTTGATTTGCACTACGCTTGATGCACTTAGATTTTACACGGTCAAAAACTTGTGCATTTGTGTGACTCTAGACGTAAATTCGTTTAAAACTTTAATAATCAATATCAAGAATATAATTGAAGATGTTTGGCAAATCATCTTGCTTTGTGTTATCGTTGTTATCGTAAACTACTATCAGTTAAAAGTATATATTTTATAGTTTTTTACATTATTTGTTTACCGATAAACTCTCAAATTACAACTCATTATTATAGAGAATGAGTTAATGAAATCGGAGGTATTTATATAGTTATTCCCTCCCTTTATAAAAAAAATGATTGATATTGTTTTATTCCACTGGTCGTTTTACTAAATGTTCACCATTTCACTGAACAGAATTTACTCGATCAATGGTTTAATTCATCGAATACAAACAATTTACTTTCTCACGTGTTCATTATGTTTCTTCAAAAAGAGTTCTTGAATGCTCCGATATTTTTCACATCTCGTTAAAAGACTCGTATATGCGTGTAAAAGGACATCATATAATGGTACGATTCTGTACATATATTCTGATTATTCACACAAATATGACGTGCAGTAAACTATTGTTGATGACAACATTTTAGTGTTTTTTGTTGGATTGTCAATAGTAATTGATTCCTATCCGTTTATTATCCGACTATCAAACAATGCTGCATTGTATTTTTTTACTGAAATCTCAACAGTAAATTTAAACAATCTTCAGACTGATTCCACCAATTAATTATCGTAATAACAATGTAAAAAGAAACAGACAAATAAATGTCATATAAAAATAAACTTTTATCTTATTCCGTACTTTATACTATACTTATGATGCTTTAGCACTCAAAAATTCCAGTTATTGTTGAAACTGTCGTCATCGAAATTACATATGTATGTGCTTAGTAGAAAAGTTGACAAATGTACTAAAGTATTAAGTCAACTTTCGTCAAAACTGAAGTGTAGAAAACTTGGGTCGAATTAAACTTTACAAACTTTAAATTAGACTTATTAGGTATTAAGAAAATAGTCATTAAGTCATGTGAGAAGAGAAAAAAATACCATAGAAAATTTTAAGTTCAAACACGAATAATGGTATATTAAGCATATAAGTATATTTTAAAACTTTTTTTTAAATAATTCTTTCTGATAGACAATTCAAATATAAGCTACTAACAAGATTATGCTGTTATACAGAGACATTTGAAAATTCAAAAGTTACGGATGACATACACACTGATGAAAATATTACTTATGATTCACTAAAAATCGTAAGAAAAATAAGGTTGCCAACTTTTCCAATCCATTCGCACTCTGTTTAAATGAGCTGTTGCTAGATGTATAAACATATATGTTATAAAATTCTTTATTTAAAGTAGAGACCAACGCCACCAAATTATAAAATTTATGAGCACGCTCCTCATTGTGTTTTACACAAGGAAAATATTCAGCTTGAAAAGAATTTATATTCTTAATGTAAGAATACTCTAAGCAAAGTTAAACGTAGTGTTTCACTTTTAAGATACTAAATGTCAGAAAAAGAACAATAATTAGTACTTTTTCCACGATTTTGCTTATTGGCAGCATTATCAAAATCAGTCTTTATGTTGTAATGGTGAATTTTGGAAATATTATTTAACATTGAGTTATATAATTCAAATATAGTTTACATTATTATACACATATAAATGCATGAACATGTGGTGCATATTAAGGCATGAAACATTTTTTTTTTTACAGTTTTTTTCTTTATAATTTATATTTTTGTACGAAATAAAGTAAATTTTTTATACCCACAAAAAAAAGGAAAAGTACTCAAACCACCTTAATAGAAAAACAATTTGATAAAGAAAATGTCAAGAAAGGAACTATCAGTGATGTAATATGGTTCTTTTAAAGTAACATTATAATAAATAACCACCCATAAGACGTTTACTATCACTAATAACGAATTTGGTGGAAATTGTGTTATTTTTTTTAAATACACAGCCTTATTGTCATTTCAAAATATATTAGTACCGGTATTGATCACCATATATTCACTCACTTTTTATTTTCCTTTTAAGCTTAATGCATTTTAATATTGAAAATATCTCTTTTGCTACACATCTGCGGTAAAAAAAACTATTCCCTTCCTACGGTACCTTTATTGATACCAAATAATGATTCAAAACTTTACATTACTATGAACTCAAATTTAAAATTATCAAGCTAACGAAACACAAAAATAACTAAGAATTGTATTGTGTTAAATAGCATATAAATTCGTGGGTTGTTTTGATACAAAAATGTGTTTAGGGACGAAAGTATGTGTTGTCTAAGGTTTGTTTGCATTAAACACACTTTCAGTCCCACATCAGCAGAAAAATAAATTGGTTGCATTTTTTATTTTACGCTTAAGAAAGTATAAAGATAAAAGTTGTAGCAGAGTTTACATTTACGAATTTCAATTACAGTTTAATCTATTCTGAATCGATTTTGGCTAAATCTTTTTATCCCTTATTTGAAAAAATATATATTTTGCAATATTGGATCGCCCTGCGGCTCTTTATAGACCGGTCATATAAAATTGTGGGCGAAGACGTAATGCAAAAAGAATCGAAATATAGAAATACTTTCGGCGAATATAACCACATTCATCACTATCATGAGCCGATTTTATTTATCTTCGTGAATAGAAATACCCTATTTTTACTTTACATTTTTAATTCAAATATTTATTTTTAAAATTTTACTTCATAATGCTTTTTTAATCCATGTGAGCATTGTTTACTTACTCATTTAGGCAGGCAGTTTAATTTTGTACAATATCAATGAACTATTTCATAGCAAAATACCGATTTCCAGATCAAATCTCTCTCATCAGTCTAACAGATCTCTCGAGAAGCCAACTTTAAGATCTTCATACACGTATGTACTAAAATGTATTGTTTTTTCAATATTTGCAAGATTAAAAAAAAAATATGAACGTTTGAATTGAACGGGGCATGTCAAAAGCAACAAACAATATGATACAAAAATTTCCAGCTTCTCGTAAAACAGAGATTTTTAGTGACTTAATTACACCCGATTGATGTGAAAACACTTTTGTTGAAGAGTACATTGGATATTTTCATAGTTTATAAACGTCAAATCTGTTAGATTGAAACAAACCCTATTAGTCGATACAACCTTATATTGAACTGAAAAGAAGTGTGAAATTAAAAATATATAAAAATAATAATGAAATATATTAAAACGACCCTCATTTTTTGAGAACGAAACTATTTGTATTACTTTTAATGTACATGTTTGTAATATAAAAGCACGAAATGTAAAATAATTGATGATAAAAATTTGCTGAGCACTAATTTGTTGGATATTTTTTTCGTCTCGTAAGTACTGCGCGTAGTAAAAAAAGCGATTCAATTTTTATTGCTCTAAAATAATGAATACCATAAAGTGGGATCATTCTTATAACGTATATTTTCCCTTAGAGCGAGGAAATTGACAAGTAATGCTGATTTATTCTGAGACGAAAGAAGTTTTTCAATTTCAATAAGATTTCTTTAATGCTTTTTCCGAAAATTCTCTACACTGTTTGCCTTTAAACGAGCATATCAATGCAGCATCATCCTAATATTGTCCTAATATTAGGATATGTGCTTTTAAGCTCAAATTTTAAATGAAAAATTTCAATATATTTTCAAAATTTACACATTTTAAGGAAATTGTAATAATAAAACATTAAAAAGAGAATTTTATCAAAACGATGCAATATAACTGACATTTAAGTGATAAAATCTGTGGAAGTATGAGCTCAAATTTAATTTTAAAATTTTCTCTACCACTCCCAGCCGAAATCATAAATTAATTAAAAGAGTCTTTATCGATACCTTCTGGCATCTTTTTTGAGTGAGAAAATAATAAAACAAAGAGTAATAGGACTGTTTTTTTCTTTATTAATTTAAGATTAAAATGTAAAATGAAAACATTACCGTCTTTTCCTCTAAAGGTATATATCTAATCCATAAAAGACTTCACCGATATTTATTACAATCGTTCATAAATTCCCTATAAAAACATTCCCATTTTTAAAACTGCCGCTTACTTTATCCATATAGTTTGATTTGCTTTTTACCGAAAAAAATATCAGGTTTTGATACAACATATACGCAAACCGGTGTTGATTATAATAAGCAAAATATAATGTAATACAATTATTGACGTATTCAACATTCATTATCAACGTTAACTTTATTTAAATTTAATTTCTACAACTTTGTCACTGCATATATCGTGAATAAATATTTTCATAGTTATAGTTTGCTAAAAAATATATAATTATGATATTATATTTCCATCATTTATTTTTGCTGAAAATCAAGCCGATAATCGTGAATCGACCCGAACACTTTCAACAAAGCCAACTGCTAAAAGATTGAAAAAGCTCGATTCATCATTCCAAATCACTAATTTTTGAAAGCCAAACAATAAAGTAACGTTCTAATAGTATAAAAAGCTTACAGGTGCTATATTTCTCATATAAATCAAGCTTCACAGAATAATTTAAGAAACGTTCAGCCAACTGCCTGAGAACTAGTAATTCAAAGTCAATAAATTATTATGACTATTCAAATAAATGATTTATTGCATATAAGATAAATAAATCAAAAACCTTATGTGAGAAAACAAAGCGAATAAAACGGTTTTAGACCTTAGAATGTTTTATTTTCAATATATATATAGCTGCACTGTCTTTAAAATATATTAATTTAATTCATAAAATATTACATATATATTGTACTAAAAATCACAAGCTCGTCAACTTCTAATAAGATTTCATTTCCAATCGGCTTATGTTTATACTATATATGAGAGCCATATAACACCAAAAATATATCTTTTCTCGATTATAAAAACGGTCAACAAAAAATCATTGCATTTTCACAATAATTCATTTCCTAATGTCACCATTGACCTTTTACGATTTTCTAAAAATATTATGAAAAATACCTGTTTTAAGCTTCATTCAAAATGTCTATAAACTTTGAACCTTGTGAAGTGGTAGATTGCTGTTGGACACTAAGTTTACCGATTGCGAGCTAATAGGCTTGTATCTAAAAACATAGGTGCGTCTGATATTTTTGTTCATACCACTTGACATTTAAATGATTCTGAAAATTGCTTAATGTAATACTATAATATATTACTTACTCTTTCACACTTGAATTGAAGTAAATTCCATATGTTGTATATTACTTATATTATTTTATGTTATTTGTTAAAAAAACTTTACTTTCACCAGAATAAACTTTCTATCATATATCTAAACGAGTAACAACAAATATTTCTCTTCATAACAAAATTATCTAAATAGTGTATCTAATATCTTTGTAAGCTTTATATGTTCAAATTAATGATACGCGAAATTTCCTCAACATGTTGATATTTTGTACGAAAAAGATTTCCGCCAAATCCTTTTGACTAATTACTGTAGCTTTCGTTTTGTTTAGGGCTTGCAATGCTTATTAGCAAAACCGGGATCTCCGTGTGTCGACTAATTTCTTCAACACAGTATAATGATATGACTAAATGCAGAACTATTATTAATGGTTATTTTTTCACTAAGCGTTTGAGGAGATTTTTTACAGACACACATTATTACTTGTTTCGGTCAATATGGATCGATAATTTCATTTATAGCCTCGTCATTAAGAGACTCGCTTATGATAATTGGTGATTGATATAAGAATAAGGATGCAGATATTAATTTAATTCCAAAGTGATATTATATTTTCAATGAAATATGAAATGAAATACTTACGATGATACCATAGGACATCAAAATTTAGATTCGCCTTCAAAATACCCAAAACAATTCAAAAAACTCTCTTCGAGGAAAAGTTTATTTTGCTGTTCCTCGTCATTCACTCAATAATTTTACCATTATGATCATAAAAAAATCAATTTTTTTAGCAAAATTTACTGTTTCTTTCGATTATTTTAATTCTTTACTCAATATTGTTTATTGTTCATGTTTATTACATGAATCCATTTTCTTCATTGAAAAGACAATAGCTCGTATTTAAAACGAAGTTTCTGCTATTTTTTCCTACTATTTACTATGTTATGTCTAAGTAGAACACAAACCTCTTCATAGATTTATTTTTTATAGAAACTGTTTTTTTGATAACTGATTAAGATTAAGTCGTTTTACCTCAATTTTATAGAAAGTGTAAAGAGAATTTTGCCAGGTATAAAAGAGGGGAACTAAACTAAGACATGTAATAGTTTAATTGATCTTACTGCTTCGGTTGGTGGAATGAGTAAGAAACATTTCACATATATCTTTTATTAATGTTATTGAATAATTTTTTTTAATTTGATTAAGAAAATCATTTATGAAATCTTTAAAAAACAAACTGAACCCGAGAAATACCGCAACCAAAAACAGCAATTAAGCCACCTTACTTTAGAAATAATATTGACTTTTGGTCTGAAATTCTGATACTATTATTAGTATTCGTTATTGTAGTATGCTGAATGATAATCTGAAAACCCATTTTTTGTCATTTAATATGAACAACCGGGATTGAAATCCCTGGAAGTGCCATTTATACTTTCTTCAGAAGGCACACACCGCTTTGTTGTATGTCGTGCCATTAAGCGATAGGTGAAAAAGTGAATAATTGTGTAGATTAGGGTCCTCTATGCTGTAAAATAGAGTTTTCCTAGAATAATTAATCCCTGCCGTTGTCATTCTATACCGAAAGTGTACAAACGTCTCGTGAAAACTCGACTTTGGTTAACCCTCTCGAGAACAATTTACTGATAATTCATGTCTTAAGTAGAGTGGAAAAATATACTGTTGTAAATATGTTTTGAAAATATATTCTTTGACGGATCTTTACGCAAAATCAATTATTTTAAGTAAAAATCGATTAACCTATTAGGTGAAATAATTTTTATCCGATCAAAAGCTCCATGTAAGCTTTGAATTGTTACTGAAATCTTTAGATAATGAATTCATTTCTTTTTGAAATAATTAATCACGCAATTTTATTTAAAAGGAATAACATTATTCATCAGACTTCAGCATATTATAGTTTTTCACAAAACAAGTTTTAGAAGCAAATTTGATTACAAAATTGAAGATTACTAGTTAGCGATATAAAACCATCCATCTTATGTGTGCAACTTTAACAAAATTATTAAACATTGTATTAAAAATATTAATACCATCAGTAAATTGTTTTGGGTGTATCAGGTTAAACATTTTAGTATACAGGGTTGAATTACTGACAAAGAAAATGTTATTTTCTTTGTTGGTGAGACCATACCAATGCTGACAAATAAGTTCAAATGTAATAAATCGAGGATTAGGAGGGCGGCCTCTCTTTTAACGGAAAGATTTAGCGCGTAAAAAATGTCGAGAGATTTTCATTTTTGTCTCGCAGTAAATCATTATGTTTCCATTAAAAATGTTGCGTCCAGATTCAAAATAACTGAAAATGTAACAAGGATACAGTTTTTTTCGATATTTTGTGATCAGTAGTGAATATGGGTTTCTTCAATAATATCCTTTTGCTGATATATTATAATGACATTTATTACATAAACAAACCTAATATAACTTATGTTGGTTAGCTAAAGTCTTTTTTCTCTTATTCTTTTTGAATTATCCATTTATACAATAAAAGTCGTTGAGTAAAAAAGTCAAGCAATTCGTATTGAAATCTCTTTGAAGTATCCCACTAGTACATTGCAGAAAAAATAATGAAAACGGTTGAATTGAAGCCGAATTATCCGCGAATCACTTATTTTCTTAACCTGTCAACTAGTTACTGAGTAATGTTAAGAGAACAAAATATAACGATCTGTAACGACATTTTTTCGCGTTGGAAAACGGGTAGCCCACGTTTACTTTAACCTAAATTAGACCATTTTTTCTTCTTTTCGTGATAACACAATACACATACAGACACAGCAAGCCGATACTAATAAAAATGAAGAATCAAAAAATAACTACGAATAATATACAATTGAATATTCAAGTTAAGCATGATATATTTCTGCTGTTACCTGTACTGCCATTATTTAAATTTCTTCATTACAACTTCATTCAAGCGTAGTATTGAATATCATTGACTGATCAAAAATCTTTATTGAAATTATATATTTAAATGTAATGAGGTATTTTGCAAACAAAATTAATGCAAAAACATTTAATTTATTCAATTGCAGATAGTGTTGAGCTTTAAAAACAAGGGTTGTCATATTTTTAAATGAATTTACTTTTCGCAAACAAATATTCATCTTCTGATGACTCAATAAAATTTACATAAATATATGCCCATCATAACTGCTTCGTGAAAATAAATAAGATACATTTATTTTAATAACATAATATTATCTATCGTATTTATAAAGCTAGAAAGGACTATGAACACAGTTCAGATATTCAAAGCTTAATTTCCATGAAATGATATCAATCGACGATCCGCGAAAAGTATTTATAATAAAAAAAGACATTACAAGTAAAAATATAATACAATTGTATGAAATGTTTATTTCGTGTTGGCACAAAAAGATCGTTATCATTAAAACACAATGTTAAATCGGCAGTTAAATGATTTTTTTTTTATTGATCCAAAACAAATACATTGTTAAAAAAGCTGTTAACTTTTGACTTAGTAAATATTTATCTCTTTTTTTTTTTGGGCACAGCTCAGAGTGTGAGTATATCACACAAAAAGCATATCTTAATCACACAAGAATTATGTAATTTTATCAATTATCGTAACATCATAAAAAAAATCTTAATTGTCTTTATTTTATAAATTAATTCAAATGAAACAAAAAAGGCTGCACTATATATGCTGAATAAAATATCTAACTACAATGAAGTTGAATAGAATCACCATATTTAAATTTAAAAAATCATTCCTTCTAATACCTATCATAAAAATTACAACATTAGTATAGTGGCAATGTTTTAATCTATTTTAACTAATTTTAATATTCAAGTTGTAAAATATCTATGCAAATAATGCATTATAACATAAAGACATATTTGATTTTTAAAAAATTATAAATCAAGAATGAAAGCTGTTTTTTTTATTTTTAAATGAAAACTATAATAAATCACTCCATCTGTTTGAAAAAGATAACGTTTTATTGAGTCTAAGTTTATTGTTTTATATATAATATCTAGTCTTCATAGTATGACTACATACAAGATTATATTATACAATATGCATTTCTGCGAAGGCAGAAAAGAGAGCGCCCAGAATCGATATTACTCGAGGGAATTCCATCAATTTACTATCGTTTTTTAATGCATTTCCTCGTAAGATTCCTGCCAGCCTGCCTTTGCAAACTGAAGTCATATAAAAGCCCGTCCTTAGAGAATGGTAAGTGATAGATGTTAGTGGGTCGTAATTTGTCCTCAATAGTTATTTTATTTTTTGCTTTATAAGAATGCATTTACATATTACATAGCACAACATTAAATATTGTGAAACAAACACTGAATAATTCTTTATTTTATATTTGTGTGTGTGTATCGATATAATAATAACTTTTCAAGTTTCTTGAAATTTCAATTAATATGTTGACAGAAAACAAAGGATTACAAGAGTATTTTTTTGATAGATTTCTTTGAAAATACTTTAAAGATTGAAAGCAATGTAAGTTTTTTTGATTGTATATATATCAGTGAAATAAATTTAACCTTTTCTCAACAGCAAAATTAATTACTTTACTAAATTAAAACTTTTACGACCAAAATCATTTCTTAAATCTAAAAAATTGTTACAGAATTCATTTGATGCTTTCCTTGTATGTTCTGTCTCACTTAATATTTCAAATAAAAGAATATTTTTAGTATGATGTGAAAATATCTATAATATGCCTAATATCATACATAACAGTTATAAAAATGACCAGTATATCTTTACTGTATTTATGTTTCTACCGTAAGATTTATAACCTCTTATTATAATATTTTAAAGACGCTTTAGGTCTGTATGGGTGCACGTCTAGAGCTTTATTACAAAAATCCAGCGCTGTCTCTATTATGCCACTCATATATTGCAGTAGGGGCAGTGGGGGGTTGAATGCAATTTAAATATTCCAAATGAAAGAAAATGCAAAAAACGAAGAACGGATAATACACTTCTGCAGAGTCAAAACATTTGGCTCTAAAAATATTATTCATTATTAATTAAGAACTGTCGTAAATTATATTGCCTTATTCATTAAAAATGAGCAGACTTCGATAATAAAAGTTTAAATAAGAAATCTTTTCTTTCAAAAAACTAGAAATAGTTTTATTTATATATTTTCTTCATAACTAAAAAACTGTTTTTGTTATTTAAGATGTTGTAATTAACCAATAAAATTATCAAAAAAAAACTTCGATAAAATTGATTCTAATATTTTATTGTTTTAAAATTGAGTTTGTTATTTAGGTTAAGTTATTATTGTTAAGGTATAATTGCATTCGTTTATAATCTATCTATCTGCTTGTGGTTAATAAGCCTTGTTTTACCATGAAAATAAGTTAAGTAAATAAATAATAATAATAAATAAATATAATATAATAAAATTAATTTAGAATACGAATAAAGTTTAATTCGGACATCATATTACAGTTTATTTTTTTCTAAATTTAAATATCAAATAATGGTCTTTAATGATTGGAATGCTTATTCAATTATTCCGTTTTTTTCATAATATGATTGAATTTTTGTAAAGAATAATAATAAATGAATCTGAATATTTATTTATTTCATGCGTATAAAAACTTTTAACCTGTCGTAAAAAAATTTTATTCACAGAGAATGGAAAATTCACAGCAGTGGGAAAATAAAACACCTACGATATTTTGATCGAATACTTAATGTTTATATAATACTAGATATGGCTATTTGATGTTTACATAACTCCAAGCTCATCTCCTTATTCTGAGTACTGAAATAGCAACAAACCAAAAATCATATTTTAAAGTTCTTACGTTAACTTCATACTTGTTATTCTGCCCTTTCAAAAGAGAAACGTTCAATGGCCGACTTAGTTTATCTTCTATAATGATAATTTACAAAGATTCCACATACATGGGTAGACATGCTAAAACAATGAATAATTTATATTTTTATATTAATCAATATGTCTGTAATATTAAATTCACAAAAATAAGTTTAACGTAAGTTGATATACGCATGCTTTTTTACTTTTCACCTTCTTAAATTTCATTAATTTATCAAAATATACCGTGAACAGAATCGTCCATTACGACTGACCTACAAAAACATGTTTCCGTTTCGTGAACGTGACACTATTACCCATATATCAACATCCTTTACTTTTAAGTTCGAATTGTTTACACAGCTGCTGTCAAATGGTTCTAGAGTTAATGAAATTCTATGATGTTCGTTTGTATAACCTCCGACAACTACACAAAAATAGTTCGTCTGTAGATAATGAATGTATTTTTTCTAAGATTCTGTTATTAATATATATAATATAAATATTTATAAAATTTTAGATCTTGAATTTATTACGTTCCAATTTTAGAAATAAACATAACGAGTTTGTATAACATTTAAAATAATAGTTAGATTAACAAGAGTAGACTCATCTCTCTGTATAATGAGCTTATGTGAGTGAGGCTCAATTTAACGTTTGTTTATTTATTTTTTTATTCTTCTTATTGCCATTAAATAAAATATAGCAGCAATGCGTTTTCTGAAGTAATATAATGCATATAACTAAGCGAGGTATTTCTTGTCACATCATCGGATTGCACTCATTAAAACAGTTTAAGAAGATAATTTTTGTTTTCTTTAATAATATTTAAAGATTTATAATATCAACAAAATATTTTTAATGACAATGTTCATGTTATATTTGAATAAAACAGCCCGTTAAATTGAGAACGATGAATAACAATTAAAGAATAATCTCATTATAACAAAAGCTTTACAATACTATTGAATGTTTTTTTTTATTATAGCTTAAAAAAATTCGTCCTATGTAATTTTTGTGCGAACACTGAATACCTTGAAAAGGAAAAAATCCTTCCAGTTTCATTTTTCTTTTATCAACATTATTAGTACGATTATCTAATTTCATGTCACTCTACCAAATATTTAAAAAAAAAGTTTTATATTTGTATTAATATAAAACGCTGTCTCTTTTGATTTATTTTTATAATTTAGATATTGATTATATCAATAGCCCACAAAAAATCTTGTTAATTTGTTAAGCTTCATTCGATCATAAGGAAGACAATTTTTTTATTATAATTTCGAAACGAATTTCGCATCTCTTCAAGCGTATTTATGTTAGAATTTGAATATTTCTCCATAGCTTCACAGACCATTTGAACTTGTGACAATTTAGGTGTTTGTGATTTTTTAGGATTGACAAATAAAACTAATGTCTTGGTTAATGCTAAAACAAACGCACTGCAATATTAACAGCTCAACGTATTATTTTCAACCATAATTTAAATGAAGACATGATATTTTAGACATGATGCGAATTAAACAGATGGGTCCAACCAGGTTTCAGAATTATTCTATTTCATCAGCAATATACATTGAATTATACAATTGACAGATAATATTGGTAGAGCTTTGTAGGAGAAACTTTGTCTCTCTTCTATATCTTTTCAAAAAATCTTCTCTTCCTTGGGGTATATTGGGTACATATAGGGTAAAAAGATTAGTAAAGTTGTACATATCTAACAATTTATGTATAATATTATACATGTCACCTTTGTGCAACCATAGCCATTGATTCATTATAGTTATGATAATTGAACCACATCCGCAATAAATAACAGAAATTTAATTGAAGGATACTTTCAATTAACAAATGAAACATGATCATAACATCATGTTTTAGAACCGCCAGAATAATTATATACAAAATTGTCGATCATATTTTCATGAAATTTAATGATAAAATTTTAATACTCAAATCAATCGTCTTGTTCATTTTCAGGATCAAATAACCGAGCCCAAACAAAAACATTTACCATCGATATTTTAATTTTAGAAAACCATGGGTTCAAGAACTTTGTAAATTGTTTCCTAGTTCTTGAACCCATGGTTTTGTACACCTGCTACCTTTAAGTCAAGTTAATTTTTTGTTTTGTATAAATAGACTTGTTTGTAAATTGTATTCTATCAGTTGATAATGCTCGCGATGAGCGAAACCGGCCGTGATCAAAAAATATATTGTGGAAATAAGTACAAAAAATGTGTTTTTATTATTTAAATATCTTGTCTTTCCATCAAGAAGTGACAGTTAACACCTTAAAAGTATTTTTTTTAATCAAGTCAAATAAGTGATAAATTGCATCAGACTTACAGAGTTCTCGTAAAAAATGTTGATTTAAATAGTTAAATAATCTTCATTTCATGTTCCTAACCAAAATACTATGTATTTAACATATTTTATTAAAATACAAAAAATAAATAAATTATATACACTGTATTGTGACAATTAGCATACTTTGTAAATGTTTTCACTCGTGCTAACTTTTTATACTGCGTGAATAAGCATTCGATATTATTCAAATCAATTTTAAAAACATACACAAATATTAAATATTACTTTTTATGTTGGTGGATTATGGTGACAATCCGTGTCTACTTATAAAATATACAGCGTATTTTATCGAGTGATGGATATTTTTATCAGTTTGTCTGGCTATGTAAATATATAACTCATAAATTTTGATATACACGATCTACTATACAACTGTTGAACATAAACGTATGTATTCATATCATATCATCGCTATTCACGGTACATATTCTGAGATATTCATGTATGCAACCACACCGTTATACAAACGTAGTAATTTTCTGTGAAGTGCTCTCGCTTTGATGTTGAAAAAGGAATTGCCTCTGTGTAATGCACAGCACTACATAGCTGAAGTGATCTGTTGCGAACTATTTTTAATATCAGAATTATATTTCACCGTAAATCCTTCGTAGAAATTTGGTATATTTCACTACGAAACTATATTGTCATCGCTTTGATAAGAAAATGATGTGATATTTTCTCGTTTCCACCAATATTCATTCATTTTTAGTAGTGTTTTTTGCAATGGACAATTAAATCAGTAGCAACAAAAAATATATAGCAGAAATAATTGTACTTAGAATAATTTTGATCCACAAAAAATATTCAATTAGCAGATTCAGTATAGAAGACAGCATTTTTAAGGAAAATTGAAAAAATAAAACAACGTTGTTACTGAAAAAAATCAATCAAATTAGCAAAACTCAAAGCTGAATTGAAAAGTCATAGAACTCTTGCAAATATTATCTAGTGTGCTGAGCGTGGCGAAAAAAAATCAATTCAATGCCTCAAAAGCTCTGCCGTGTCAAAAACTTAAAAGGTTTCAAACCTTTTAAGTCTTTACTAAATATGTTTACTCAATACAAACGAAAATATATTTTAAACAAAAAATAACAATAGTTAAAAAAGTTAAATGTGAATATTTTTAAAAAGATTGTTTATGAGTTTCTATTAAGTTCACTAAATATAGTCGTGTACTTTATTGAAAATTTTAACTCGGTCAAATAATATTTTTTAAATGTCAACATAAGAATGAGTTAAAATTATTCGTTCAATCTTTTAACTGAAGAAAGTCGGCCAACGAAATGAAAAAGTTCATGCGAAACATCAATTGTCAACAATTCATCGGATATAATGTTTTATATTTAAGTGATATAGTATTCGAATCTTTATAAATTTAGAGCTTATTCAACTTGAACAGAAAATTTTTTAAATTAGCAATGGTCGATTTTTTCGTAAGGATTTAAGGTTTTTAATGTTAATGTTACTATGGCTTAACCCACTCAGAGTTTCGTAACCTGGGATTGCATTTTAATTGGTATTAAATTGGATTCATACATCTCAATAACATCACGTGCGTCCAACGTCGTCAATATTTTTAAGCATCGTCTGTCTGTTTAGGCTTTCATACCGTACTCTAATGTCTACAAAAATATTATTTAATATATGCATATTGCTTTTAAAATTTTCTGCATGTTATTTATCTGACTTTTAATCAGTTATTTTGAGCTTCATGACTCACATTGCATCACTTAAACGTTATTTTTTGTATGCTAAGATGCGTTGACAGAATCATTCGTTTGATTAATAGATAGCAAATATTTTCATCTTTTTACGTTGTACCCTTATAATGTCACATAATTAAATATAAATCATAAATATACATATATGTAAAACGTCAATGGTTATAGAAACACGTCATTGCAACCGAACACAAGTTCAGGAATTTAAAAAACTTGTCTATTATATAACCACAACCTAGCTTGGGTCTTCATCATATAATTTCAGCGTTCTTTGCGACTGTTTATATTGTCTATTGGAATTCAAAGATGCCCTCATTTCAACATATTCATTCATTTAATTTCATCAGCTGTTTATGTGAATACACTGAGCTCACATTGAAAATGAATTCATATCACGAAAATAGATACCAATCAACAATAATAAATCAATATTTTCCTGTCAAGATTCTTATAGATGAATAGTTTCATAAGCAAATCAAAATTTACTTGATCGTTATTTGTCAGATAAAAAGAAACAATTAATTATAATTTAATTAAAATTGCATAGATCATGCATTGCTATGAGAACTATTTAAACTTTGTTTCTCCTTGTCTCTCACAATGAATTAATGAATTAATTTTCCCATTGTTGCAACATCAATTACCTGTCCTTCGTACTTGAGAAACTATCAAACTGAATAGTGCCTCATCATTCAAAATAACACAAATTGTAAAATGTTTAATATTAATCAGTTGCTTTATATGTGTTTGACATTCAATAATCAGTAACATGTTAATAATTAATATTCTGACTAATTTCATAACGCTAGGAAATGATTTCAATTAACACATATTCGTATTTAAAAGAAAAACCAGTTTTTGTAACTAATGTTCATTATTATTATTATATATGCGTTCAAAAATCCTTTTATTTCACATTAATTCCATATTTCAAATATTGTAATTCGAATGGCAAATCTTATTTAATAGTATTGTTCGATGATCTGGGAAACCAATTCAAAAAATTTAAATTATTAAATATTGTTATTAATTTTCACAAAATACTCACCTACATAAAATAATTTTTCGTGTTTTCATAAAAAGATTTTTTTATCCAATCGTATGACGGTGTACAATTAATAATGAAGTTACACAGCTCATTTTTTTTGATCAAGCTGAAATTTTCTAGTGCACATATATAATTACTATCAAATACATTATTATTCAAATGTTATTTTGTCAACAACTAAAAATTCAACATAAGCCAATATTTATTACTCTATGGTTTTCACGTAGATATTTTCTCTAAAAGTGTTATATAAAAAAATGACACTACAAATACGTAACAATAGATATATCTATGGACTAAGTCTCGAATAAAAATTAACGATGTGCGCAGAGCTGATGAAGTGGTATTTGCAACTTAAAGAATTGTGTTTTATTTGATAATGAATCGATAAACTTTTCACTCTGCTAAATTAAATGAAGCCACATGTTGAAAATAGAATATCAATATAAGGTTATTAGAAATCTTTCAATTAAAACTGAATATTCTGTATACCTCGAACAAGCTGCATAGCAGAACAAAAACTTTGCTTTTAAAACAAACGATGTTTGTAGACAGTTTACACGATCGAAGATAAAAGTGCAACCTGGTTTTAAAAGCGAGAAACGATTATTCACCATCCATCAATTATTGCCAAGGCTAATGGTGCGCAAAATAGACGTTGGGGATGAATTACTTTAACGCCACACTGAGCATCGAGTCGGTATCCTACCTGTTGGCCAGACCTGTGTAAACAGCGACCCGTAACCGATTTATGTGCTGATACCCAAAGTAAATATATATCATGATTAATATATTAGGAAATGAAGCGAAATGACCGAAACTTTTAATTGTTTTATCTATAATTTTAGTTAAAATCACAATACGACGTTTTAAAGTCAATTGTTTTTTTTCCTATGTTAATGTACCTTCAGCTCAATTTACTGCTTTTTATACTACTAATTATCATTAATAACTATAATATATATTAATTTAATAAAAAAAAATCCTTTGAGAATTAAAGAATGATTAATAAATGACTAATTTTAGAATTATAGTTACAATAGCGCCTTGTTTATGAACGTATACTTTGAAAAAATGTAAATATCGCAAACATCCTTCACAAATAAAATAACCAAATTTTCATCAAAGAGAACAAACAGAAAGAATACATAAAAAAATATCTTTATTCAGCAATCAAATTCACTCCGTACATACGCTTATGAAATTATTATAAAATATTACATGTCAAAAATCTACTACATCAAAATTGATCTCATAAGTCGTATAAAATCGATATAACAACTATTGTTTATTAAACTAAGTATTGATTTACTTCGTCGTCTATATTGTTTAATTACTAGAAATATTTTATGAAATGTTTATCGAAAGATAGATTGAAAAAAATATTTGCTGTTTATCGTAAATCTATATTTAAGTAGGTATGTCAATAAAAATGTATGAACATAAAGAATCCCAATTATTGATAAAAAAAAATCTTTATTCTGTTATCTTCTAATCTTTATTATATAGATAGATTTATCAAAAAAAAAATAATAGGATAACACGTTTTAGGTTTTTTTTTTAAATTCAGATTTTTGGCACCCCCATTTTTGAAAGTTTATTTACTTCGAAAGTTTCTCACTTCATCGTTCAAAAGCTAACATCACCCTTGTTTCTAAGTAGTAAGCACTACGTCTTATAACTTCTGGCAAAGGATTTTAAGGGACCATTGCCAGTGCCCTCCAAAAAAGTTGAAGTGAATAAATAATGTGAAGGGTTTTTATTTATTTCTTTCAAACAAAATGAATTTGAAAAAATACTTATCTAAGTCCTTTATTATTTTGAGGTCCAGTCATAATCATTTTATTCTACTAAATATTTTATATAGATGGTAGCAAAATATAGTACAAATCACTTCTAATTTTATGAAACCTTACCAGTCAAAAAAAAAGGCAGAACTAGACTTATTGCAACGCGTGCTTTTACCAATTTCATCATAGCTGAATAGCTTTTGAAGTAACCGGGACGGTTTTCATCAATCTCTCAACCTCCGAAATCCTTACAATGCTTTACTGCCATACCTCTAATACTGAAGTATTTTTTGGGATCTAGGAGCAAAGTAAACCGTTTACCAATATCTGCCAAGATTTCTTTTTGTAAAATGAAACGTTCGTGCTGAAAATTATGGCATTTAGATTATTGTTTTAGAAACAATAGTACCAGTTAGAATATAAAAAATACTTATTGCAAAAAAAAATATTCTATTGATTTCAATTATTTATTTTTAACTAATATTTCATGCGACTTCAAATAAGATTTATTATAATTGATAGAATAAACCTTAATTAAATTGAAAATTGAAAAAAACAATTAAAAACTTATATTTCTGACAATAGCTTTATGCCGAAACAATTATTAACAACATATTATAATAAAAAATTTACAATATTCAAATATTGTTACCTTGCGTACATAATTATTTTTATTCAGATTCAATTCGTTTAAATAGTTTTCCGTTCAGATGATTGATATTTTTAATATTGGTTTTTTGTATGAATAATATTTTTATTATTTACCCCATACACTTCATGAAATTGTTTTGAATTGAATTATAAATATAATTTAAGAATCATATTATTAAAAATTTTACTTTTAGTCAATATTCACAAATTGAGAGTAGAGACTTTCCAATATATATTATATGTACAGCAAAAAAAAATACTTGTGCTGTTATATCATATATAAAATATGTTTCTATTATTCATGAAATAATATTATATTTACTACTTCAAAAAAATAAATATAATTTATTTTAATTTAAAATGATATATTTATTTGAAATGTACTACACTGCAAAATTTCGTGTATAATGCACCGAATGCATAATTACCGTTGAGTGGTTGCTTTTTGGTGCATCATCTCATAGTCAACTAACAAGGAGCACTCTCCCGCATCTGCTTGGCAACACTAAATTGGTCGGAATAATGCCAATTATAATAATTTACTCAGTTCACATGACTAAAAATCGTTACCAACATGACTCCTATCGGTCACCAAGACTTTGAGCTAATAATCCTCAATTTACATTTTAGCCAGATCCACGTACTGTTTAAATCATAATGCGGCTTAAACTTTCAATGCATCTGATCAAATCAAAATTTAATCCACAATATATCTGAATATTTAGTTAAAGATCTTTTTTGGAATATGATCATTGGAATCATTTTCCAATCTATATTTACGTTAGTTGAATTTAAAATAAAATTAGTTATTTCACAATATAAGCTCAAAAATGATCCTCTGTAATCATTCAGATGCCTGAGCAATACATTTGATTTTTGAATCGTTTCGCAAATTCTTTTTAATTTCCCAGAACAGCGGTCAGCAACTCAAACGCATTGGCGCGTTACAAACAGGTAATTTGGACTGCTAGACATTCGCGAGCCATTGTAGTAAAACTGGTAAAGCTCTTGTGTACTAAGAGTTTTTTTTACTTTAATAATAGAAATAAAAAAAAACAATATTTCCACATCAGTGACTCTTGTGGGGCTCAACTTTGGAAGCTACCATCTCAATATTTGGCTATTAGCTTGAAATTTTAAATTTTAAGTCCACACAGTTTCAATGCTTGCATCAGCTGACTATTTAAAAAAAAGATTAATGCATTTCAGCCAGGCTAGACTGTAACTATTGTATCAGAAACACCCATACATAACAAAAACTCATAAATCATACAGTGTAGAGTTAAAAAAAAGGGTTTTATTTTATCATACCGAAAATTTTAATAGATAGTCATTTTCAGTCCTGGCACCAATAGCCTTTTTGCGTATCACCTGGTAGCACCCGAGAAATGAGTCGCTGACTGATGCCTTAGATGTCCAATTTTAGAATACATAACATCAATATCAAGAATTTCAATAACTATTTTGAATTGTTTAATCTATGTTCACTTACACAGCTTTATCACTCGTGGCCCTGGTTTCGGCTTTGATATCTTCATGCATATATCACACGAATGTATAATATTAAACTGACATTAATATTAACTTGACATAGGTTATGCCATTGGAAGGCAAAGTTTGACTCCGGAGCCGCATGTTGCTTTTTGGCCCCTTAAGTGCTGCTATGATATAAAAAATCATATAAATGAATTTTAAAATAAAAATATGACAAGTATGCGTGCAAGTTACAGATCCACATAAAGAACACCTTTGTGTTGATTTGGAAATACTGGAGAAAGCAAATGTGAACTTATTCATATTATTTTTTTATCAATAAATAAATTATTTATTTAGTATGAAATCGAGTTTTATCAGTTCAAATGTCAAAAATTATATTAAAAATTTACTGAGCTATTAGACAGATTTGGCTTCGAGTATTTTTTAATCGTTGTAATGTTCATATTTGGCTCTTTGGCGAATAAGTTCGCCGACCATGGGTTGAACGATTCAAACATTTTTCTTTTGTAGAGTTTCGATTAAACGCTTATACTACGTACTTTTCTTCTAACGTGATAATTATTCATTAAAAAGGTGGAAGAAGTTTTATGTTCAAATCATCAAAAGAACTAATTTACTTTTTATATTTTCCAGAATAAGGAACTATCTTTTTGTAAGCTCATTGTAAGTATAAAATAGAAATTAAAAGTTGTTTTTATTTATTATTTCATGTTTAGTTTCTTTAAAAAGTCTGAAGATTTTTTTCAAAAATACTAAAAATTGTAATATTTTGTAACGCACCGCTTAATTTTAGCAAGATTTTTTTTACATCCAACAACCATTTTTCGATTAATAAAGTGTTTTAAAATATTAAGTATAACTCAAAATACTACAAAATACATATATTCTCGTGACTTTTTCTGTAGTATTGTTATATTAACCAGAATAGCAAATTTACATTTAAAATAACGTTATAGATGGGTAAGTTTTTATCATAGCTTAATTGATAACAATTTTTTTTTTTATTATTTTATCATAATTGGCCGCCATCAATTTCTCACGTCGAAAATATTATATATTGCAGAGAAAATTTCGACGGTGAATTTCGGTGAACAAAGGAAACAGCATAGTTTCGAAAGTTAATTGATTCTTACTTTTATCATTGCGATAGGTGTACAGAAAACATTTGTATATTATTTTATAAGCGTTCATAGCGTTCACTGAGTAACAAATAACCACTTCACAAAGTAAAGAATTTTGTGTGACTAAAGATTTTTCACGTGTTTTTTTAAACAAGTCTCAGTGTACGCAAGGGCGTCGTTTAGATCAACTGTAACCTCGCGGGAAATATTGAATTACAAAGATGACTCAAACTTTTCAGATCTTGTCATATAAAGTAATTGACACGTGTAAAACTTTTTTTATATCCTTAATCATGTTATTTATATTGTATCCTGAGTGCGGTTTTTCATTTCAGATACAATCATTTTTGCCTTAATTTGTTGTAAGAAACTATTTTGAATGATGAAACCACTTTTCCATATTTGTAACGTTGAATCATAATAATCATAATTCTATCTTTGTAAGAATTCCTATTCAATTAAAATGATTTCTGTGACTCTTTGTGTGCAAAAGTTTCATGATAAATAATGATTCGTTTGTCCAATTTATCCAATGCCTTTAAATTAAGATTTTTCTTATTCCGTTCTCTTCATTGTGAGATTCGATAAGGCATTTTGTAATTTACTGAACTATACTATATGTTACACTTTGATGCTATCATATTTTAGTGGCTGTATACAACACGTATATTCTTAGTATGGATATATGATAAATCCAACAGATAACAACATAATGAATATTTCATTATATCACCAACAAATTTTAGTGAATCACTGAAACCCTAAGTAAAATTAGATCAACGAAAATGTGAAATGTTTCATTATAAGTAAACTCGACAACTTAACGTGATCTTGGAGGCATTCCAAAACATTTGAAGTTAGGCAAAGTGCAAGCTTGCCTCTCAACAATCTAAATTAATTATTCTGACATACACAAAGAAATCGTCATAGAGGAGATGAAGTTTTTTTGTAAAAAAGTATCACTTATATAGGTTATTCAAAATATTAATATTCCTAAAAAACTACAACCATTATTTAAATTGCTTTTTTTGTAAACACTGGAGTAGAGTGATGCATAATATTATCTTAAGAAATGAACGGCCTTTAAATTAATCTGGATATTCGTTGAACAACTGTATAAATAGTGTTATACCTATTACAGAAAATATATATTCAAACATTAACACTTTAATATACTGTCAATAAGTTGATAAATAAATACATAGACAGACTAGTTTGCTAATGAGAAGTGTTCCATACTGTTCTGTGTTAGAAAACAATTTATTTTAAATGTATTTTTGCCAATGTACAGCAAAATATATAGTTCTAATGAACTGTAATTCAAATTCTTACCGTTGACCTTAACGTTTTTGTATGATAACTTGTCCATACGACCGTCTTTTCTTGTTTTTTAATATTCAAAGTTTAGCGGTCTAGCCACATAAAATTCAACAATGTATATATATTATATTATTGCTATGATGAATATGTAAAAAATAGTTCTCCTAATTTCATTTTTCAACACCATTTTTTATATTTTTTTTGGATCAGATTGATGGTTTTAATAAATTTTTTATACACACACAACTGAAAAGATAGAAAAAAAGGCTTACCATAAATATTAAAATATTAAATAGTAAATTAATGGAAATATCAATTTTGTATTATCCTGCATGTCTTCAAAGCAGCACACACACACACATCCTCTTTTCTTTTTTAGCGCATGCGCAGAGAATATTTAATGCAGATAATTTGATACCCAATAAATATTGCCGTTATATTTATTATTAATGATAATACTTGACTACTATGATTGAATTATTAATTATATTTTGGCAATCAAATATCTGACAGATAACAATGGCAAAAAAACCAATATGTGTCTGAATTTTGTATCCGTATCAATAACGGGGGAACTGTAATAATATAAATCATTTCTTTCATATACCTACACCCAACCTTTGACTTAGGTTGTAGATACGTTCCATAAAAAACTCGTAAATTAAACCTTGCGCAAAAGAAGATATGAAGCTTACAAAATCATAGCACAGAATTCTCTTAGAAATGATAAAGTTTGATTTAAATTTAATTTGTTGCTTCTTGAATCAACACTTAAGTAGAGTTTATGTTATATATTTGGATGATGATTGAATGATACTGAAAAAACGGTTTGTAAATAATTATGTATATTTTTCAAATAAATACAAAAACAAATAGTGATTTTATGATAATAGTAGGGCTGTAATTACATAAAAAATAGTTGCGTCCGAGAAAATTTGGTATATCCAGTAGATTATAAAGATTTTATTCATTTCAGGCATGATTATTGTAATTCATATGAAAAAATGATTGTAAATTTGCGTAAAATAAAAAAATCTCACAAGAAGATCCATTTACCCAATATATTATACTCAGTGGGTAAATGTGACCGTTCTTTAATTTATTATAAAGAAATATATATATTATATTGGAATCGATGAACATTGCCAACAAAACAATATCATAAAGTAATGCTTTTTCTATGCACTCCTTTCCATATAATCTTGAATATTAAACAAAACACAAAATACGATAAAAAAAACTTTTATTCAAGTGATTTTAAATGCAAATCAAAAACTCATGCATTATACGAAGTTTGTGCATATTCGTTACGAAACTATACAAATTTATTGACTTTCATATCAAGCTTACCTCTACAGAGCAAAACTTCAACGATTTCATTTCACTGAGCACTAAAGTCTCATACACGCGTTGTGGTTTATGAACGTGGCAACCATTCCCATTATCTCTTTTCATTATCGAATTTAATACCAAATTATTCAACAAACATGTTTTTAGACCCTTTAAACAACAATAAGCACTGACAATATTTTCGTCTTAGTATTTGAAATGTTTATTATAACGAAATATAGAATTAAAACGATCAATAAAGTTTTCTTGATTCATAAGTCTATGGCTAGTTCAGTATCCGTTTAATTTTATTAAATGATTCATAAGCTAAATAGATATATCCTAAGCTATGTACAAATACATATATTAACCACTTCATTTTAAAAAAAAGTTGATGTTCAAAATGTTTTATAATTGTTTCTTTTTTCAATATTTATTAAAAAAAAGGAAGCCAATATGCATTTAAAATTTGAGTAAATTTAATGTATATATTTTTAATCGAAAAGAATATTCCGTATGTAGCAGCAAAACGCATTGATTTTAATTAAAAACCCTTTTCAATCTCGACATCAACTAGTGTAACGATGGCTATTTACATTCATTGGAATGAAAATAATATATTTACATATGTTTGCATGCAAAAGCTCAAGCTTTTCAAAACTATCCACAGCAAATTATTTATTTATTTTTTCCTCTTTATTTTACACTGCGAACAACATAATATTCACTTACTCAATATTCAAATATTTCGTAAACAAAAAATTAATTTAAATTTTTTCTTCATACACATATTTAAAGTGGAATGTTTTCTTATTATAATTATTATAAATTATTTTTATTAATAAAATAATCAAAATGCCTTCTTTATACGGCATATTTCAGAAATTCTTTTGTCGTTTTAGTGGGCAAACAATAATTAATTAATACTAATTCACTGGCAAATATCCAAGAATAACTAGTTAAATTTTGGCTAGACGACTTAAAAATCTATTTTTGGTTCTTAATTTAATAATGTATTCTACAAATTTTATTTTTAATATTACTCCAGCACTAAAAATTAATCGATATTTTTTCAGATAAGAGATAAATGAAATATATGTCAATATTAATTTACGAAAAAAAATCATTATAAGACTGTATGCCTTGAGTGTATTTTAAAAAAATATCAGGCAGTGACAATCTAATCTCAATAATCAATATAAGTATTAAACTTGCATCGGAAAACTGCAGACAATATTTAGAAATTAATCGGATATTTGTATACCAATTACCTTTTCTAACATTTTTTCTAATTCCACAAAAACCCGCACACTGTCTGATCCAAGTAAGCTACAGTCTCCTTCTCATAATTCGGTGCCAAAGCTAGCCTCAGTCGTAGCCCAAAGGTTGGCCTGGAAAGTAAATTTGTATATATTTGTATAAAATATCGTAAAGAGTGAAAACACTGTTACTTAAAAGACCACATTAGATCAAGAACACCTACATATGACATTGATGCACTTCCAAACTAACACAGCCAAAAAAAAATCTTTTTAATTGAGCTCTTGTCGTACTTTGTAATGATATTGGTATGCTGAAATTGCATGCAAAAAAAATATTGAGCTATAATATGTTTTATTGTGAAACATCCGGTTTCAAAATCATACTTTTGCCAAATCTCATAATTATCCATTTGTTTATTTCATTTTTATATAAAGCTTAATTTTTTTTTCTTACTTATTTTTCAACTCAAAAACGTGTACAATTTCAAAATTCACTATATACACGACCTTAAAATTTCTGATACCAGGAGTCAGTGTGTGCTCAGAACTTATGTTTTTTAAACAAATCATGAAAAGATATTCATCAGAAAATGAAAATCCCCTTCTATCTGCGAAAGTAACAGTCCACTTGAACAAAAATTACAAAAAAAACTTATCATTTTATTTCTATATGATTATGATGTAAACACTTTAATTATAATATATTTATCTAACAATATTGAATTGTAAGACTCTTTCTGTTCCTTTTTTATTTTGTTTCAAAATCAGTCATTTTGCAAAGTCAACTATTCTTGCATTATTTTTTCCTTAATTTATCACAATATCCAAATACTTTTAAGAATTTTTAAAATCTAATTTGTGTTTAGAGTAGGAATCACAGCTAATAAGAATTTTACCTTAGTGATCAGATGGTTCCGAAGACACGAATGTATTTGATGTTAAAAAACCCAATCCACTTATCCTTTTTTAAAAGGATGGTGCGTAATAAGAACATTAGTTAATCACAATTTTTTATTCGTTGGGCGTTTGTTAACTTCAAAACTATAACATGCAATATTTCACAACGTTAAAAATATTTATTTATATAGCATCAGACATCCTAGTTAGATATGAGTCATATATTCAGGTTATAATTTTTATGTTTTGTTATCTGAACATTTATTTATATAAAACAGCCATTAAATGAAAATAAATGTGAAAAGAAAATCGTTTTTTTTATTATACAAAGTAAACACAAATGATAATTTTACAATTTTAATAACTGCTCATCGAGCTGTGTTATTAGTTTTCACATCGTCAAATAGAACTTAAATAATATATTACAATCAACTTAATCTTATATTTATTTAACAAAATAATCTTAACCTTGGCTGTATGAAAAAGTAATTCCGAAAGAGGTTTACAAATAAATAAATATATACCTACATATATATGTACATCGGATTTTATTTTCACGTGACGCAAGCGAGCAAAGAAATTTAAATGTCTCGTCTTTACGCCTGACAAGATAAAATTAAATACTACCAAGTAAGTATTCATTTGACGGATTAAGGTATAGGGGATTATATACACATTTGAAAATATTTTCACATTCTAAATTTTCTTACGTAATAAAACGCTTTTAAATCTATAATAAATAACTACTTATGAATCAAAGAAAATTTTATTTATTTTAAGTGATGTTTTACTTGCGAAAAATATCATGATTGATAGATATAGGTTGAATCTCTAGTCTTTTCAAGCTAAAAAACATTTTTTAGTTGAGTCATAAATAACTTCATGTTTTTCAAAGAAGACAAAAATATTTATCTTTTACAATTTTGAAATTTTTGATTTCATATTTCTTATATTAATACTGACGACTCTTTGCTGTTTTACGGTCAATTTTTATATCCCTACTGAATAAGATTTTTCCTGTTTCAACAAAAATATTACATTTTTTTGCAATTTTAAGCCCCTCCGTTGCTTTGACATATTGTCATGAAAATACATTATTAATGATAAAAATTGTAACAGTTAGACATTCAATTCAAACAAGCCATGCATGAGTTCAAGCAAGAATAATATGGAGGGCACAGGTGACTTTTAGGAAGTTGGAACAGCTTCTTTTGGACTTTTTTAATAATCTAAGGTGTATCATAAGTATGACGATTATACAATATTACGATAATGTAATATATTTTAATACAATATTATTAAAAATCTATCAAAAAATTCTTCTTGAAATAAATGAATTAATATGTATCATAATTAATTTTTCATTGTAAAAAATACATATTTTTCTGATTTGATTGTTGGAGCAGAGCTCAATTTAACCAGCCTATACCTATTTAAAAACCATACAATTCAGCAATGGTTTTCCTTTGTGAATGAATTTTTAAAATCATCGCAAAAAACGTTTGATTTTTAACGAAGTAGATTTTTCAACCGATATCCTTTCTTTAAAAACGTAGCAGAAATAAAACATTATAAAAATATTTTATTAATAATTAGTTGAACTGATTAAACAAATATAATTTTAATAAATTAGTAAACGAGTAACAGATGGTACCGCCTGCCTAAACAAATATTTATCATTTGACGAGTGGGCGAAAACAGAGATGTATTTCCTTTATTATTATTATGTTTGTTATTTCTATGAACTAAATAAAAGGATTTCATTACCTATATGATGAATAAAATCACCGGTTGTAAGTACACTTGAAAACCGAAATTCAAAGATAAAGTCAAATCAGAGGTTTTATTTATGTTGCTGATAATTGTGGGCGTTCATTTAATTCTAGGGAATTCATTTATTCGATTCTACAATGAAGACTTTAATTGCTTGAAGTGATTATGTTTCCGATAGCAAAGTATAAAGAGACACCATCAAACATCACCTAGTGACTATAAAATGCCAAGAAACAGTATATTTCAGTCATATCTCAATAATAAATTATACGACTTACTACAATTCAAAATAAGGCAAAAAACGTAGCAAGTAATAGACGCCTAGCATTTTTTTCGACTTCTTAGACTGCGCAAATGGCTCGATATATAAGGCATTATTGAGCTTGTATAATATGTATGGACAGAATAACAAAGCAAAAAAATGGAAGTAGAGATTTTGAATACTTTCAATCAGATATTTTATAAATTTTATATCTAACACACTTGGTATTTTTTAATGACGTTGTCTAATATGTGTTCTAAAAACAACAATTGTGAATAAGTTCGAGTTTTTAGTGGATTTTATTGTTAATATGAAGAGAAACACGAGTTATTGTTTAATAACCATCATCCACAGAAAATGAGAGGTCACATTTTAATGTGTTTGATTTTTTTTTCGCGGTTGTTCGGTGATTTATTAATTAATTTTTCTTTGCGGTTTCAAGTAAAATATCAAAGATTTTTCTGAATAATAAGTTTCTTTATACAAATGGTGAGATGAGTATGTATCGATAACATCACAGTCATTTGATTATAAAGCTCATATTTTGGAAAAGATATAATATTAAGATTTAAAAGAAACCGATATCGGACAGAAAAAAATTGAACGTGTATTAAAAAACCACCCGCTGGTTCAACTCTGTCAAAGTTTCCTTTCAGCGCAACCATTATAAATTTTAAATAATGAAGCGGCAGTGACGTTAATGTACGAAAATATAAATGAACTCTTAAATTTTTATTGCGCCTTTTAAATTTATTTTTATTTGAAATAAATTGTCTCATCTTAATCACTGAATTTATAAGACATTCTCTTTATGATAAATAAAAAATATTCTTTTCAGCATTTATTCGGAAAGTAAAAAAGATACCATAATAGAGGACTAATCAAATATCTGAGATATTTCAATTGTTTTTCGATTAAAAAATACTGAAAATAATTTGATTGAAACGACCAGGGCTTTCTATACCCGCATGGATCACCAACCAAATTTTACATGTATAATAATCTAATTGTGAAAGGAAGCTATTCAATTGAAGTTCATTTTCATTTAGCGCTCAAAAAAATTAATCCTTAAATATTTACTCTTTGAATATGGTACATATGGTTCTTTTTAAAATCATTATTACGGAAGTTTTTCTACGAAAACTATGAAACCAAAATTCTCAACTTCTAGTTTACAAAAAGAACTGAAGGTATAATCAAAGTATATGCAAGTCTTTATTCACGTTTTATTAAGAATTGGTTGGTATGAGGGAATTTTACATCACAAACATCCATAATCAATATATGTATTCTTTTTAATTTGACATTTGACATCAACCACATCGAACATTCGATAATGGGCCTGACTTAAATATTTCAATAACCACGACTTTTACCACTTTTTTTAAACAAATTATTGCAGGATGCAGAAACAACTTAACAGTGTTTTTTCATTTAATTTTCATTAAAAACCATTTTTATTTTTAAAAAACAAATTAGACCACGCAAAAAGCTTCTTTGGCAAACCATTTTCTTGTTTCAAAATTTGATTTCTTAAACATGGCTTCAAGGGGAAGCCAACTACATATATTGATTATTTTCTTAAGTAATAACTAAAAAACAACATTTATATTTATGAATATGACATGTATGACATTGAAAAAATCATCAACGTTCTGAGTTATTTAACTTTAGGTTCCAGTCGATGTTTTAGCAAATCTCTTCATTGGAATGGATTCATCGGAAATCGATTGCGATTCTTCACTTTGTGGTATAACTAATTAATTTAAATCTTGAAAATGGATTCAGATTGATATTAGGAAACGCTGCAACATATATTAGAGTCACCTATTGCTAATCAATAAAGATTCATTTACAAACTTTTGTACACTTCTATGAGTGTACCTATTTATGTCTTTTTTAAGAAATTACCTGAGAATTTTAGGAATGAAAATTTTAAAACATTTTTTGCCCGTAAGTTTTTATGTATTTATTCTGGAATTATCCCACGTTTCTTTTAAATGAACATTAACATCTTTGAACGTTTTTTTACATTTCAATACTAATATTCTATCAGTTGATAATGCTCGCGATGAGCGAGACCGGTCCTGATCAAAAAATATATTGTGGAAATAAGTACTAAAAAAATGTGTTTTTATTACACGGTGAAAAAAATAGCAATGTATTTCAGTTCTACAAAAATATTTGTATGATTATTTAAAATATCATGCCTTTCCACCAAGAAGTGATAATTAACACCTTAAAAGTGATTGAATGAACTTAATTAAACTAAAATTTTATCGTGAAAACTTAATAAACTTAACTTAAAAACTTAGCACTACATGTGAGAATGAAATATAATATATGTATTGAGTAAGTTCGGATTCTCTCTCAAACTTATAATATGAGATTCGTTTCATACGCTTCACAGCAATTGATAAATTGTGATACCAATTATTATACAATACCATTCTAACATATATATATTATTTGAGTGTGTAAAATTAGAAGATTATTAACTATTGAATATTTAGTGAGAACACGTGTATATTAACTGAAATATTGTGATTTAAAAATAATAATTTTAAAAATGTCAAAAATACAGTTGGTTATCTCTTTATAAGTGTATTTAGGAATGTTGCCAAATTCTAAAAATATACACTATTGACTCGTTCATTAACAAGCCGAGTATCTGATAAAATAATCTTTATTTAAAAGAGAGTAATTTTTCTGTTACTTATACATTCGTCTAAAAGCACACTGTTCCTACTCGTTCTATTGTTAGCTGATAGATTTAATATTGAAATCATATAAAAGATTGTGTCGAACCTTCTTCATTAAAATCTTCCTCCTATTTGGGTAATTAATTCATCAATAACTTAAAATAGCCATTTTCTTGCGACCGTTTTTTTTTCTCCAGAATAATACCTCAATTTAATTGTTAACAATATATGCTTATGTTTAGTTTTATTAAAAAAAACCAACATTTCATAAATTTCTAAAAAGATCTTTATAAATTTCATAATGTAAAAAATGTTATTTAATTCTTTGAGCTTTTATATGTGATATTTTATCTGTACAGTCATCATCAGTGATGAGTAAAATTATGCATAAAAAGATATGAATGCATAAACGAAGATTTACAAAAACTTTTCATTATTTTTCTCCGTCTGTGAGTGTTTTTTTTGAAAAAGTATTAAAAGTTTCTGAAATAGTTTTTATATCATATTATATATTACTTTCCCCGACCACTTCTTGAAAACTTTACAGTAATAAATTAATATACTTTAAAGATGTGTATTATTTTGTAATTTATTATTATTTTTTGTAAAATATTACCGTATTGTACAAAAACACATAAATTATAGGGAAAAAACCTTAGATAATCTTGTCATCAAAAATAACTTTTAAATTTACTGTGATTCAATAGAACGGTGCTTGACGCATGTTTTCTTTTTCAAAAATAGAAATAAGCAAGAATCGTTCAGCTGAATTGAAAGAATTTCACTATAAATAAAAAAAGCTAATTTTGTTCGCTGTAGTTTTTTCAAAAGATACACATATTTAAAATGATTAAGCATGTCGTTCATGGTTGTAAAAAAATATTTTTTCATTTTCATCTAATATATTGAAAACTGCCATAAAATAATTACTCTGATATTAATGGTTACTACTAAATCTTTCGTTCAAAAAAATAGCTAGCAAAGCAATCGAGAAATATTCATACACAAAACAAATTTTATTGATTTTTGAAAATAAAATACTGCTAATAAAATAAAACAGGACAATTTATATTGATTAATGTAATGAAACTTTTTACAATTTGAACCGTGTTGTTTTCTCCATTTCCACTAAAACAAAATAAATATTTTTCGAAAATGCTTTCAGAGAGGTTATTTTATGCTTACAATAATTCTAAAACAAAACTAAACTTTGAAAGAAGTCAGTAAAAAGCCCACCAATAATTAATTTCGTGAAATTCAATATTTTACAATAACTTGTTTTAATTGAATTAAAATGTTTTCTTATACTTACAATTTGATTGTTTATTCATTAAACAGAAATTTTAAATTAACTTTATGATATGATATGTTACGAAATAACTTTTCTCAATATCCAAGAGTGTTTCTCACACATTGTTTTCAAAAAAAAAATATTTTATATGTAGCACCTTAATTGTTTTATGATATTTTCTTTTTTTTATAACTTTTAAAAAATGTTTAATATATTTAAAATTATTCAGCCTAATTATATAAAGTACACTTTTCATTAATAATAAAACTATATATATAAAATATCATTCATTTAAAACTAATGTTGGGATATACAATAAAATAAAACATTAATTTCACAAAATAATTACTAAAGCCAGTCAAAACCTCGACGTAATAGTTCTAAACACCATTGCTGGTGTCAATGGAACAAATAAATAACGTTTTTAACACCCATAGTCACAACGTTGAGTGTGTCGATTTACCATTGGGGGTTCTCCATTTAAATAGTGGCGTACCTATAACTCATCATATAATAAAAAATAGCATATAAATTTGAGCACATTCTATGGGATCACTTAAAATTTTATTTCTGTTAAACAAAATATGAAAATAGAACCCTTAAAAAATGTATAACCTCACGCTTATCGAAAATATGTAAGATTGAAAACAGCTTTTATGAATTGGCACGTTTGTTTGACAACGGCTGATTCGCACTTTAATCCATTTATTTTTCACATAAAATTTTGAAATATATTATATATATTATAAGGCTACAAAAGTATTTTTTCGTCTTATTAAATTTCCTCTGATGATACGATACAACTTTATTCATTCGTATATCAAAATCATTTGAGTTTTTATTTAATTCGAGCTTTGCTTTCTTTTCTTTATACTGAATGATTGTAGGTTGCATTAGTTAAAAGATTTTGATTATATCAATATTATCTATATAATTTCAAAACAGAATCCTCCGGAGAATACTTGGACCCGTTAATGAGAACCACCGGTGGCGCATTCGTACGAACGCTGAGCTCTTCGACCAATACAAACCAAGAATCGTTAATTTCTTGAGATCGAGAAGGCTCAGATGGGTGGGTCACGTTGTACGATCTGAGAAGTCTAGAGCTCTCCATAAGACTTATGAAGGAACACCAGCTGGCACCCGACCTCTAGGTCGCCCTCGACGATGGGCGGATAACATTCAAAAGGATGTTGAGAGGCTGGGGATAGTCAACTGGAGAGAAAGAGCGCTCGACAGAGATGCCTGGAGAGAGGTTGTGCAGTCGGCCATGGACCTGAACGGCCCCTAGCGCCATTTTATAATAATAATAATGTAATAATAATATTATCTATAAACAGATCCACAGTTAAATGATTTTTCTTATTTTGCTTTATCCTAAGTATTGATTTATTCAATGTATACGACCAATCTTTTATCGAATATTTATTTAATAGTATCATATTGATTTAATTAGATTTAAACACGTCAAATGTTTAATTATCTTATCGCAAAATAATTTAATAATCGTTTCGTATATAAACTTAACAGTTTATTAAAAATATGCAATTTCATTCATACACGAAGATGTCACTCAAACTTACTTTCTGCTAATATAAAATCATTCAAACAGTATTTGATTACATTTGGTAATGCAAACATACGTTACTTAATTGTATATAAAACACGTACTCCTTTGCAAAATCTAAATCCTTCAAAAAAATAAACGAAAATTTTATGTACAACACATACTGTTTTTATAATCATCTCTTAACCACTTTAACTCATACAATTATCAATCACCCCTACTGTTCTTAGCTTCGCAATATTTCCAAGATACAATAAATTGATGAAGCTCTAACAGTGATGTACTCCGATATTTCATATAGATAATCAAGCATTGTTTATTGACCCGCCATTGTACTCCACTGCTATAGACGAGTTAATTCTCCATAGAGTCAATACGAGTCAGTCGATCGCCGTAAGTTCTCCATTCATGGACAATAGTCCCATTCCACCCTTAATTAATTGGAAATTCCAACTTGCACGGAGTCTTCAGCTATCCACAAATGTCCCAATGCTGCTCATCCAGTTATCCGAAACGCTTCTAGAGAAATAATAGCCGGTGAGATATTTGATACGATCCATTTGAAGGAAAGTGAATTTTTTAAAGCCTATACGCCGTAATCCAATCTGCGTACTTAGGAGCCGGAGCGGTGACCATATTTTAAAAGGTAATTTTAGGATATTTAACCTCTTGGGAAATGCTGGAAAATTGTATACAACGAAAAAATATACACAATATAAATCAGTTAATAAAAAAATAAACATACATAAATCACACGGACAAAAATGTGTGCTATGAATAATTGATTTATGGTTAAAAAAATATTTCCCTTTAAACTGTTAAAATAAAAACAACCATTACGATAGAAAATTGACTTAAATGTTCGATATGTCAATAATTTTCATAAAAACCTGACTATACAAATAATAATGTTCATGAATTAACGCATCCTCAACTGATAAATATGTTAATAAAATAAGGCTTAACAATTTGAAAACGCAAGTAATTGTTGATAATTAAAAATTATTCTGTGAAAAATCTTTAGTGTACCTTGTACTTACAATGCCATGTGCATTGGGACCTATCGCATTTTTAACAACTTTTCAAACTAAGTCGGATAACGAGTGAAACTAAATCTCAGTTTCATTACTTCAAATTATCAATCTTACATTAAATTAACTTTCTATTTCAGTTGGAAAAAAATCAATGATATCTTCTCTGTTGCAATTAAAACTAGCAAATAAGGAGATAAATCGAAATGAAAGGTTGTAGAGCGACAAAAATTAAGAAGACTATTTCATTAAGAAAAGGAGATATTCTACAAAACTGTCTGAGTAGTCATGATAGAGTTATATTACTAAATATTCAATTTTTATTGATTGAATTGGCATTCACTTGGTAGAACTCCATTATAACACGGTGAAAAAATAGCAATGTATTTTAGTTCTACAAAATTATTTTTAACAAATATAGTTGATAGCTTAGATAGTTGATAGTTCTGACGATGGGTGAGCCGAAATAGCTATTAACTATATTTGTTAAAAATAATTTTGTAGAACTAAAATACATTGCTATTTTTTCACCGTGATTCAATTTTTAATTAGAAGAAATTCTCTCACAAAAAAGGTTGTGCTGTACGGTAATCAAGATTAATTTCCTCCTCTTATTATAACATCTACGCTGTAGGCTAAGCCCAGAATCAAACCATAAATTATCTGAAATATCATGTTGACAAATCAGTGTTCTTTATTTTATATGAGATATATCCACAAGAATCTTAAAGAATATTCCATTTAAATAAATGAATTTTCGTTCCTTAAAAGATAAAAATTCCAATGAAAACAGAATTTATAATGCTACATTTTTCAGTAAAGCTTTATTCAATTAATTAATGCGAATGGTTTTTCATTCGTATTTTTAAGATATATAATACATTGTTCTGAGCTTCTGTGAAATTTGGTAATACTATATTATTAAATTCAATCGATGCTATTTATAAAACCTATATTTAATGGCTAATATACCGGTTACCCTACACTTCATTGAAAGCATTATTGCGTTTCAGGCAAACAACTTTGAAGGGCTTCGACTCTGCTTCTTGTCGCCACTTAATTGTTTTCGTCAGTGGCCTTGTCCAACTTGTATTACTTACAATATTATTATTTGTACCACACATGTTAAGAAATTCTCCTATTAAATAAATTATTATTGTTGTAGCACATGTGATGTAGTCAAAAATTAAATAATAAATTAAGCACTGCAATTTGAATACAGTTTTTATCGGGTAAAAAATACGTAATTTTTCACTTTTGGCTCTATAGTGCTGTGATACAACTTTGTAATCAGATCATATCAGGCACAAGCGGAATTTTAGATATAAATTTAATTGAATCATGCATTTCAAATTATTTGATTAACTAGTGCAAAAAATAACATTATAATCTCATAGTTTCCATATCATAAGCGCTTCATTTTGAAAGAAAAACTCTATTCTAGTAGCTATTCACTTTAAAGGTATTAAATGTCACATTTTTTGTACTATCTCCACAATATATTTTATGACCAAAACCAGTTTCTTTCACCGCTGCACTATGAGTAGCTAGTATTTATAAGTATTTTTTTAATAATAATTTTATATTTTTGTGATCACTGAAAAGTTACAAAAAATATCATTTACAATGACAGTTGATTATTGGCTGCTAATGTCTTCTTTATCGAGTCTGTAGATTACAGTGTATAACTTTTTGATACTCACTCAAAAACATTGAGCGTTAAAACTCTTCTTAGAAAACTTATTTTTGGATTTCAATATAACCTGACCCTTGTCCCAATATTGTCTGTAACCAGACTATCACAAAATCTTTTAAGAAATCTTTGAAGTTCTCAGTGTTGGAATATCATTTATTTGGCTTAGCAAGGAAAAGGTTAATTTTTTTATGTTACTTAATCTCAGGCAGCTTAAAGACTTGATTTCTTCTAAAGTTGAATTCATTAATTAGATATTTTGGGATGCTTTACTATCACTTATAATTGATTAAGTATGTAAGGATTGTTTGTATCAACACCTATAGTTATAAGCTAAGTATGTTTAGCAATAATACGCAGAGAAACTTTACAAGATGATTTAGCATTATCCTACAGAGTTCGGTAACAGTTAAAAATAATTTATTATTTACAATAATCTGCTTTGATTAGTCTTTTGCTGGCCATCTAAACTATTTTTTTAATAGTCTTCAAGCGATCTTTTAGCATGCTTTATTTGAAGTTTGATAAGATGTAAAAATCTAATTTTCAACTAGGTAATTTTTAAATGTATCATTTAATCAACCGCCTTTAATTTGCGATGTAAATTATTTGGAAAACTAAATTTTACGTAAAATATAAGTAGTGGCAAATTATACACCTGCCAAATTAAAAGCAAAAGCGAGTTTTTGCAATTATCGCAGAAATGCTATTCCAAAATATTGTATTGTATAAACACATTTTGCCGATCCATTATTAACACCCTGCTTATATTTGTTCCATTTCAAATTTTACAAATTCAGTATTCCATGTTTTCCGTAAAGGTTTTGTGATTTTATTAGTAAACGAGTGCGTTTGTGGAAATAATGCTATTTAATAGCTTTATTCAAATCCATAACTTATTTTACATTTTTACGTAAAATATTTTGTGATAAAAGAGTAAATAAAACTTTATAGTACATAGAGTATTATCAAGATTGTATAACTAACTATTATTTTTTTATTCAGTTATATAACAAAATTTCAAATCAATAAAAAGTAGAAAGCTTCTCCTCAGCTTTTGGGAAAATATATAGTACAGAAGTAACTTAAAAATCTTAAATAATTGTAGATTACTTTTATACAATAAAAGCGGCATTTCGTATAATTAATGAAACTTATTTCTAAAATATAAATAGAATTTTTCTCTTGGATTTCTTTTTTTTGACATTGTTTATCTACTTTTTTCTACGTAACTTACATCTTTTTATGAAAGTAGTAAAAAGTAATTTTGATACAAACGATATGCCAACTCAAGCAGACAACAATATATCAAAATCTACTCATAACACGAGTGTCTAAATTGATCTGTCAGTTTTCCATTGTGTACATCTAAAATTCCATCAAGCTAGAAGAAAAATCATTTTTTTTTAATATAAGCTTGCAATTTTGAAATAAACAGCTATAATGACAAAGCTATGAATGTTGTTTGAAACAATATGAAAGAAAATAAAGCAAATATAATTAAATTAATATAATATTAATTATAAGTATCGGCAACCATAATTATTAGTCGTTTCTAATAGAAATGTATTGTTTATCACATAAAAATATATTATTTAAGGCAGTCACGTTCTTAGCCAAATTTATAATATTTTATTCACATAATAGTTTTTTTTTACACTACAATGTATTTTGAGTAATTGATTGCTATCTACATTTCTCGGTTTATCATATTACAAGGTGAAGGTTTCTCGTGTTGCCATATATTCCCGACAACAATTCAACCTAACCTTGGCATGCTGCCATAGTCCAGATATTGGACCGCATCCAAAATACAAACCCTTGGATTATATACCATACCTTGAAAAACACAATCGATCATTTTATTTCAGCGTCGATATTGTAATAAAAACACAATTTATCCATTCGTAGAATTTAATTTTGCCTTATTTTTAAATAAAAATCTGCAAAGGGACAATTTTTATCCTCAAGTAATACGCACGCGTAGTGAAGACCAATTTTACATGACATTTAGCTATTTTTTAAATCCTGTTCTTACAAAGAAAGTCCCATATGACTTTAATTAAGCTATACAATGTATTTGATCAATGGTTTGTATGGATTTTATATCACACAGAACCATGGTCACTATAAATAGTATCTAAATAATATAAATCAATAGCATAGTATCAAGAGATATGGATATATTTGGTGCCATCATTCGTTTTCATTCATCTCTCATCTGATATTGACAAAGGCGCTCAGTCAAAGAGATAATCTGACTATTTTCACTTGCTTAACCTCATCCTTCCAACTAATCTCTTTCCATTAATGGAATTGTATCAACTACTTTAAAACAAATAGAAAATCACCAAAAAATCTCTTTTTAAAATACATTTAAAATACATAAAATACATACAAACTATTTATTCTTCACAATGAAAAAAATTGTTTGCAGAGTTTTTGTAAAACGTTTACTTATTTTAAAACATTAGCTGCAGCATAATCTTAAAGAATTTTTCTTTTCGTTTTTAAACTTGCTGGCTAAAATTGTTTGATTTAAATCTAACCCACCAATTTCTACATTATCTTACATGCCTAATGGAACTTCATTCAATCTAACAATAATTTTAAATTAATTTTACATCAATCACTTAATCAACTATTTTCGTTAAATAAATTAAGAATATCACAAAAATACATTAAAATACAGTAAGATAAATTGAATAAGATAAAAAAAACTTTTTTATTTATATTATTGATTGAATTGAGTTAAAGAATTATCAAAAATAAATTCAAATCCATTTCGGCATTTTACTTTTCTAAATTTAATTCAAATATCTTTTTTTTTATTCTGTTTTTTTATTTTTATATCTATTTTTTATTTTTGACTTTATCAATTGATAAAGTCCAAAAAATACGTAAATGAAATACTTTTTATTTTACTTTAAAGATAGCCGTAAAACAAAAATACATTGCTGTACAATTCTATTACACTATACAGCTGTATTTTGCCACAACCAAATGATTAATTAGTATTCGTATAAAAGCGAGTGAGACTTCGAAAATTTCAAAGAATATTTGAATTTCCATTTTATTTGCATATGAAGAATTATTTATTCAAGCTATGTTATTTTCCATCCACTGACAGAATATGTATGATGTGAAAAAAAATATCTAGGATAATTATTTTTAGAATAGTCTGTTACGATAATATATTCGTACTAAAGAAATTCTTTTTCCGATGACAAAATTTATTTTAAATATATTTTTTTAGGCTCGTCAAAATTATTTTTGAATTCATGGGATTTCGAATGAATATTTTTTCCAACATTATTATTTATGTGACAGTATAAGTTTACACTTTTGGATAAATAATAATTTTAAATATCCTAAGGCATCCAAGGTATATCGTTACAAATGAATCAAAAATTAATTCAAAAATATATCCTTGTAAAAAATTCACATTCTGAGCATATTTTTGTTTTACCGATGAGAGAAAAATCCAAACATATCGATTATTGTAAAAGACTTCAGAAAGTATAGTATATAGATTAACCAATTATTTGTAGAAGTTTTGGCATACTGTAAAATTTATAAATTGTCTACATCAAAAATTAACAAGGATGTACAAAAATAAATAAATGATTCTTTTTTCGGTTCATAATTAAACTTTCTACCTATCTTTGCTCAAACGCTTAAATGTTAACAACCTTTTTCCCAGGCACTGATGGGTAACAAATCTTAGTAATCTATAAGAGTTATAAAAATGGAACAGAAAATCACCCCGATTGATTTTTTAAATCTATCGTGTACATTATGTCATCACAGTTTCTCAAGGAAAATTATTTGATAAAAGTTAAGTGAAAGTTTGTTGTATTATATTCTAGATGAAATGCTGAACGTTATATTTCAAAACTAGCCTATTGACCTACAGAGAATAGTTTTTCTAGAACGTTGAAGCTTATTTCCTATTCCCGTCATTAGTTTAAAAAAAACAAAACAATGAATATATTAAAGAATGCTGGGTCAAGAGATTTTGCCCGGCTTCCGAATGAATGGGATTATCCGCTCTCACAAAATTCCGGCGCTGGATATGACGTCATCTGGGCAACAAGTGCTGACGCCGCGGCGCCGCTTGCCTTTCAGAAGCAGAAGGCGTCTGAAAGGTAAAGTGCTCATAGAAAAGGTTTATTTATATTTCAAAACGCTAGGTCTAATAGCTGATATTGCGCTACTGTACTCAAGCATACTTTTACTTAACGATACACGTATACACATTTCAGTTTTATATCTCTAATAAAACAAAATTACTTATAATTTGATATTATATGATCTTCCCTTTGATATTATTATTATTATGGCTTACTCTTACGCTGGTAGTAATGTTGTCATATAAATTATGTACATTTGGGTATTTAACTAAAAGGTAAAATTGTACTAGAGATTTTTTGGCACGTTAGAAACAATAAATGAAAAATATTTTTTAAATATAAAGTGTGCACTTAAATACCCGTAAAAATCATATATAATTCGTACGAATTCTTTGTAAAAAAGAATTTATATAAAATAACTCAATGCGTTACAAGAAATTTCAATAAATTGCGATCGAGAGAACTATAACCCATAGAATACATAAAGATGACAAGGAGGTGACAAAATAATTATTATTTTATTCACTGTTTCAGCTTCAAATCGATTTTTTTTAATATATTAATTTTCTTTCATAATGCTTCGAAAATATTTCTAATTTTTGCTTTAATTTTTTATTAATAGTAAACTCAATCATAACATCACCTATTTACGTAGATTGTTGAACGTTCATATGTTAATTTAAATAATAAAATAAATATTCTCGTGTCTTATCTACAGTATTTTAAAGATGATACTTATATGTATAGCCCTTTAGTTCTTTCAGCAATTTATATATATGAATATGTTATTTAACGCATAAATTATATTTATCAAGATATTAATTTTACTTAATTATATTTGATCAAATATTTTCAAAACTGAATTCATGCTTAAATATGATCATTTGAAGCGCTTAGTTATCTTAAAACACTGGATTTCTGCACAAATCAACTCAACAGTTTTAAAAACGGAATAGTTAACAATAACGCTAAGTAAACACATTGAAAGATGATTGGCGTGACTTGAAATACAGTGTATTTTTTTTCACTCAACAAAGTAACCGATCAAGCTACTTGAATCAACAAAGTAAATCTGAAATATGTATATAAATTTAAGTTAATTTTTTTACACAATATTCATCTACCTTTGATGACCAGTGTTTTCCATCTGTAGGTTTGCAGACCAATGCCAGTCGGCGGAAAATTAATTAGTTCTGCACAAGTTTTCTCAGATTATTTGGTATCTATTTTACTTCATTTATGTTTTAGTCATGTCGATTTTTCCTGTATGGAATTAAATGTATTTTTAACAATTTATTAAAAATACTATTTATGATCGTTTTCCTAGCTCAACTCAAAGGAACAATACGTATTCAACTAACTGCTTAATTCTTTTCCGCATTCAACCAGTATTCAAGAAGTACTTAATGCATCTTTGTAAACTATTACATTGTGCATATTTATTCTGGCCTAATCCTACTAGCATATTATTATTTCTATTTAATATTTATAATTTAACCCAAAATCTAAGCCAATATTTAAATAAACAATCATTTTTTAAAAGAAATGCTGCAATTTATTTTGTATAGAAATATTGAAAAAAAAACCAAATTATAGTTTGCATTCGTTGATAAAAAAATTATATACACTGCAGTAACATCAGATATACTGTTTATCACTTCTGAAATCAAACATATAGCTAAAATTAAAAAAGTTTGAATACAGGTGTACCCATTTTGTAATGTCAAAATAAGTTTCAATAATTTACAATTTTCTGTGAAGATGAATACTTTACAACTTTATTTTCAGTATAAGCGCATCGTTAGCCATTCTTACTTTTTGCGTGGTAGTAAACTCGATTTCTAATATCAGTAGTAAACACTTCATGTATCTATCAATGGTAACGATTCTATAAAAATGTTATTTGTATAAGGCGTAATAGGTTGTTGAGATATATGTACATACATAAAAGAATATTTTATTTACTTCACACATTTTCTGATAGATTTTTTCAAACCAAACATATGGTGTTTTTTAATTATTAAAGCAATTAATTAAATATATATTTCTTATATTTAAACAAAGAAAAATTTGATTTATTATTTATGTATAATTACAAAATTTGTAGTTATATGGTATATATAACTCTTTAAGATTAGTTGGTTTTATGATTCATATAAATAAAAGTTTGGTTTTTGTTCGATTTATTTATTCATCATTTTTACAGGCATATTTATTTGAAAGGTAACTTCTATATGGTTAATATTAAGAACCCAAAACGATATTAAAATTGAAAGACTGTTTATAGTGTATATACTATACTATAAGCATTAAGCAACTGAAGTGTATTTGAGGTGTGCCATAAGCTAAACGGATTTTAAGTGTATTGATTGAATTGGCATTCACTTGGTAGAACTCCATTATAACACGGTGAAAAAATAGCAATGTATTTTAGTTCTACAAAATTATTTTTAACAAATATAGTTGATAGCTTAGATAGTTGATAGTTCTGACGATGGGTGAGCCGAAATAGCTATCAACTATATTTGTTAAAAATAATTTTGTAGAACTAAAATATATTGCTATTTTTTTACCGGATTTTAAGTGTGTTTAGTTATTTTGCAAAAATTCATTTTACTTTTAATGTGTTGGTAGTACTTTGATTTTACAAACATACGATTTTTTAATAATATTAAATACACTACAGAACTTGTTATAAATACATACAGAATTTTATAACGTTACAGCAGCCGCAAAAATGGTGGTTTAGCAGTTTGCAGTGTCATTAATAAAATATGATTTTTGTCTGCCATATGATCACGAATTTTCAAGTGGATTTAACGTGGTAATGTTCTTAGTTTAATACGATTGTAAGTGTGGGTTATTTGATTCTAGCATGCAGAATTTTATTCACACATGAGTATTTTTTAATATTTATCATTAGTATGCTAAATTTATTCCAAAAGTCATGAGCAATGATAAACATAAACATTCAGAGGCCATTTTTTTATTTTTATTGTAAAAAAAAATGTGTGGGGTATTAATAATATTGTACAAAGAAAACATTAATGAACTTTGCATTTGATAATGAGATTATAAGATCTTTACTTGGTCTAAAACGTTGATTTTATTTTTCAATATTTTTTATTCATTTCTTATTCGATGAAAATAGAGTTACATCAAAATTTTATAAATATGTGAGTATTTAGTACATTTTTGAGTTATATAATATCTAATTGTATTGATGTTTTTAGATATTTAAATCACAACATAATCATTGTAGTGTGTAATGTCTTGTCACTTTTTGGCTCTATCTGCCATTCAGGAAACCACTCTTGTTCTCTTCGTCTGATCGTACTTAAGGGGTGGTGGTGTTCGCTGTACCGGAAGTTGCTTTCATCTGGCGGGAAATCTCAACACCTTCAATGGTAATCGAGTGCTATACTCCGGATACACCCACTTGAACGTTTCAATAAATGATCGAATTCTTTATTTATAAGACTCAGTTAATATTTAAAGAAAAATTTGTCTATATAAGATAATAAGAAGTCAAAACACGATCTAAATCTCAACAGTAAATATAAATAATGAACAATTTATAAGTTTGTGATATTTTTTTTCAAAAATGTATTTTAATTATAACTGTTTATAATGCCTTGCAGTTATCGAAACAAGCCTTAAACCAGCCAACTACGCAATGCAATTAAAAATCATTTCTGTAAGAAAGCTGATTGTTCACTACACAGTAAATTATTAGCACTAGAATTTTAGACTACATAAATGAATAAGTTAACAACATAAATGCAAAACTTTATTTTAAAATGAATATGTGTATACAACAGATTTTAATTATTTTAAAATGAAAACATTATAACTTTTCCATTCACCACAAGGTGCTTTTCCTCAAATGCTACGAGATAAAGTTTGATAAAACTTTTAAGCGACAGTGCTCAGCAACTACTTACTGAAGATGATTACAAGTGCAAAGCTTTCAATTTCTTTGCAGAAGATTTAGTAATACTTTTGAATATGTGTTTACGTTAATAAAATAGATTTTTTCCTTGCGTTACGGTGGTTTTATTTATTGCAATGGTGCATCTTCAATTATTAAAAAGATTGAAAGACGTTAATTATATTTAAAAAAAAACAATAAAACTAAAATTTTAATTACATTTAGCTTTTATGAAGTCCATAACTTACATATACATTTAAGGAGTTGCTGGCATTCAGACTGATGAACCTATTTTTATAAATCAGATTTTAAGACTTTAGACTAAGCCTTTCGAATTAATTTTGATTATTCATATACGGATGTTAAATTAAGATTGATTTATTAGGCAATTGCAGAATTAAGATGCGAGATAAGCAAAAGAAGGTAGTGTTGTGGATTGAACATGTCATTTTTTGGTGGTAAGTGTCAATTTTTAGACTAGATATTTTATATAAGTTTGCATAGGATGTGGCTAAATGAAATTTAGGGGAAATATTTATTTAAGCTTTACTCTTCTTCCAGTCATTATTTAAAATTAAAAAACTTTTATAATAATACTTTTTTCGCAATCAGGATTGTAAATGTATTTGTTACATTTATGAATTACATGTGTTTATAATTATAAGACGAGGTTTTCCCCCGAGTTTAAAATGACATACGTTTTCACAATCGTGTCAATAAAAAAGTAAAATTTTATATTAATAGAAATGGCAAAAATAACACACTTTTCACAAAAAATCTTTTTTCAGCAACTGCCGCTCCCTTATATGTAACTGCGTGTCACACACACAAAGCAATGTAAATTCATATTGCCTCAAATTGTATTTCCGTTGAAAGAATACGACTAGCACTTTAACATTCAACATTTTTCCAGGCAAAGAAAATCGATCGGAATTTTTTAACTATTTGTACAATATTGCCATAATTTTATTTTATTGGGTCGTTCACTGTTTGCACAACTAAAAATACAAACTCAGCGACGGCACATGGTAGCACCGTATATAAAAAAAACATTTTTTCATCGTAAATTCACAATATTTTTTGAGTAAAACCTTTTACACTTTTTGCTTCTTCCGATTATTTTATACACATACATTTCAGGGCTTAAGTCAAATGGGCAACGTTTTTCAGGAGCGTATATACACGTTGTTGTTCACGAGCTCAAGCAAGTCATTGCTATCTCATATATACATTTCCTTTGCCATCCATATGATAAAACTAATCACTTACGGTAAGATTAAGATACTAGTTAGATAATACTTACACCAAAACTATTAACCATACACACTACACTGTTAATGGCCACTATTTGAGTGTACAGAATTTAAAAAATTGTGGTGTTGTGCATCTCTCAGAAGCATATCCAAATATTTTTTTCTGCAATAAAAAATACATGTTTTCAATTCACTAACGATATCGTATTTCAGATATTACTTCAACGGCTGCTTCTTGAAGGTTAAAATTTTTTTTTTTAACGGTGCTTAACGTATTTTTTTTTTGGAAAAGAAATTGTTTTTCTAAAATTTTTCATTATATATTACAAATCGTGAAAGCTGTCAATTGTTTTTTTTTATATATATAAATATAATATTTCTCTTTTTCGTTTTCAATCATCGGTCACTTTTTTTTATCCAAATTTTCTCGCAGAAGTAAAAACGATTCTATAAATAACGTATACATATTTCCATACGCCTTTGTAGTTATTCAAATATGACTCCATATGTTTTATAAATACGTCATTGTAAGTTTTTTTTTCAATTTATAATGAAAATTGTATGTGTTTGTTTTAATTTCTATCCTTAAAATTTTCTTACTAATAAATAATAAAATAATGACACCATATATTAATAATTACTTATAAATAATTTTACGTATGGCGCTGTTTATTCGTATATTGTCCCATCAGTTTAAGGTGCTTTCTCACTGATGAAATCGATCCAAATCATTCTAAATACAACGTCTTTTGTTAAACACTATATTGTTTCTTTTAATTTATAATGACATCAATTACAGCGTCGATTTATTAATTTTATATAAATAAATAAATACATAAGTTATTATAAAAACTAAGGCAGCAAAGATATAGTAAGAAATCTCTCCACACGAAAGACTTAATAATGAAGCCCATACAAAGGTGGTATCATAAAATAGTTCAACAATAGCAAACATATTCCCACTAGATTGCAAAAGGAAACGAAAAACTACAAAGGAAATACCTTTGCGATATGGCAGCATCGGGTAAGTTAAGTTTACCGCAAGTACCTCAGCATTTTATACACATATATAAATCGGCTTAGAAACGTCGCATTTTTTTTTGTATAAATGATATACTTTGCGGTATTTTATTTTAATAAACATATAGCCATGTTTATTTTGAAAGACTTCCACCATGTACGCAACGTATTAATGTCACTGTGCAAAGAAGAAAAACAAATTTTAGAATATGTAATACTTTCAACATTGTTTTCGATTAAGTAATATTCATTTTCATTAAGGATTGTAAAAAAGCCGTTGATTAATAAATGGAAACATTTGACACATTCAATACACTGTGTTGGAGGTTTCATTTGATAACAAAGAAAATCATTTTTAATGTAGTATCTGTCATGTCTTAGTGAAAAGACATTATCTTTGTTTTAATTATTTTGTCTCAGTTAATAACGCTCATCATAAACTAAGTCGGTCTTCGTCTAAATTTAAAATTATAACAAGAGATTGGAACAATATGTTTATTCATTTCAAAATAAAAAGCTCTTTTTCATAATGTAATGGTTTCGCGGTTATCGTTAGCACTTAGATTTTTCTCATTTTTCTTTGTTCACTCTAAGTAACAATTCAAAAATGTCACAAAAAAACATTGAAAAATATATTCTTATAAAATATGAGATAGATGTCTTGCCTATTCTTATGTATCAAAATGTTGTCTGAGCCTCTGAAGGTTAAATAAATTATCACTAAGGTAAACTAAATTTATTGTGGAAGTTTTTCTACACTGAAAACAAAACCATTTCGTGCGTAAAGATACTGATCGGATATAATCTTGAAAGGGGTGATAAATCTTGGTACGGTATTGAATATTTGAAACATATTAAATCGTATAAATAATAATAATACCCAACAAGTAAAGCGAGCCATAAAGATTTAACGAGGCGTCGCAATTTCAGCTTAGTAATAACTAATAAGATTAAGGAGATGTTTTCATTACGTTTTGGCATCACAAAAGGGTGTCTACGATACGATATCTACACACCGGAGACCACCAACAGAACAACACAAAACAAAACTCGGTATTATTTTGCAAAGCCGTGTCGTTATGCGCCTGGCTTTATTTTCGATAAACTTTTGTGGATTCGTATTTGAAAGGCAAATATTAATTTGCCACAGTGGCGTGACAATAAAGTTACGCTTTTTGAATCATAATTTAAAATTTTATATGTAAGAAATGCCATGTAAAAAATATTTATAAAACCACTTATTTACTTATGTGATTATAACACTGATCAAACCCATTCCTGACAGAAAAACTTAAGGAAACGACAATAAAACTCTCAAGCGACTACCGCATAAACGTATTAGTTCGTTAGCCAATATTATCGACGCATGATTAAAATTACTATATTTTCTGTCACAGTGAAAACAAGCTGATATTATCCTTATTTTAAAACGTGGAAAATATCACACTCTTCCTGTAAGTCATCGACTGATAAGTCTGCTTCCCGCAATGAGCAAAATTATAGAGCGTGTGCTGTAATTCTAGGATACAAGAAGTGGTTGCAGAGGAAAATATAATCCACGCACACCAACTGTGGCCAACATCTTGGGAAATTAGAAGCGATCATAAGTGAATTTATTCTTAAAGTGTTAAATGGTTACAGCTGGCCTCTTTTCATACATTGCAAAAGCCTTCGACAGGGTATGGACCAAAGGGCTTGTATTCAAAATTTCAAAGGCTGGCATAAGATTCTCAGGAGAATCCTCAACTCGTTCGTGACAGATAAACATTCTAAAGTCAAAATGGGTATAACTCAATCTTTTTCAATTTTGGTCCATGCAGGTGTCCCGCAAAGCTGTGTCCTAGGACCCATATTGTATAATATAGACACGCATGACATTCCTTCAGGTGGGGAAACTACTGATTCAGTTATAGCAGATGAAGAAGTACACAGATGATACGGCTATTTTAGTAAAATATCGTAATAAGCAAAGAATTACCACACAAGGGCAGTCATCTGTTGATACTATAGCGCACTAGTGTAAAAACTGGCGAATTAAAATCAATTCTGAAAAAGGCCCAGCATTTATGTTTTCAAAAAGTTTCATTAGAAAACACAATATTGATTTTTATGAACAATATAAAGAATTTTAGACTCACTCTAGACAGTATACTTAAATTTAATGAGCACACTGCGATAGAAAACTGTCAAGCTTGTGTTTTAAAAGCTAAACTAAACATTATTTTCAATGCGAGGAGCAAGCTATCTTTCAAAAGCAAGCTCCTCTCTACAGTAAAAACCCGCTAAATTATGGTGTTTGCTTCTTTGGTGAGGACATATGTTCACAAAACATCTACAGAGCTTCAGATTGTTTAAAAAATAATCACTGCGACAAATTTATAATACCCCTTGGTACGTGAGCAATGCGCTGCTACATAGAGTACTACTTGAAAGTGCCTACAATTCAAGAGATCGTTCATGAGATTTCTCAAAAATTTCACAGCCATGTAGGCAAACATTATAACTATACGATCTTTTATCTATATAACTATTCTGAAACAGTACCGAGTAATCGTTTAAGGCCGAGAGCGGAAGCTCGACGACCCCTCATAGATTTGTTGTTACAAGTCTTAATCTCAAAATACACAACCTCGGCATCTGAATATGACTTTCCTAGTTCATTTCCTTACGTATTGTATCTGCGTGTTCGTATTTTTGCATATATATGCGTGAGTAAGAATAGTATGTGGATACTTATATATAAGTATACTGCATGTGGTGTCCACGTGAACTGGATTTACTGTGAATTGTTTAGCTCTGTAGCGATTTACGTCTGTCAACACAACCGATCCAAAAACTCACATAATTACTAGAACTACAGAATATAGAAATGATAACTAATGTCTCAACCACTGGTTGGAGATATTTTCTGGGTAAATAATTGAACTAAAGAATACCTCCAGTAACGCAACAGCTATTTCATTTTAGCGTCTGCGTTCTCAAAAACAAAAATGCACTTATTTCCAAAAGAGAAAAAAAAAATTCAAACACAAAATGACACGCGTTTTTTTATCATTTGATCCGATTTTATTGTTTTGTTTTTTTACATTAATTTATTTCATTTCATTGTAGAAAAATGTATGAGAAAACTTCAAACACATTCATTATACTTTATCTACATAATGTCTTTTTGATTATTGGAAATGTCCACAAATGTTGTCTAAAACGTGTGTAAAAAATTAAGAAGCAATACTTTTCAAGCATATTTTTTTTTACATATTTCTAGTTTAATAACATTGGCATTAAGTTGTATCTTTTGTAGTATTTTAAAAGTTATACTTAAAAATTATATTTAATAACTTCGATTCATAACCTTATATTCCACTACTGACGGCTAGCGTTTTATTTCAAATAAGCCAAGTGAATCATTCCTCAGAGTTTCACGAACCATTCAAGCGTTGAAATACGCAGCATTACTTTCTTGTTTTTTACTACTTGCAAAAATACATTTAAAAAATAACATTATGTTTATACTATATTTTACCAACTTACGACATTTTATTCAATTTAGTGAATAATATTTAGGTAAAGAAAAGAGTTTACAAAAATGAAATATTTTACTTTCGTAAAAATTTCAGACGAAAGAAATAAATTTAATAATACAAAAATTGATTTAATCATGGATGCATTTATTCCAAACGTTCGAAATTTGATCAAAATACGATGAAAATGTAAGTTGTATAATATTTAAATAATAGTTTTATCGTGAACGTGTCTACTCCTATTGTAAAATATGTAGATTCTTATTGGTGCTGTCTTTTAATATAAGTTGTTCTACAAGATCTTTAACTAGCTTTTTCGGAAAACAAAATAAAATTGATGCATGGTTAATCACCAACATAGTTTCATAATAGATCTCATTTTGAAAATGAAATAAACATAAATAACTAATTGTATAACAAAATTAAAAAGATTATCCATAAAATTTTGAAGTCTGAGCCTGTAACATTTACTATTTGAAATAAGATTTGTTGAAACTTTGTACGATTCCGCATGTTTTGTCACTAAAGACCCTGGTCTCGCCTCAACATTGTTCAATTTTTCTATTATCCAAACTTGATATTAAAATTCCATCAATCACTTTCAGTCAATATCATAAATTAAATATATCTACTATTTGGTTAAAGCCTTACAGCAAAAATTTTTTGGTGAAATCATCGCATGACTTGTAATTAATGTAATTAAAACTCAATAATTTTCAGCCAAACCTTTTTATTTCATATGAAATAAATTTGATGTGATGATAGTTTTTTGTTTTATTCTTAAGTAATACTTTACTAATATAGTAGTTGTATGAGTAGATGGATGATGAATATTATTTAAATAATAACAAAAATGTGTGTGTGTGTTTTTTTTTGTTTCACTGTGTAGTATCATTATTTCTGCATGTCTATTGTGTAATAAAATATTGAAGAGAATTTTTATACAAGAGATATTGTGTTTTTCGGCTTTGCATTTAATCAAAATGTAGTTGTGTAAAAATAACAATTTTTTTGTATTTCTGAAAATCTCTTTTAGCTGTGGGTGAAAATAAATGACTAAAATTCTAAGAACGACATGAAAAAATGTATTTCTAATGCAAATATAAAAAGTTCAGTTTTTCATAAAATAACGGCATTTCGATACAACCACTCAATTTCGTCTCTTATTGAATGCACATTTTCAATTCCAACAAACAGACAAAAAGAAATATCTCGTTAAAGGCATATCAATTTTCGTAAGAAAATTTTGTATTTCACATTGATGATTTTTTTCATCTGTTGATAAATTATTTATTAGTTTTTATGTAAGTTAATAAAATTTCTATATAATGTAATTGTAATTTAATTTAATGTTATTTAATGTAATGTGATTGTAATATAATTTAATGTAATCTATTATAATGTAATTGATTTTTTTGAAGAAAAATAAACATTGAGAATTAACTTGTATTCAAAGCAGCACAAATAAATGTAGATTGTTCTTTTTATCATCTTTTTTTTTATTTAAAGTTTACTTGAATCCGAATTCCACTTTACACTACATTATGTTGATTAAAAAAAATTATCAAGCCTCATTTTAAAATCACATATCTATTACATATATCAAAACTTATATTCACCACACACTAGTACGAAAATTGGCCGTGTGAGGGTAAGAGAAAACAAAAGGCTTAGAACTATCACAGCACCCATGATTATCCAATATCCATAAATACAAAGAGCTAACTCCCACATATGTCACAAAGTCATTGTCACCACAATATCACCCGAGAACATCCCTATCATTGGGGTTACATTATCAGAGGGTGGAACGTTAACATATAGACATGAGGATACGGCTTCCACAACGAACATTGTTTCTGAGACACTATCTTGAACATTATTTATTTCTTTGCTCGAATCATGATCAATATATCTTCAGAGTTGTTTTTTTGCTTTTTCAGTTTTTTTATTAAAAACACTAGGCTTTGTTTTTATTTATTTATATTCATGAAAAATAACATTACAATTTCGTCAATTTATTTTTTTTTAATTTTCAATACTTTTAAATTATATTATTGATATAATCTTATGAAAATTTCTCAATTTTCTTTCAAATGAAATTTTGTAATACCCTTACTTATTTTTCCATAACTACAAACGTCGAAAATATAATTCAAACCATACATATTATCCGAAATAAATTTATTAAGGCTGTCATTTTTCGAAACAACCTATTCTGGTTATCGTAGCAAGTTCAAGATAAAAATAATTTTAATATTTTCATGATAACAATTATTACCACTTTTAAATAGAAATCCCGTAAAAATATCGCAAAACTTTAATGAAAATATCATTGTACGACAATAAATGTCATAAATTTACTTTTTTTCATATTTAAAGGTAAACTTACAACTTTTTAGATGTCTTATACATACTAAACAAAAAAGTAACCTACAATTGATATAAATTATTAATTCATATACGACAACTTCTAGTCGCTTACACTTTTCTCTCTGAAAATATTTAACGATTTTATCCATCAAATGATGTACCAAAAATGCTTAAATTCTTTGTTTATAGTGCTTATCATATCCTTCTTATTTAAACAAGAAAATAGATTAGATTACAAGCCCAACTATTTCAGCAATATAATAACAATGCAGGCAGTGAATTGTTTAGATAAAGTAATTAATATTCATGATTTTGAGTTGAAATTGATATTTTGTTTAACTTACTTTATAATCTTTAGTTTTAAATTAAAGCATAATCCCAACATTTTAAAAGTTATGCAAGTAATTAATGATATAAAAGTAATGAATCCCTTTATGTTTGTTTCCATATAGTGAACGTAACGCTTACAATATATTCTCTTTCCTTTTTATATTGAAACATCGATGGGGTCTTTATAATTATGAACATTATGAACGATAACAAAGATTTGCTTAATTATTAATTAGAATAGACTTACTAGTTTTTATTTGTATACGTTTGATTATCGATAAAAATACCACGCCTAGTTACTTAGAAGAAACTGAGGTGCTGTCTGTGTTTAACGATAATGGTTTCTATTATAATTTTCAAATGGAGAAATTTTAAGTCCTTTGACGTATTATTGACGTATATTCCAAAAAAATGAAAGATCTTATTCTTTTAGTTTTTCTTTTTTATGTCCTGATTATAAATAAATTTTAAGTATAAACACTATTCTTTTGTAGTGTACAAAAGTAGCGCCAAATAAAATTTCAAGCCCCAAATTTATTTGACATTTCAATGTATTGGGGGTCTTTTTTATGACCTTCTATATAAAAATACCATTGTATATTACAATCAAAATGTCATACAAAGCAAAATGGGATGATAACTTTACTTTGTAAATTAGAAACAATTTTCAATTCACTTTTGCGTAATATTCTTTTGTAGTTCATAATGTATAAATAAATGAAATTTCGCTCCGGAAGAATTTTACAAAAAAACATTTAATCACTCATTTTCACACAATTAATGGCTATTTTTGACAAGATTTTGTTGAGCATCTTTCTTGTCTTTAAGGTGACACTCGGAGTGTCAAAGGGGTCTCTCGAATGCCTAAAAAAGGTTGCGAAGTAAAGTCGTCTTTTATAGTAATTAGAAAGGAGAAACGCAATTTTAACGAAGCTTGTTAATTAAAATTTTCATCAGATAGGTCGTTGATTATGACGAGCTGAAAATCAATTCCGCATACATACAGTGGTGGAGATGCAACCAACCACTTTCATATTTTCTTCCAGAAATAAAAATTTGGAAAACCTGAAAAAATTAATACTCTGCAAATAAACTCTAAAAATTTGAAAGATGATCATAATTGAGCGAATCTCTTATAATCAGCATTTTATTTATGTTATTGGTGCATTTTAGATTTGGGTCTTGAATTATTTGTCTGGTAAAAAATGATATTATTGATCGCATTCATATATATTGAATTTTGATGAAAGTTCATTTTTTCCTAAATATATAATACATTGGATGATTTTTTACAGTAAATTTACAACAAATAATTTATTTTCTGCTTACTGATAAACATCTAAAAACATAGTAAAATATACATTTTATAAAAAACTTAGACAAAATTCAATAGAATCGACTTTTACTGTCGTATGTATTACATTTTAGATCCATCTTAAGAACTATCCGCAATAAATTTTAATAGCTTAGAAGTAAGGCTTTGTAAGTATTTTCATACGTCATTTTGTTGCTTTTGATTAAACGAAATATCAACACATAATACCTAAAATAATTATATTCTGACTTCAGAACTTACAGACAGATTCATGAATGGGTTTTCAAACCAATTTGTGGAGTTGTCTTTCAATGGATTGATTAACATGATATCTGATTTCTTTGATATCTCTTAACGTTTTGAACAGATTTTTGAGAATTTCTAATAAATCTGAGTAGAAAACTCCTTATATGCACGGAAAATGTTAACGGTGAGCAAAACCAGTCATAAAATACATTATGGGAATATTACTAGAAATGTGTTTTTAATTTTTAAAATATCATGCCTTTCTTTTAAGAAGAGACAGTAAACACCTCAAAAGTGATTACCATGATTAGTTATGTGTGTTAATATGTATTTGCTGATGATTTTAAATATTTCGACAACTCATTTCTGTACCTCAATTACTGGAACAAATATACTTTGATTTAAAAAACACGTATTCCATATATTTTTAATTCTTGTTTTCGACAAATAAAGAATTATGTTCCTATTATTATAGTCATGGTCCTATTATATGTATATTATGTGTATGTGTTTTTATGTTTTAAATTCCGGCTAAAAATGTTTAGCAGCATTAGCATTAAAGGACATAAATGGAAAAGTGTCACCGCTGGTACACTAGACAACGAAAGAATTTCGAAAGTGGTACTTTGCGAAAAGTTTACTGTGTAAGAAAACTATGGCCACATCGAAAACAAAAATAGCTTACACAACATTTTTTCTTACATAGTAACACATAATGTTTTGACATACATGATCGAAGTTAAATTGTTTTTAAAGTGTTTTTTTTCAATTTTGTCTGTTCCTTGATTTTGATCAGCAACCAACACTGCCACCATACTCGGAATCCATCTTATATTTTACGAATGGTCTTCTATTGCAAGATTTTTAATTCGTAAATTATTAATGATATTTTGTTGACCGATAGCTTTCCAAATCATGTTGCATTTTAGTGTTATAATTTTATTGACTCATAAAATCGTCCCAAGAAGCCGTTTTCAATCAATATTTTTGTGCATCCCTTATCATTATTCATTTCTTTCAAATTAATCCATTAATTTTCAAAGAATTAAAAACCTAAACAATTAGCAATAGATGCGATTTGAGTAAGATCTTTTCGAATGTATTCACAGTTGATCGCTCAGTCATTCCCAACCTCTCATCATGACCATCAACAAAGTTTGAAGCTGTCGATTTAAAAACGATTTAAATCATCTCGGTATGCATTGTTTATTCAAAACGGGTTTTTATCTAATTCAAAGAATTTTTGATGCCTTTTAAATGACCATATTTTTCTTTGGTAGAGTAAGACTATCAGAATTCAAGAATTGGATAAATAATAGTTGTTTTTTTTTGTATTAACACTGCAGAATTTTCCTATTACTAAAATTATATGACTCGTAAAACTTAAGCCTTTTTGGATGAACAACAAAAAGACTGTTAAGTGAAACAACAGACGGAAAAGTTAAACAATGCCGTGCACCCGCTTCCAAAAGAGGAAAGTTTTTTGTTTAAAGATGTTCTCGCGTATTGATTTCAATTGATCATCGTGATTGTTCAGCCAAAGTTGGTTGATTAATTTTCTATTTATGTTACAGCGATATTAGCCACAATCTGACTGAAAATATTTAATGTTCTAAACAAATAAATTTAATTTGCCTTGTTCATCTAGAACTGAAACTTTATTTGTTGACTTGTAGCGACGGTTAAAATGAAAAATTCATTGATAGCTTTATTGATTTCATTGCGACCATCATATCGTTAAATTATTCTTGTTGAATGAATCGAATTCAATCGAACATTTTATTTTTATCATTTGTTAAAGTCAGACATTTCTGCTTTTGAAATGAAGCCTCGGGGGAGCGGCAATATATTAAGTAATAAAAAAAAAAATGACAAATACAAAGAATACATTAACAAAAAAAATTACAAAAGCAGTATTTAAGTAGTTTTATACAGAAATTTTATTTTATTATATATTTATTATTTAGAAATTTCTCTTTAGAAATTTTCTTTTCAGAACCGTTTATCACTTATATTTTCCAGTTAGCAGAAGTAGAAGGATAAAGCTAGGACAGGAGTTGATAGCTAATTATTCTTGCCTCACTCAATATTGAACGGATTGGATGAATGCGAGGAGCACTACAAACAATCATGGTTTCAAAAAATTTTCATAAATTTACTTTCAAATCAACTGTAATATGATTCAACATTGGTGTACACAGTGATGAATCTCGTTTTGTTGACGTTAAGTTCTTTTCAACACAAAAATAGAATACGGATATTTTTTTCGGGTACTTTTAATTCACATTATTTTGCGTAACATTATGCTTTCGCAAATCTACTGGCAATTTCAAAAACATCGTCAACTGAATTTTTTAATTAAATGTGCCAAAAAACACGATTTTGATTAGGGAAATTAACATATAATTATTTCCTTTTTAATCAATTTTCAAAAATGACATTTTACATGTACTGAAAAATCTTTCTCATTTATTAAACTTATTACAATGATTTCAATTTCAACATACTTCTTTTTAATCAAAATTAATGTGTTTTTTATTTTAGATTCTGTCAATAATGATATAATCTTCATCAAAAAATTCAATCTATTGTGAGATTCAAAACTTAATACACGTACAAATATAATACTTTGATAATATGTTGCATTCTTGACCGAGGTATTTTCAATATTTATAACACCTTGATTGCAATCGAAAAATTACTAACATGAGAATACAGTTGTGTATGCTTGGGTCTACATTTTTTTTCACTACGGTAGATTCAATTCAAGCAATTAATATTTCAAACACGAAATTTCTTTTCCACTAATTCAAATCACTATTTTATTAACTTTTAAATAAAATTGACCAGCCTGAAATAAAATTATAAATCAGAAAGTATATAATTTTGATTTTAAGTATAAAATATTTATCATTTTAGTTTACATAGTAGGATGAATATCAAGATATCAATTTATCTATAAGGCTTAAAATCGTAACTTATTTTTATATAATAATAATATAATTGATTTATTATATATCATCATTTTTTAGTGTAATTTATAAAACTTTTGATCATCAAATCAAATGATGGTATTGCCATTTATATAAAAAAAAACAATCATCAATAAGTAAACCATGTGATTTATAAAAACTCAAAATATCTGCATCCTAAAATATGCTAATTTAATCTCTAAAGAGATCAATGCAAAAAAAAACATTTTCCAAGCTTTTGCGAAATCTCGTTTTTTTTCAAATATACAGAAAACTTAAATTGTCCTCGATTAATATTTATTTTTTGCCAGATTGTGTCGACGTTTTTTGTGGTAAAAAAAGCAAATGCAAATAAAACACAAATTGTGATTGGGTGTATCAGCAACGCGAAATTCAGATTGATTTTTTTTACATAATATTATCAGTCATTCAATTATTTGTAATATTCAAAACAAAAATCTTTTTGCATCTGTCTAAAATAAAATTTAAAAAAACACGATTCACAAACGGTTAGTGAATTAAAAAACTTTTAATAGAAATAATTTTCATATAAATTATTCCTATTTCGAGTGTCAAGCCATGTTATTATGTTATTTAAAGGTGCATATGAAGCGTATATTTTTTTTGATTCATTTTAAAAATCAAATTGAAATTTACAAAAATTCTTGTGTTTTATAAGGATTTGATTAACACTTCCGAATTAAAATGATATAGTTCACGATAAGATTTTTTCATTTGCTTGTAGCTGCTCTTCAATATTATTTTATGAAAATTTCAGAGATATAATTGAGTACGTTAATTAATATTCCATTTTTTTTAATTTGTAAGTATATTAAATTGTATAAAAAGTTGAGAAAATTTCATGAACGACTTATAGCTATATATTTATTCAGAAAATTTGTAACCCAAAGTTTTCGACCAAGTTTTTTGTACAGGTATAATAAATAAACCAATTGAAAGTTAGGAAATAAAAAGCAAACCACCACTTCAAAGGTCCCCTTCTACATATATTTGCATATTGCTTCTATGAAATTAACGTATTTTTTTCTTTCAAAAGTACGTTAAATATTGATATAACCGTAGTATACAAAAATAATTATCTGGAGAAAATATTCTAAGCGTAAATTCTAGCGAAATAACCAATTCTAATTATTGCAAATCCACGAGAATAAATGTAGCAAAATACGAAATAATACTATTTGTGATTTTTAGCAACATAAAAATATTGTGTAATTGTATAAGCAACTTGAATTTATCGTTTTCCATTGACGTGGAAACTCAAGATGGGAGCACCTTTCCAAATATTAGCAAATCAAAAGAAATATAATATAACTTATACATGCTGTAAAAAACTGTAATTAAAAGTCATTTGAGTTTCTCTTACCGATTTCGAGTATAAAGCACATGGAAATTAAATAAACAATCATTTATTATTTTTTCTGCTTTACATCTAGAGCATACGACTCATTGCCAGAAGTATTTCTACGAGAGCTGATAGTCTGTTGCTTAACCTTTCTCTTTTGAAAAAAGTAAACTGTCAATGTGAAGCATATGGCCTTGTTGAAAAAAGTTTTTCTACAAACGCTGCTTGTTACTCTATTGCTCAACTTCTCTTTTTTTTGAGAGATATGGAATAGAAAGGTACAACAAAGATAAGAATAGCAGTCAACGTATCGCTATTATATCTACTCCGATTTTGGTATCGAATCAGAGAAAATGAATTTCAGACATCACAAACTTATCGTCGTTGGCTTCGATAATGGATTTTACCGGTTCAAATACTATTACAGACAGTTACTATAACTGATTAATCAATCAATAAATTATTTTTAATAATAAAATTTTAAGTAATTTTCTCAAATATGTGCCTCATACATAAATTTTATTTAATAAACAAATTTTAACACTGTTTCAAAAATATTAAATGTTATTTCATATCTATGACATGTGATATTATAGAAAACTTAACATTAATATATATTAAAAAAATATTAATGAAAATATTCTAAGATTGACTTATTTACTTGCTAAAATTCAATGTTTATTTATAACACATAATCACATATATTCCTCCAATGATGATAAATTCACAATTTTGGACAGGATTTGGAAAATGGAGCTTTGCGGATTACTCAAATCTGAAAATGTACGGAACCATTTGTAAATACATATTTTTGTTATGCGTCATACAGTAAAAAATAAATGTGATTCATAACTTTAAATATGTTTTGATTGACTGAATAATTATAAATGCCTGACCAATAAACTGATTTTCGTGTCGTCGTTTTAAAATAATAACACATTTAATTTATACAGTAGTCAATGAATGCCATCTTATTTCAAACATTCATTAATATCATTCATAGACCGTATAATATACCATATATTATATTTCTATCTGAAGCTCTTTCGTTATAATTAAAAATAAACATCGCGTGCGTATTAGAAATACATTGCAAACTTAGCTTTTCGTTGTATCTATTTTCGCCCTACTAATTATTTATACTCTTGTCCCTTGTCAACTGACTGACATATTGGCTAGAATATAACATTCTTTATCCCATTTTTGAGCCAAACCATACATATTATGAGTATCCAGGGACAAATATTTCGTCCAGTGATTCTATCAAAAAATTGATTGCTTCCATTAACATTTTCAGCTTTTAGTAATTTATTTTATTAATAACGTCAGCCCAACCTCTATAATTACACAGCTTAGTCTGAGTACGATTTTTAATCATTGTTGATTAACGAATTATTAAGTAATCGCTTTTAGCTTAAATATTAAAACTTTTTCAATATTTCATTCGTATTATATGAAACGCAATTCTAGTCAATGTATCAGTCTAGAACTATTTTTGACAATAGATGTGTCATAATCTGATGTTTAACATGACCTCGGACAGATTAATTTTGATTGTTTAATAAATGAATTCCATAAATAGATACATACGCGCACATGTTCAAGACTTAATTCAATTTATGTTCAAGTTACAAGAACTCCTCTCAAATGTGTTGAGACCATCTTCGCCCTTTCTTAAGCTATATGGAGTGCACCTACAACAAGACAAAAACCAAACTGGTATTACCCATGATTTTAAAATCTTATGGGTATAACATCAAATTGGACACACATTGATATTTTCAAAATTTAAGCATTTGCTCAAAACAACATAAAGTCAGCGTCCAAATGCTCTTATATTAGTGTCTTGTGTCACGGACGAAACCCAATAGGAAATACGAGTATCTTAATAAAATAAAATGCCACTAAAAAGTTGATTCTTGTATATAAAAAACAATTGAAAGAAAATACGGAGAGTAATATAAAAAATTTAACAATTGATACCTATAAAGATTAAAATTAATCCTTCCAAATAAAGTCATATTTGAAATCATTTATTTATATCCCAAGCCTGTGATATTACTTCAGTCAGTCAGTCAGTATTCACACAATATATATATACAACTTTTATTTTAAATTGGAACTGTTTTAGCATGATTGCTTTGAGTGTCAGGGCACATGTAAGATTGATTCATCATGGGCCATAACGCATGTGTAGATGAAATGTTATCAACTACCTTTTTCAGAGTGACAATAGACGTAAGAGGTTTATAAAAATCTGTATATACCCAAAATCAACACCATCACACTATTTTTATGAATCAAATAGTACAAGAGACATAAGACATATTATTATTGTTTTTGAATACGAATCGATTTAAATTCGTGTTTTTGAATATGAATTGATTAATCTATACAATTGATTAGGATTTTGTGTTTCATTTAGTACATAATTTACAAAATAGTTAAAAAAAATTATCGTCAGATGCACTGTTAAGAAAGAAAATATTTTATAAATACTCGACCTATAACAATTTTATGAATGACTACTTTTTCAAACAAATATTTTTTTTTCGTTATTTCGGTGCTTGACGATACAAAAAATGCTTTAAAGCTCTCTCTGAAAACTATTTTGGTGGCAGAAACAGATACTGTTAAGGGGTGTTGTTATGAACACTTCATTACTTTGAAAAACATGTAAAGTCGACGTGTTTGGATTTTGCTTGCCGCGATAAATCAGATTTTTTCCAACAAAAACGACATGTCTGTGAAAATACACCGGGGATTACGGTGTGTTCATAAAATACTTTACAAATTCAGAAAACAAGTATTAAATAAACAGTGAAGTCTGTTCATGGTATATCTTTTAAATACTCTCTCATGTTTGGTACTCGAAAATTCTTGATAATAAAACACAGACTCAAGTTAACATTATTCATCACAAAGTAAAGACTATAGGCATATGCTTAAAACCAATTTTATATAAATCATTATAACATATACATAACAATATAATATCGAACGAGATGAGCAGAAATAAAAATAAAATTTTACTTTCTACAATTGTATCTACTTATTTAATATGCGTTTATGCATTGTCATTTATGATGTTTTCTTTATTTTCCTTCACTGCAATTTTTAAACTTGAGCGTTAACAAAGTATTTCAATTTTGACCCCAAAACAACATTCATCAAATTAACGCTGTTGAGAATCTATATGCTCCACTTTAAGAGCAGATATGGTTACTAAAAACCATCGATGCACATATTTACCACGAACAGTATGGTGTATCCAATTTTAATATATATAGGAAGTGGGGATGGATTAAAAATAATACCGGTAAAAATACAAACGATCTTATTTGTAATAAAATAAAACGCAAAAGACAAAAATATTTTAGATGAAACCCTAAATTTAAAAGGTTTTTTTACATCATTTCACAGATTTCATTATAATAGACCGCTTTAAAATCATTTTGGATGAAACCATAAGTAAAATTAAAAATGTATTTTAATCTCTTAAGTAACCTCAGAAGTAATGTTTCAGTGGGAGTATATCTTCCTTTGCGGTGAGCATTTTGTTCTCCTTCATTTTCGCTCCATATTTAATTAACCTGTGTTGGACGCCAGTTTTCATTTGCACTGTTCAGATTCAAGTTACACATCCTCAACGCCTTTTAATATTTTTTTTCATTGCAGGGCTATGGAAAAATACGTTTTGCTAATTAAAGACTATTTTTTCTCACATAATGTATTCACAAAATATTCTTTTAATCAGCTTGTTCCACCAGTTATTCTCGCTTTTATAGCGATAGAATTTTTTATTTTTTTCTGCTATGAAAAAAAAGACTTTGAATTATCTTTCAAAAATATGCTGTAATAAATTGATTATAATTTTTGTCAGTGTAAGTAGGCGTTTTTTAATAAATTTTCATGACATTATTACTTTTTTTGCAATTTATTTTAGCATTCAAACTATTTACACTCAAAAAGCATGTTCAGTTTAATTTTAATTATAATATTTTAAGCGTGTACCGTCAAACACTATTGTTATAAAAATAGTGGTCTTTTATTTCTTACTTATAATATTAGACATAGATAAATTTGATCAATCTGAATTCGCCTTAGGCCAGACAAAATTTGATGTGATATTAGTGGTAGTTTCTATTCGTGGTGTGAGTTGAAAACTTTTGCAAAAAAACACGTTAATTTGCTTACCCATAGGGATCTGTTGTAATTAACTCGGAGTGAATTCTTGTTCCACTCTTATACAGACAGCTTACTCCAGCAACTTTCAAAGCTGTAAAATTTCATCTCAATTTTTTTTATGTTTTTCTGATTATTCTCCCACAGTCTGCGGCGTATCGATTATTTCTGTTTGTAAAGAACGCACACATAAATTTGTATTTCATAAATAAATCATTAAAAAAAAGATTTTACTCATTTTTATTTGTCGCTCTATCTATGGTAATCAATGTTTTAATTTGTCTGTTGCAATTAATCATAAAAAAGAATAATAACATTGAATATAGAATATGACGTAATTTTAACGAACATAATAAAAAAATAACCTCAGCCAAAAAATACACGTGGCCACAATGAATTTACTACAAATAAGTGTAATTTTAGAGCTCTCTCTAGATTGAAGGCATGAATACACAGGAGTCTAAATTTTCTTCTTATTATCGTAATATTCAATTAATCTTAAACATTTTACTGGTAATAAAAAATGTTATCTTTTTGATTTACGTGAGTGAAGTAATTCCAACAAAAATTTTATATTTCCATGAATAAATATAATAAAAATTTTCCGTACAAAACACTAAAAAGTCTATTTTACTTGAAAGCATTAACTTAACGCTAATTTTTAATTAGTTTCCGCTTGCATGTTTTATTTAAAATATTACATCTGAGAACAGCGCCCATTATTTAAGCGTTATAAATTACGACGGCAAAAACTGGCATTTTTCATCAACAAAGTAAAGAGTATTATGCAAACCCAAGCACAAAGGTAAATAACTATTTTCTTGGGTAGCATGAAATTTTTTGCACAGTAGTATTGTCGTGATTATTATTTTATTTTCATTTTATAAACTCAAACAATAATATAATATTCACGACGCTAATTATATGTTTTAATTGCAGATAGAAAAATTATTCAATACCCAAAAATAAAAAATCGAGACGCTGTGTCGTTTTTATTGTAAACGCATAACTATTATAAAAAAAATTGCCATTTGATTTGCTGTCTTCAAATTTTGAAATTAAATGCTTAAATTCTTTTATTTACGCTTTGATTTTAACTACAAATTCGAATATAAGTAAACTTTTTATTTTTATCAACAGCTTTAAAGGTCGACGAAAAAGATTTAATGCAACGATATTAATATACATAATACTATAAACTTTCATCTGTATACTATGAATGTCACACACATCTAACGAACAAAAAATCTTTATTTGATTTTTTCTATGGTTTATATGATAATATTTAGTCATATTATTTTATTCATAAGCATATGAATATTTTTTATACCTAAGAATACCTTGAATCTATGGATTCATCTGATCGGAACTACAGAGGCTCAATCGTCATTTATCCTTATCAATTTTAACTTGTTAGGCGCTAACATAAGCAAAATCAGATCAAAAATCAACGGCATTATTCGTTTTCAATATATTACATACGAATATTTCTGAAAATTTTACGTAAAAACTCAAAAATAGAACATAATTCTAGATTCAACTTATCGAATTTTGTCGAATTAAAAACCTGGCATTATTTTATAGAATGGTGATATCGTGTAGTAATATGTAAGTAGTGTTTTTGATAACGGCGACAACAAGGTCGTTTATTTAAGCACGAGAGATTGTGTCGTGGTGATGCAGATTTGTTTTTCATTTCGCTAGATTTTCCCAGCGGATATTTCCTTTCGTTCGCTTAAGTCTTCGTCGCAAACACAGATAACATCGTCAGCCACTTAAAATCGTCAACACACAATCCATTCAGATGCTTTCAATAATTTCAATTCTATTCTCATTTACAATGAAGTAATTAGTACTTCATATAAATTAAGTATTGAACAGAGTCTAAATGTATCTTTTCAAACAGCAAAATAGTCAAATTTTGTCACAAGTTGCTACTGCAACCCTCTGACTTGATGCCTGATAAATTTACAGAACACAATATTTCAAAGTGATAATTATAGCTTAAAGCATGATTCATAAAAAAGCTCATAATTTTTAACAGTAATTTGCGGCGCAGCGGCATTGTCATTGATTCCAGTGTACTATCTATACAAATAGTGTTTACTTAATACGACTGCATATCAAAATATATAAAAGTAAATTTCTAAAAATTCTTCGTTATATATTTTGATTTTGTTTATCATTTCATATGTAGCATGTTTAATCACTATTTATCATATATTTACTTAAATAATACGATAAATCTCTTTTATTTTTACTTAAAAATACTGAAGTTGCACCCAATACCCACAAATTATTTTGGAATATTAAAAAAAAACAATACAACTTGATATCCATAATCATGAACATTTGAAAAATGAATTTTCGCTCTTACAGCGCATCTGTAAAGGCATCAAAAGCTAATTAACCTTATAATTCTGTTTCTATTATAACATCAAACCCAGTCTGTGTAATTAAACTTTAATTATTCTTTGTTAGTAATGTTTTATACGTGGACATTAAAGCACAAATTAAAAAATGTTTGAAAAGGTGCATTCAAAGAATAAATAATCGAACACTACATTCAACCCAACCAACAAATTATCGACAATGAAGTTAAAAGAAATAATAGTTTAACAATAACTCAACTGTATAAGACTTCAAGGAATTCGATTTGAGATTTTTAAATATAAAATTTTATCAAAAATTCATATTATGAATCACATGACTACCGTTCCAATATTCTTAGAACTTTTTTAAAAATTAAATTTTTCACAGATAGTACACTTCTTTTTTTTTTAATTTCATTTCTATATTATTTTTGTTCAACGTAAACAAAATAATCCCAAACAAAAATTTTATTTTATAGGTCCCCCATATTTAATTCCAAAATGCAATATCACGGGTGAAATTATTTCATATAATAGCTATAAATAAAAATAATTAGCCATGAATCGTGAAAATAATTTTTAATTTTATTTTCTCTAAAATTTTGTGAAGTCTTCTTATTTTCTTGAAAAACTTTCTTCCCATCAAATTAACTTCATGAATTAAATATGCCAATTACGACCCTCCACTTGAACGGATTTTTCGATTTACATCACCAACATAAAAAAGAAAAATCTCATCTGTTCCAGAAGCTTTCGCACTGCAAAACAAGTACAGCCAATTTTTATGGTTAGAATAAAGCCATACAAAGTCATCGAAAAACACTTCATTCATAACAATGAGATTTCTTAAAATGCTATCGACCCAAATTTATAGTTCATATTTATATTAAGATTTTTTTTGATTATTCAAATTTTTATATAAAATCATTTTAGTTTGATGTAAATTATAATATATTGAAGTGAATAAAATCTTAACTTAATCAAAAAACATTTTTTTATAGTGTTAAAAGTCGTTTCAAATATTATTCTACTTTCTGTTACTCTATTCATGAAATCTAAGAGCTACTATCGCAACCCCATAGATGTAGCGTTTTGAATTTAAATTCTAACTAACTCTAAAAAATACGTTCTCTAAATTTCACGAATCACAAATTAAGAAGATTGTACGAATCACCGTTTGACCTTTTGGGTATAGTCATATGAAACGTGCATATAATTTTGTTTGAAAACATTGTCTTATATCATTTTCTGAAATACAAGGAGCTGATAAGATAATATAATATGTTCAATTATCCCATATTGAACCTCATTTATCATCTTTCAGTGTAGATTTTGAGAATCTTAATATCAAAGTAAATTCAAAATTAATCCTATTTAGCTGTGAGACACTACCGTGTATGTTATACCAAACTTAAGTGACATAATTTGGTATAATATTACACTTCATAAATAATTTAATTACACAGTCAAAACTATCGAAATCCAGAAATTAGAATTAACGGTTATTAATAGAATACTCAGTTAAGTAAATTCCCAAAGACGATAATTACTATGTCTCGGATTTCAATGTATTATTGAAACATGTAGTTTTGAACAACCAGCCAGTTAATATAATTATATGTAATTTGAAGCAAACAATGTTTCTAAAGTGAAATGACGTATTTATATATGGTGTTTACCTGGAAGGATTTCAACTTTGTTTAATCATCACTTTGATTAAAATTAATTTTGACAGATGTGAAGATTTAACGTGGATATATTGCGCGCGCTTGTTATAGTTGAGTAAATGATTATGAAGAAAAGTGCCCCACAGCAGATGCAGAATCCTGGGCCAAAACCCACCCAAAGTTCAGCCAAAAACAATGCTGCTGTCCAACAAAGTGTTCAAAACAACATATCAACTCTTCAAATCATAAATTCAAGCTCCACAGTGCAAACTTTCTTACAATATGTATCAATAGTGCTTACATTTGTGATTTGATTTTCTTTGCCCGTTTACAGCTGTCCATCTAATACCGAAAACCTTAGTTTATATATACAAGAGCATACAGATTCTCAATTAAGCATTGATATTTAAATAAAAAAGCCAAACAAGGATAAATAGTTAGCTAATCACTTCTAATACGTCTATGTTAAGCGTCCGATAGGTGAAAATAAACTTATTAATGCATCGTGTGAACCTTTAGGCACAAAATTGTCATATTATTCAGTAGAAGAGTTTGTAAATAAGACGTTGACCATTTGCTTACAAAAACGACGAAAATATCATTTTTTGCCTATATTTATAATAATATTTTGACAACGAATGAATCAAAAAGTCTATTTGGGAATATAAATTGTTAAAACCGGTTTGCAACAACTTCACTTCAATATAGGCAGCTTAGTTAAGATTTTATAAATTGCTGCACATTTTGAAAATAAAATTCAAAAAACTTCAATTTTCCAAGCGAAAGAAGAATATACAATGAATAATCTTATACACCGCGCGCTATAAAACGCCGGGGTAGAAGGAGAATCAGAATAGGGTCGCCCCTTATACAAGAGCAAGATAAGATATGCCTTTAGTAGTGTCCATCAAATACACATTAAATTGGCGGACAAAGCGGTAACACGTCGCGACATCTTTTGTGAAGAAAACTATTAAATATAAATTTTAGGCCCAATGAAAAAAAATGATTAAGTGGATAGCTGGGTTGACAGTTTATTATGATTTTTCATTTAAAAGACCTTTTATCATGTAAATTGAAAACACAAAATAAGTTTGTGTAAAATTTACCAAACCATGCTTTTATTATTTTAATAATGTCTACTTCAATATTTCTCTTCCCAATTTTATGAGATTAAGATTTGTAATAACAAACCTACGGTGGGTGGTCGAGCAGAACCGCTTTTGGCTTTAAACGATAAATCAATACTGTCTCATCATAATTATCAAGATTACAAATTGTAGGGTTATTATGTTTGTCTATATCGCTGTGCATTGTCAAGAAATTTCACGACCGAACTCTCGCATTGTAGGCATTTTCAAGTCTCCGTGTAGCAGCAAACTGGCACTTACCACGTAAAAAAATACCGCATTGATTTATTTTGAACAATCTAAAGTGTTTTCGTATGTGTTTAGTTAGCATTAGCTCACATTGGATTAGCGTACACCATAATTGGGCGAGTAATAGCCCTTCCTCCTTCCTTCCTCTTCGCATTGAGCATCAAGTTTAGTTTAACTTTTACACCATAAGTTTAAAGTTTTTAATCGCGGTGTGCTCATTAAATTTTAGACTACTGTAAGTGAGTCCAAAATACTTGTCAGTATTGGAGCATTTTCTCTTGGACTCTTTTGAATAACGATATCAATGAAACGTTTCATGGAAAGCTTAACTTTGTGGTTACGAAAATGGTTTTAACATTCTCTCTAACTTCATTGACTTTGAGTCTTCAGTACAATTACCGATACGACTGTGTTACATTTTTTCTTTACCTCATGGTACCTAACAACACCACAAGCTAAATCTAAGATAAACAATTAACGTTTTAATCCAGCATTCAAACATATCACGCCAACAGAAAGAAAAAAGTTTTTAGAATTAGAGAATTAATATTTAGAATTTAAGAATTTAAAAAGTGAATACTAAGAATGACCAAACAACAAACATTCGAACAAAATTAATATGATTGCTCGAAATAGTTCATCATGTTGATGATAAAAATTTGAACGTTTTCGAATACTTTATCGCAACCAAGAACCGCATTAATGACGGTAAATTTTTGGTCAATTATATCTACAATCAAACGGAGAGCTATCCAATTTTGCAATATATATTCAAACAAGAATATCTGACAAAAATTCAATGACGTCGATAAAAATGTCCTTGAATACAGTACAGGAAACAATATATCCCTCGAATAGACCCTATTTTATTTGTTTACGAAAGATAATAAACAGTAGTTAAATTTCAATGTTAAAGAAAAAATATAAATGATTTGGCTGCTTCAGACTCCGACTGTTTGCTATAAATGTTTGAGAAGTTTGTATAATATATACGCCTAGAAAATTTGACCTACTTGTAAAAACTATTTTCTTTCCATTCTTAGCACGAATGAATGACCTGCGCTCCTCCATCATTTTTATTCTTTGTGTTATTCAGAATAATTTCTCATATAACGAAAATTTTTAAGCATCGCAATTAAATCAATAAAACAACGCTATTAAAATAATATCACATGCATTCTGGAGTATACACCTACCACATGCAATAAGTGTTGCATTTATATAAACTACTAATTGTAATTGTACATCATTTGACAATTTTCAGTCAAAATTCGATCAATGTTCATATTTTTGAAGCTCATCGCAAAGTGCAGTGATGAATATGAATATATAATATATTTTTTTTCCTAGAACAACTTAAATTGAATACATTGCATCAAATAATTTTTTTATTAACTAATTCAGTACACTAGATTTAATTGGGTAATATAATGACTATCTTCTGTAAATAAATATATATATTTTTAAACAAAAATCCATTTTGACATAGTTCTGAAAATATACAACATACAAATATACAAACAACTTTCAATGATATCCTTTAAATTTTGTAGAGTTAACTATACAGATAATTTCAAAAAAATGAATAAGTTATCGAAAGTATTCACAAATATAACATTTTATATTAGAGAACAAGTAAATTTACGTTTTTCAAAATCAATCAGCTAATGCAAAACACATGCATTACTATAATTGATAGAATATACCGATAAACGTTTTTTTTAACTGTATTTAATACTAAGCGAAATATATTTGATGGCTTATCGTAAAAATGTTATTTAATCTTCCTAAATATATTTAAAAATGTATCTTAAAGGGTAATTTCTTTAGTTTAACAATCTACCTTATTTGAAACTATTCTATTCTTCTGTATTATATTCCCGGAAGGTCGACGTTAGAAAATTTATTCAACAAAAACAAGAAATCCCCTTTAGTCGACCGTGAAAGGTTACGCCTCAATATTTGCTTCGAAATATCAAAAACCCACCCAACAAAATCAATCGACGCTAATAAAATTCATACACGCGCCAAGCCTCCGATATAGTTTTGTAATAAATACTTAAGCATCAAGATTTTAGTACAGAAGTTTTTATTCTATCTTTTTACGATACCTTCTTGTAATTTTACGACCCAGCATATGGGAAGATAAAATATCACTCTTTCCTATTATTTCAAAAGCTCCGTCCTATACAGTTTTCAAATAATTATTATGTAATAAAAAATGACCTCCATAGTTTAGGTTTGTTTTATCATGCTTTATTGACTACAGGCAATACTGTCATTTTTTTAATCTTACTATTTTATTTGACGTATACACCCAAACTCTAGTTAAGTACATATACACTTTTTTCTGTCCAACAAAATTCGTTTTCTCCATCTTCCTTTCAATGAATGCTTCCTTAATTTTGAGCAGTGTCTCTGGCCATTCGGGATATTACATCCCTATGTTAACATTGTGTACAACATCCCAAATTCAAGGATTTGCTCCAAATTATATAAGTATTGTTAAGATTTATTGCGTAATATAATTAATATTTATTATTTAATACCTGTCCAGGTAATAATTGAAAATGGTTGTCAATTGTTAATTCTATTTATTTTATTTTGACACGCATACTCCAGCATGCAATGAATTTAAATGAACCATTTCAAAACATGTGAGAAAGTAATATTTGTAATTACAGTAAATTTTAAACCAGCATAAAATTATCATAATTACAGAGGAAAAATCTTTATCCAATTTCGAAGCGCGATTTTCACTGTTCTTAATTTTATAATCTAACTACTAACAAGAATATGTATGTATGTCCTGGAATATTATACAATATATGATTGGTATGCGCGATACCATCTTGCCAAGAGTAAAAAATATTGGTCTAGTGCTTTACGTATTGCCGATTGATTGTATTATTTGTGTTGGCCCATTTATATAATGTCAATTAATAATTAATAGCCATTAAAACATAATGTAAATCGATAAGTTATATAAATTCCATATTTCATTTTACTACCTTGACTTTACTATCTATGTAAAATTTTAATTTTCGAAAACGTTTGATTTTGATATTTACCTAAGCTGAAGTCATTTTTCACATTTCACAAAGTCGCAGTATACAAAAATGTTTTCTACTCAAAACGCCTATAATTTAAATCAAATATACATGCATCAATCTGTCCGGCTGTTTTCTACGATTGCTTCTCCTAACGGTAATAAATGGCGATTCGATAATTTTCACACACTGTTCAACATTTTAACCTTTATGGTAATTTGCCGTACCTTACTAAACAATCGACAATAAATTTGACAGATTTCATCGCAATTAAAATATAAAAAAATTTAAGCTTCTCTATTGAAAGACCTAATAATATAAATTTTAATGGACTCGAGTACCAGTCTTAGCAAGCAAGTAATCCACTTGTTTAAAAAATTCTAATGTTATCATCATTATGTATTATTTTATTTGTATCTATAAAACTACAATAAAATTGTACAAAACTTTAATCCTCCTTTATACATACATAATTCATAAAAGCTAAAAAAATAAAGATTTTAGCGTTAACATTCGCACAGTTGGATTGGATCAATAGGGATACCTGAAATGAAAATACATCACGTAACCATTAAATTTATTTTGAAACCGGTAGCAAAATGAATTTTAAAAAATTGATTCAGACTTGTTTGCAATTCACTTCATCTCCTTATCTGTTTATCAATACATCAGGAAAATGGAACAACAGAATCTTTTATGATTGATTCACTATGATTTTTCTTGGAGTTTGAAAATATTTCTTATACAGAGTGTTTTTTGGGAATATATACAATTTCAATTTTTGATGATTTTTTAAAAAGACTTTAAGTTTTCTGGAATAAGCTTTGCTATTATCTAACAGACTTCCAATGCTGCTAAATCTGATGGTCGTGGAAGAAAATTGACATCACTCGAAAACACATCTCTCAGTGCTCATGTGCTGTATGTGAAGTTATACTCTGAGTTTCATTAAATCTACATGTAAATTAAAAACAAAGCAGACAATTTTAGTTCCAAAATTTTATCAATCATGTTACTATGATATTCTCCATTAATTATTATCGCAACGCTACATTCATCATCAAAAAAGTAAAGGCTGATGATTTTTCTTGACTACATAGCGCACTAAACATTCATTTTCAATCGACGAAAAGGTAATTTTTGAATCAGTTGAGGATTTTTAATTGCTCAGGACCGACTATTTTTTATTAAAGTATCCATTTAAACGGAAATGGTCATCATCGCCAATTACGTTTTTTTTCAAAAAAATCGGGGACATCAATTTGTAATATCTTATGGGCGTATCTACTAAAACTATTGTGCTTATTAAATTTCAAAAAGAAATATTTATAAATCTTTATACATAATTGTCGACAATATTGATGTCCTAAATCCAATTTCTTGAGCAAATAAAGGTTGACAGATTTTTTTGAAAATTTTTCAGATGGCAGCAATACTTTCACCAGATCTTCTTTTAAGTTGTAAAAGACGTAATGTTGATGTGCTACAGACTTTTTCTTCGGAATAATTCACTAACCGTAAAATAGTGATAATTTTAATGGCACAATATTTTTATCAAAATTTTCAATTTATTTATTCGTCACAAAAATTAATGATTGACTTTAATAAAATCTTTTACGATTTATCTTATACATTATGGCTACTAAATATAACAAAACCGTGTCCAAAAAAGTAGTAAACCTACCCAGAAAACATCCTATATTTGCTTATTTTTTCTGTTAACTTCAGGAAACAGCTATGAAGAAATGGAATGAATATCTTACAATAGAAAAATGATTTTGTTTTTCTTCACAATAAGCTATTACGGCATTCAATTTTTTGTACGTCCTTCCTTCATACAAAAACCTTTATCCTACGAAGTCGATTTATATCACAAATTTGAGTGATCTATGAATAGAACGCTCTGCCAATATTATCACGTCCAATGTGCCAGGGTACGTTTTTGTTGTATTTTTGAAAGTGCTTCTCAAACAAGAATGCATGGATATTTCACAAAAAATGCTCTTATCTAATACATGATGTGAAAGCTTTCTATGAGAATTAATGTTGCTTTCAAAGATCGTATATATATATATATTCAAATTTTACGTTTTTATGCTAACAATACTAGAACATAACAGATGGACTATAATATTATATACGTTCAACAAATTAATATAATCATAGGTAATTTGAAAAATTGTAAGGTTTTGTGTTATGATAATTCTTCGCAATTTATAAAAATGAATAATGTTGTCATTTTATAAATTATATAATCATATTCGATCTTTATGGGAAGCATATGAGGTTCTAATGCCGTTAGTGTTAAAAACATTTTTTTTAACACAGCACAGCTTGTTTCTCGTTTAATGAACATTATTATTTTATATAAGACCAGGTTAAGGGTGACAGGCAGGATAAGACTCGTACTTAGCTAATCGGTTGCATTTTCATTGCTTTAAAAGTTCGATGAGTGGAAATGTATCTTAATCAAACATAAATTCACCAAATTGTCCTCACTGAGACACGAACTCGAGAAAATTTTCCCATTATCCAACATCTTTGACCATTCAACTAGCATTTGAAGTTATTGTGAGACACCATCATTTAATTTGGTAAGAAGCATACTGAAGTTATTTTAATCTCCCAAAAACTGGAATAACATCTTAACTGAGACAACTAGGGGTGGACACGCGCTACGAATTTATAACTCATTCAAAGACGACAAACAACATATCAGTCGTAAAAAATAAACTTTAAAGTCACTTAGAATTTGTTTTTTAAAATAATAGAAACGGTAAAGAAGCACTGTTTCCATCATATTCCAATGTGTGATACGTAATATCTCCGTTGGAGGCGACTAATGTCATGGGTCAACATTGACAAATGATCGCAACCTGTCGCCGGTCTGCGTCTCCCAGAGACAAACAACATATTGCCTTACAGTAACCTTACTACCGTTCATCGAAAACAATAACCATTAATGCTTTTATTTCATGTCAATGTCAACAGTTTTTATTAATTGATCTTCTGCCATCAAACATTAGGTCGGAAATTCATGCTGGTCAAAACAATGATGCACCGCATTTCATCGCTTCCACTTCAAAGCCACTCATCAGAATATCATTCAGTTATAGTTCAGGAGAAGTAAAAAAGATTTTTTAAAACACGATTCTTTATTTTTATTACATATTACTCACATTTAACTATTCTGTAATAACTATGCTGTGCCCTAACATTGCAATAAATTCTCAATTAAAAAAAATTTATGTTAATAAAGTCTTCCATTTACATATTTTTTGCAGATTGCATAGAAATATTTTGTCGCAGGAGTCACGTGTTAAGTCATTTGCCAAACAATGATAAAATTAGTTTCTTGTGTGTGGTGATATTTTTATTATATTGAAATGCATAGCATGTAGAGATTTTTAAAACAAATCGAATTTTTATTTTTGATTCGATTGATGAACTATTTTAGTACAAACCGGTGTGTTTATTTTTTCTACCGGTTAAATGATACCTTTGTAAGTGGGAAAGGTAACAATTATATTCCTAAATGAAAAAAACTCAAAGTTAAATCGTACGACGTCATTGTAAAGTTATAAAGATTTCTGAAATAACACCAATACTGTCGGGATGCAAATTCTTAATAATACTTGGTAATTGAAAACAGGTGTTCGTTTTCTTAAGTTTCGGAAATACTGTGGTGCTTAATTATTCATTCGCCGATATCTAAGAAGTGACCACTAGCGTGGAATAATTGAAAAGACCTCAATATGAATTTAATAATAGAATGTCTACATTTGTTGGAAACAATGAACATCAATTCAAAGACATATTCAACAAGATAAAAATCGCGTTTAAGGATCTATAGCATATAAAAAACAAGAAATGAAATTTTAAACTTACTTACAACTCATCTTCATAAAATTACTCGAATTTATTCGAATATTTCATAATGTTTGAATTCGATGTTAAAATAATTTATTTTAAAAATATTTGAAATTCCTAATGGTGTGAAACTATTTTGCAATATTATATCACCGCTCCTTAAAAACCTCACTGAGAATATAATTCAATTATAATATCTGATAAAAGTATTAAATGTAAAGTTTTATTTAATGTCAATTTCCCAATTTATTTTCTTCTGTATTTTTATTAGAGAAAAGGTCCCGTACATAAGTCGTATAATGATGTAGTCAATACAAATAAAATGAACACTTTAATGAAAATTGATTAGTCTATTTCATCCGTAACACTTGCTGGCATTCCATCTGTGTTAGTTTTAACATTGAAATACAAGCAAATTAACTTATATCTTAATATCATTACCTTCACTCAATGATAAAAGACTCATAAATAATTGTTTTACATGATTTATTACAGTAAAATCTCTGTCATGAAAATAACATTCGGTACTTTTCCTGCTCTTTGAACGCTTTTATTTACTTGGCTCGATATAATTTATATGTTACATATTATGGAATAAAATTATTTATAAATGCTTTTTATGTTTAATTAAACGCTAAAATTTGGTAATATACTTTTTAATGGAGTCAATAATTATATACATGAATAATTTTAACTAAACCTTGAAACTTACAAATACAGAGGCGGAGAGACAAGAATGTCTAATCGGGTGATAAAAACGACTAACTAAAACTTTTAACAATGTAAACTTTTCGAGTTGATTTGCGTCAACTATTATTTAATTTTTATCGTGAATAAAATTTCATTACGTTTACATCTCTTTCGCTTAAGATTTCAAATAATTAGTTTTATTCAAATTGATTGTTTGTCTTATTATTCTCTTTAAATATGATTTTAAATAAAAATATCATTTTACAGTGATATTAGTAAAAATCGAATAGTTAGATTTTTTATTCGTTTTTATATTCTCTATACATCTTTCAAATGTTTGAAACAGAGTTAATTTACACAAATAATTGCTTTCAAAATTCATTGTATATTGAATTATTGAGTGATAATATTCACTACATTGTCAAAAAAATATAAAATAGTTCAGCTATTTTTATTATCAACCGATGGTATTGAATTATCCTACGAAAAATACTTACATTTCTAATTAGATAGTTGATCATAATTTTCAATAAATTTGTTCACAAAAAATTATATGTCAATACTGACTATTTGTTGGCTAGAAGTTTCCCTCTATATAACGTTGTTTTGTGCCCATTCCAATAACGGCTATCCAATATTAATTGACATTACACTTTTATCAACCCAGCAAACATCAGAATATTCAATGATATCTTTCAATGGAGTTGAACCTGTTAGAATTAATAGTATTTGATCATACATACAACATTGATTTATTTAGGTCGTGCAATTGACTTACCACTTACTGTATTATAAAATATTATTAAGAAAGCCAAAAGATTACCATTCATTTTCAATAGTCTACATTGCTTAAAATATTTATACAATATCCCCCAATTACGTCGATAGTTTTTTTTTTAATCTGGGGCTATCGGGAATAAATTCTTAGGATATCTTGACAAAGAATCCTACATTTATACCGTCCCCAATAGAAATAGCCTTTCATTTGAAGCACAATACATGAGAGAAGTTGTCTGGGAAAATTCAAGGCCTTCTTATTCAAACATACTTAAGAATATTCATGAAATAGATAAGTAATTGGATGTTTTTTTTCTATATAATCGAAAGTCAACTTCTAATTTATTTTAATTTTTTTCGTTAATATTATAATATATCACTTTTTGTTTTTACAAATTAACACTTAAATTAAGTGCTTACTTGAATTCATCCATAAGGTATTTTTTAATTGCTTATATGCTTTTAAAATAGGACTTTTCAAATTCAAAAAAATAATTTCCATTATACCACAAGTTCAAGTATTTATAAATAAATTTTGATGTAACACTATCATAAATATGAAACAAAAGTCTTTTGGACATGCAAGTCACCATATTTTACACTCAGTTTATATTCAGATTTATGACTTTCATGTTTTAAAAATATTCGTAGTAAATTTCTCCAATTTCCATACCAAGAAATTAAAAACTTGTACATTAAAATCCATATTTTTAACGACTCGAATATTCATTATAATATCCTAGTAAATCGTGTAAATTTTCATGCTGTATTTCTACTTGTTAGCAAGACAAATTCAATAAATTACAACCATAAGGGATGTTTAATATAAATATCATGCGCTCATAAACGAGTTTGTTTATCTATCATCCGTTGTGTATTAGTGTACACTATTTCATCCATTCTTTCTAAAATGCTATGCACAGAAAAAGAAATGCGGAAACCTCTCAATAATCAATTCCCCACAGGGACGTCATTCGGGGAGAACAAGAGGGATGAGTATTTGCAAACCTTACTAATTTAGCCCCCAACACCTACCAAATTGTTGATATGACGTCATTGATAAACCAGTGTAAAAATTAAATAAATATGCTTTGCAATACGGTTTTTTGATTACTTCTACTCTAAAATATCGCTAAAACTACAAAATGGGGAATGAAATATCATCCATGGTTATCTGGAACACAAGTATGAAAAAGGGCACCATAATATGTGAATTAGAACTTTTATTTTAATATTTTAAGCATGGCAATAAATTTTCGTAACGATATTTTTTCATTCGCATAATTTATCGGTCGTCTACAAGAATTTAATTTTTTTTTCCTAAAACATCTTACACATAATTTATTTTTCTATAGAGTGATGATGTTTTTATTATCATCGATATTTTTTTCCATAAAAAAATAACATTTTGGGAAGCATATTTACTTAATATATACAAATCACTGCTTTTTCAAATCCTTAACTTAAATCTTCAACGACGAAAGTAAAAATTTTTTCCACTAAATCGTTTTTGAGAGCTACAAAAATTACTAAGTTGAAGCAACGAGCTTCTCAATTAATCCTTTATTAGTCTTAATTAGTTTCTATAATCAAGATACACTATATAATAACCTCATTTTTATATTACATAAAAATTGTTACCCAGCCTATTAAACTATTTTACGGGTAAGGATTTTACAAATAGTTATAATTAGACTCACTGTTTAAAGTCCATTTTATACGTTTTTTGGGAAAAAATAGCTTCAATACAAAAGCCAGAAAGAAATTCAATACATACTGACTATGGAAAAATCATATATATTATATAATCAAGTATTTATATTTTCTCTTTAATAATTTAGTCTAACTATCGTAAGGGACGAAAAATATCACCCATTTTTTAATAATATTGATTATGATTTAACAAAGCATTTAAAATAAAATACATACCGAATTCTATTTAACATCGCAGAAATAATTTTGTCGCCCATGTCATTAACAATTTGTAAGCTTTAACTCTAAAAGCTACCTCTCATATTCCTCAAAAGTAAAGTTCTATCTTCAAAACTGGGTGATTCAACTAAAGTAAATAAACCTGTATTTTCAAAAAAATTTATGATTTTTTCTAACAAATATTCCTATTAAACTTCATAAAATATTTGGCATTAGTAATTCAATTATATCGACTAACTTAAAGATATTTGCAGCCAGTGTGTATTGTAAAAAAATAGGTGTTTCGCATCGTAATATATCTATTTTCCCATTACATTTATGAATAAATATTTAATTCATTTCCGATACCTCATCTTTTTATTTTGATTCTGCGTTTATCCCAAAATTCGTTTCTATATTCTGATATATTTTTTTTTTTATAAAAAAGATACTCGAATATCTTATCATGTTTCATGACTCGATTCTCATATTTTTGAATATAATAAAAATAAAAAATAGTACAAGAAATATGAACAAGCTATTTTTTGTGAATATTAAATATCTATCCGTGAGATTCACCACAAAAGCATTCAGGAGATAATATCAAATTAATATTCTATTCTTAATCACCCAGTACTGGTCTTTTGCACACGTTGTCAGAAGCAGTGTGCAGTTTCACACATGGATTTAGATTAGTAGGGACCAGCACTTTGTGTGTGTACTGCACACTGCAGTTGATGTCAGCCAACGACTAATGCACAATTACGTTTCGCGCTTTAGGGCATCGGGGACTATAGCTATGTAAGAAAACTTTCACGGAAATGTAAAAATGGCCAGATGATATTTTGTAATGCAATTTATTCGATTTAATTGACAAAATTTAAATATGTAGGTTCACTAGTATTGAATCGGAATGTTTTTTTGAATTATTAGTACTTTGAACGATTCCACATGTTTTGTCACTAACGACCCGGGTTTCGTCTTTCGGCATCTTCAGGCATTCTATCACACGGATGCAACAGAACCGACGTAAAATAAACAGTTAGCGTCGTCTATATACCAAAGTTATTAATTACAAGAAAACACTTATATCAACTCAATCTTCCCAACTCCCTCTTGTTGTACCCTTTACGTGAGATCGGTTCAATGAAAACATTTTTGTACCATTAATAAAACATATTTAATGATTCGGACTGGTTTCGCTCATCGCTTATTTTTATGTAAGGTTTTGTTTGTTAAAATAATGCTTAAAATTATTACATTAATATAAACGAAAAAAATCATAAAAACCAATGCTCGACATATTAACTATTCTATATTTATTACAAAAATACAAATTTTACTTATTTTTCTACATTTACGACGTATTAATGAAAAATAAAATTTTAAATGAATAAATATCAAAATTTTCAAACTATCAAATTTCAATTTACTTTGTTTTTTTTTTTCAATTATCAACGTAAAGTGTAAAAAATATGGCTAATATTTTTTGAGTTCGTTAACCAAGTTAGGTGCTATATTTTATAATATCAATAAATTTAATGTGTATTGCTATATTCATGAAGGTTCAATTTACCGCATAGATTATATGCAAATTGCTCGCAGCTACACGTCCGAAATTAATTAATAGACAATTAATTTACATCTCAGACTACAGGCTTGTAGGAAAACTTTGCATACATATTATTCCAAATAATATAAACTTATTACTTTGCCATTACCCTAGCACACATATTTCATCATAAAATCACCCACCTATCTTTTGTTGCATCATTCAATGATGTGAAATATTTCCGCATAACAATAATTTACTGAAATATGTATACATTTAAACCATACATTAGCGGTCACCTAACTGAAACAAGCTTATAAAATCCGGCTCATATTTTTTCATATAAAAGATGTATTTTTTTTTAATTCAACTTTAATCTCACGAAACTGTTTAATATATCATGTATTGTTTAAAATAAATTGAGATTAAATCAATAAATTATAATTATTAGTTGACAAAGATCACATGATTATTTTTTTAGATATTTCAAAGTTAAAATTATTATGCGGGTCATGAGTACAAATCGCATATTGATAAGTAAAAATACTTTACATTTGTTATATAATTTAAGTAAATATATGATAAAAATAATTATTCAACCGGAAATGGATCCAGGAATAAACAAGAAAAATATAACGAAGCAGTTTTCGAACATTACCTGTATATTTGTGATATACAGTCATACAAAGTTAACACTATTTGTATGCAGTATGTATTATTCAATCCATTATTAATCTCAAGATAACTTTTTTTTTAATTTAAATCAGGTCAGCTCAAAAGATTATCAATTCCTCTTGCATAAATGAATGATTTTGGGTCATAATGAATCGTCTCAAGTGGACATGTTTTAAAAGGACTTAGCGATTCAAGTGACCAGTCTCCTTTTGTGGAGTGAGAGAAACTTAAATGTTTTTAAATTATTATATTTTAATCCCATTTACTAAAAAAATTGAAACCGTTCCGTTTTATGGTCTATGCTGCAAGCGCAAATAAAATGGATTAAAAGTTTAGCATTTATATAGTCATATAATAGTTTATAATAGTATTACAATAGTTTGGCCAAACACATACAAATTAAAAAAAGAAGCGTGTCAATTTGACAGATGCATCTCTATCGGAAATATTGTTAACGATGTTTTTTTGCCATATTTAGATAAAACGTAAAATTTTAATAATTAAAAAAAATAATTATTTCTCATGTGTTCTACTACAAATGTTAGTGGAATAAGTAGTTATACAAATGAAAAAAATCCTCGTCCTCGCGCTGAAAATGAAACGCAAATTAAAACGTATATACATTTTCAAAGACCAATACTCATTTTTTTTCTAACGTGTTATAAAACAGACATTTGACTAAAAAATGAAGCAGGACAAGAATTGAATTGAAAGTTTTGTTTATATTTGAAAATGAAAAGTTCTGCGTCACCATGCAAAGTACGTCATTTGACCGTTTATAGTCCTTACAATATATTATAATCATAGTTCTGACTATGGCGTGAGTCAAAAGAACTATCAACTATATCTTCTTCTTTATATATCTGTAAAACCAAAAAACATTGCTCTTTTTTCACCGTGTAATTATAAATATGTTTCATTTACCTTAAAATAATTAGAGTAGTCTGTTTACTTAATGCCTTTTTATTTTTTAAGACTTCGTCTCCTAGTACTTTACTCGTATTTTTTTGAAATTTATTCTATATATTACTTTAGAGCCACGTCCATGTAAATCAACTGTAAAAAAACACCAATCAATCACATATTGATTCACATAGAAATTCATTGATTTTGTATGTTTTAGATTAATTTAACTATGAAATAAGATTTTTAGATTAACTAATTACATTAGGACAAAAATTTTATGTAATCACTAAATCTTCGAGTATAATAAAATAATGTCAATAAAATATATTCAGATTATGTCAAATTCTATTAGAAAAACTAATAAAAATACAAATCAACCCAAATTAAAATATTATGGACAATGGTTTTCTTGGAATGGAATATACAATACGAACACGGTTTTAAAAATGGCAAAAAAACTATATATGGTGAAAAGCTGTTAAAAATTTTTGCACTTTATTTTTATTTTGAAAGGGTCCTCGTGAATATTTGAACTCTTTTGAAGGGGCTTACCCGAGATCATTAAGTAAAAGACCTCTCTGGATATAAAGTGGGGTCTGTAGGCATCCCAAAAAAGCTGCAAGGGCATGGCTAACAATCGAATGGCAATAAAAAATGGTAAACACAGGTATTTATTAAATGTGAAAGTCTGTTTTATTTTATTTCGTATTTTAAACTATTTAATTGACAAATATTTGTACTCATAATAATTCGTAGACTCTTTTTTGCCATTTCATTTACATGTAAAAATATTCCCGAAAAAAACAAAAAACGAGAGAAGCGTATGAAAAAAATACACTTATACTGAATTGAGGTTATCAAAAACATTTTTCTGATCTGCTGTTCAATTGATATTGTAAAAAAAATGAGACTCTGTTTTTTTCCAATATAGTTTTATAGAATCCAACAGTTAAAGATTGTTTGAATAAATAACATAAACATTTATTTGTCATATAAAAGACTCGGAATTCTTAAAACAATAACGCATTGCTTAGCATTTTCAACAATAAAAGAACATAATTATTAATGTAACTATATTTTCAAAGTCATATTTTATATTTCGTATTCTAATTAAAAATATATATAAATTTAAAATAATTTAAATTTCATCACATTCATAAACAGCAGTCAATGTTATTTGCCATTAAATATAAACTCTAAAAAATGATGGACTGGCTCGAATGTATTCCACGGGATTGTCGATTGATCAATCAAGCAGTTCTATAAAAACTTAACTCAATAAATATGCAACGTTACATAAGTGCTTTTTTATTTACCAAAACTTTTCTAGCCATATATTTATAATGCTCACTTTAATTATTAAAAGTTTTTGACTGATTTACATGTTTTGTCCACAGACTTCCTTAAGTACGATTTATTTAAATATAAATAAATAATTTCTTTGATAACAAAAATCATTCTTTCATACCACGTTTTCCAGCTCGTAGATAAATTAATTTTATTTATGTTTTCTATTCCGAAGAAAAAATGCGATATAAATTTTAGTGCCTACTATTTATGGTTAAAAAATAAAAACGTACAAAAATATGTCACAGATAAAAAAAAAGCCTGACTTTTTTGTGATAAAAACAACCACAAGTAAAATAAGAGTTGAGTCAACATTTCCCACCCTTTCATAAAGATAATGTCAACCAGATGGTTCTCCTTTTTCAAGTATGACGGTGCTTTAAAATCTACAAATTCTTTTCAGGAAACCAATGCGACTGTCATAACAGAAAATCTGTACGAACGTTGTAAAATAATTTTCTTACTCGGTCCATTTGTATAATCGCTGATGAATGCTGTATTTTAATGGTAATACGGTATTAATAATTTTGTCACTTTTAAGGTATTAACTGTCACCTTCCAATGGAAAGGCATGATATTTTAAATAATAATTTTGTATTGCGATTTTTAAAAATAAAACGAAATCGGATTAAGTACCGCTCGCATATTTTATATCAAAATGTTTGGGATCTTATAGCGGATCATTACCGAAACGGGTATCGCGTTAATGGTTTTTCGTCGTCATTACCACATAAAACACGTCGATTGAATTTAAAAAAAATGATTTATTTTAGCAGTGTTTAATGGATCACTTCTACAATTCTTTAAATTCATGCAATATGAAATCCAGCACAATAATCACAATTTTGTATATATTTTATTTAAAAAAATATGAATGTACAATCAGTTTTTGCTATCATTTTTATTATTACGAAATTTAATGATCTCACATCAAATTAATTAATTTATGATATCGACTGAAGGTGCTTGATGGAATTTCAATATAAAATTTGAATTGTTACAATTTTGTGCGATTCCACATGTTTTGTCACTAACGACCCGGGTTTCGCCTTTCGGCATATTTTCGGCATGTCAGTTCTGTTGCATCCGTATGATAGAATGCCTGAAGATGCCGAAAGGCGAAACCCGGGTCGTCAGTGACAAAAAATGTGGAATCGTACAAAATAGTAACAATTCAAATTTCAAATTAATTAAATTTTGTCTTTTCAATGACATACATGGCGTACTAAACACAAAAAAAAAACATTTGCAATAATTGTTTTTATATGTATACTACAAATAGCAAAAATCTGTAAAAGTTTCCATCGAGCACGCAATAAAAAAATAAAGCGCCTGTTTTTTAATAAACATTTATTTTTATAAAAAATGTCACTAAAATTACTGTGTTTTTCACTATAAGAGGTGAAAAATAAATATTTAAATGTATTTTTACAGAGCATAAAAATCTTCATTATCTCTAAAAATATGTACATTACTCAGAGGAGAAAAATTCACTTTTCTGTCGAAAATATTATACACGAATACGAATACAAAAATATGTCACAAAGAAAGTAGATAAAAAAAAATATGCAGATGTATATTATATTCTCGAAAACGGTGCTCGAGTGATGTAAAATAAAATAAAATACGCAATTCTCATTTAATGTTAGGTAGCACAAATTTGTAAGAGACTGTTCATTTTAATCAACTTCCTGTTGAATTTTCCGAGTCATGGCATTCCGGTATTTCTTCTGAGAATTTTCATAAATTTTCGCGTTGAATCATTTTTTTCTTGGTTGAATCATTTTACCCTTTGTCTTGAATCATTTTGTTCGCATTTCTTGATTGCACGGAGAGGTTTCGTATGCAAAGAAAAATATCCTTCATATTTTTCTTTTGCGGTTGAGCTATTTTTCATCATATCGTTGCCGGCAATGGTATAAAATAGTGAAACGAAAAATAGCTAGCAACCAAAAATATAACCAAAGAAGCTATCGTTAAAATTAATCATTATTTGATATGTAATAATAAAGCCTCTGTGCACTGTGATTGTCTTTTTTTTTCATTATAATATTTAGACACAGATATTATATTATATAATTCAAACTGGCAACAATTTACGATAAGAAAAATATGTTATGATATAAATGAATATATTTTAATAAAATGTATGCATTGCAAAAAAATATTACTTTCATACTGGTTCAATCTTGTTGCATTTTTTTATCCACTCTTTTCGGAGAGATCCGAAACAAAAAGATTTAGCACTGTATAATAGTGGTCTATATAAATTTGTCTTTGAATTTATGAACCTATTTGATGACCAGAAATTTTCACATCTCTATCCAAACATAAAAAATGTAGGTTTGCAAAAAAAAATTAACTTCATACTTTTCAATCGTTTTGCATTTTTATATCCACTCTTTTCGAAAAGTTCCGAAACAGATAGATTCAGCAACTGTACATAAGTAGTCTTCAAATGAGATAAGCTCTATCCAAGTCATTATTTCCGCATTGAAAGCTGTCATAGCTATAACTATAAATAAATACACATCGCTTCTAATTTGGTTTACTCTCTCGAGCTCTCTTTTTCATAATAATATAGCAAAGAGATGGACTTGCCATCTTTACATTAAAGAAATGTTTTCTGGGTTGAATACAGTTCTATCAAATAATCATAAATGGTCAATCCTTTGGATAAAAATCCAAAGAATTCTTCCAGTATTAAAAATAACAAGAAAAGTGTATTTCCTTTTTATTCCCTTACAATTGTCTATTTTTTAAGTTTCACAATTTTAATTGCATTCTGCTAGATGAAAGCGGCATTCGATAACATCTACTCCACTATTATATTTTATATTATACTATTAGGAAAAATATTCAAAAATCTAAAACAAAACATTGACAATAACAACAGTATCATACATAGATTTCAATTTTGCTAGCTTTCAAAAAATCACTGTAACAAATAAAACATGAATCATAAAACAATTTTACACAAATATAAATGAGTTATCATTTAATATTGCTTGAAATATTCTTCATAAAATGAACAAAATATCTTCTCAAGACCAAATATTATATATCAACATAATTGAAGTTCATCAATTTAATACTTGATAAGTTCTTATGTTTGAGGGCGATGTTTCTATTTTTAGATACAGCGTTTTGTATTTGATTTCCTCATAAATAATATTAGTTTTTGGAGTTTAATATTCCACAACACAAACTCTTACAATTTTTTGGAAAAAAGTCTTTAGAACCAAAATATACTATTTTTCCAAAATAACTGGGACTCATTTAGAAAAACCTAACTTAATTTCTTTCTATATTAACAAATATTATCACAGGTTAAATGGGATCAACAAATACATATATCTTTGAGTTCTTTGTGTAAAAGTTTTACTCATTTAATCTACAAGCATATCTCCAAAAAAACGAGTATATATAGATTCAAATATAACGTTTTGCCTTAGCAATTAAAAATTTAATCTAATTTTAAATCTCTGATAAAATTTTGGCGAATTTCTTGTCGTTTGATAATGCAAAACAAAATCGAAATTTAATTGTCTGTTGCAAAAGTTTACCAAGAGTCGTCGCATCGAGCAATATCTTAAATATTGCGAGCGTCAGACTTTCACCCTACACATTCCTTTACATCCATCCATTAAATCCAGCCAATTTCACGTCAGCAAAACCTTTTACTTATAACTTCAATATGAAAGTATCGAAATGGTTAATTGTCGATGTTTTTAAAGTACTTTCTAGTTAGAATTTTGTCAGCTCAAAATATGTTCAGATTTATTTTGAAAGGAGAATTTTTCGTCAAAAATATTTAACAAATTGAAGAAAAATGTTTTTTCACCCAGAACAAGTAATTTTACCTTACAGACCTCTAAAAATTTCGTAAAACCATTTTTTACAGATTTTACTTATTTGCAGATCATATTTTTTATTATGATTCGCTTCCGAGATATTTCATACAATTTATATAATAATTTCTTGATGTTACTTTCTTAGTATATTTAGGCAAAAATTGCAAAGTACTTTAACTTTACAAAAATGTCATAGATTGTTGTGATACTACTGTTAAATAATATATAGACAATGTGAATACTGAAACATTTTGTTTATCATATGTATCTTAATTAAATGTAATGAACGTATAAAATATAAATAATCAACACAATGTGTATATCGGTTAATTCATACAGTGAGTCGCAAAGCCTTACAGCTGCTTGCGCATGTCACTGGTAGTGTGTAAACTTTTTCCGTGAGATGAGTGTGGAAAAGTGTAGAAAACTCAGATTACAGAGAATTAAGGAGAACTTGTCCAATACACAGGACGAAAGTTTTTCCATTGGATTGGGGTCACACGAACGCTCTTGTAGATCCCACTTGAAATTATTAATTAATTCCTTTCTCAAAATTGAATTTTCGATATCATTAAGTAGAAGGTTAAACTAAAATAGGGAGAAGAAATTATAAGCTTGCATATACTGAAAAGACGAAAATAGATCAGATTGTTGTCTTAAAGGCGAAGTTTTGTTTACAAGAATTGGCTGCTCTTTACTTTAACAGACATTTCAAACAACAGGTTTTCCAGTAATATTCATATTTCATTAACTTAACATATGACATTAATAATTTAATGACGTATTCAAATCATCTTCCCATATACTTTCATTTAATTGAAAAAAAATTGGATACGACATTGTGTTAACACTTATATAAACAGATTATCTTTATGGAAATTTTCTAAATGACTTGCACACAGTGTTTTTAATATTAATAGTAAGACTATTTACTAACCGAATTAGAATAAAAAACAACTTTTAAATTTAAACACACGATTAAAAATGCTTTGACCGACCCCATTCTTCATCTTCAAATGCAGATTAATAAAAAAGTATTAACATTTTATTGACCGTGCTTGTTTCTACTATGTCAGTCATTCCTATTTTTTAAATAAGTTAGTAATACAATTATGTCCACCACATTTCTCACGCGTCATATAAAAAAACATTATCTTGATCTACTATGCGTATGATAAAATCATTTTCCTAAATTAATACGACTCAATATACGATTGAAAGTGTTACAAAAAATTTATCCTGATACATTAAATATGAAGAATATAGTCATCAACTTAATTAGTGTTTCCATATTTAATACTGACTGTGACTAATCAAGATAAGTTTTATTTCTCAATTCGATCTGTATAGCATAAAAGCTTGAAATTATTGCGACTCTCGCAAGCTACTGTATGTAAGAATCTGACCTTAGATCTGAAAAGCACGTCCTTGAAGTAGCTTGTATGTTAGTAATTACTTCAACACTTGAAGATTATTTGAAGAAAGTTTCTTTATTACTGTAATTTTACTGCCATATATATATTTTGTAACACTTTTTTTTTTATTTCTACAAAAAATATGAAAATTCTACATCTTGTGTGTGCACTGGTGTGCCTTGCATTTACGTACTAAAAGGGCAACTAATTTTTATTTCACAATTTATTTTTCATGATGCACTTATGTATATTCACATAATCAGCAAGTATGATTAATATACTAATTGAATTATTATTTAATTTACTAAACTTTCAAGAAGTTAGAAGTTTTAAATTATAAGATAGTGCTAATACAGCTAAGATTATATTTGGTATCCAACGTTAGTTAGTTCTTTTAAGACAAAGTTTTAGCAGCTTATAAAGTTAAGCAAAACAAAAAAAAGTAAAACTTCTGTTCAGAAGCAGAATATGGCGCTGTTAAAGCTGTTAAGAAAACGTTTTCATTATTTGCACTTTCAAAGTTTTGTTTTACCTATCTTTTATTATTTTGTGCAAACATTTCACAGCAATACATCTTTGTATTTCAAACATAAATGGATTTCATTCCAGAGGCTTAAATTGGCTGCAATAATGCTTTGAAAGATTAACTTTTTCAGCAAGCTACGATCACATAAAACACTCTAAATTGTAGTCGCTGTAATAAATTATTCTTGTTAATTCAAATGAAAAAAATACTCGATATCGATTGCTTGATATAATTTCGTTACTTATAGTAAAAAAAAATATAAAACTCCGTGTTAACTTTCAAGAGCTGTCAATCGAAATATATATATTATTATGAAAATATTTGGGATTTATATATGATATGTATGTCCTTTTTCATTACTTTCTTATATAATATAACAAGTAACTATTATTATTAAAGATTATATTCTAGCTTAAATGAGTGTAAAGTAAGGATTATAAATATTTTTTTTCCATAATCGTCATTCAAGATTTAAAAATGCTTGTGAAATCCAAAATATAAATAATTGAATAAAAAAGCCGTAACGAATACTATAAAATATTGAAAGCATTCTAGTTTTATTCTCATAAAACAATTTGTTAATTTATAATTTTGTTTCATCCCCATATAATTAATGCACAAGAGAGTTTTTTTCATTTTCATACAAGAATCTTAAAACCTTATCAACAAATAAATTGTTAAGACGAACAAACACTCTCCAGTAAAATAAATAAATAATTTTCACTCCTCTCGGCTAACGATATCATATATTTTAAAAATATTCCTTTATTTCATATGTACTATGTTTGGAAGTCACATTTATTATAAACCAAAAGCTAATGATTAAATCAGTTTAAACTAACAAGACAGAGACTAAGTGCTTTTGAGTAAAATTCTCAATTCAGTCACTTTCAGTTTCACAGGAATAAAATGCTTCATAGAAACAAAAAGAATTGAAGCTGCCTTTGTCGAGGCGCGAGATTTTTGTTTTCATAATAATTTTACCACCAATTTTAAAGCAGCAAGATAAAATTTTGGAAGGTAGATGGCCCCAGACTGTCTACACTTACAAAAAAAGAATAATGTATATTTACGAGGTTGAAAAACACCTTAACAAAAAACGAGTTTTTACTTCGCTGAAATAGCAAAATGGCAAATCACTTTTGAACTACGTTCTTCAATTTCATATACCTGATTAAAACAATTTTTATTTCCTTTTCTACTCAATTATTTATAATTTTATAGATTTTATTCGTAAATGTTGAGATCAATGCAAATGAAAGTTTAATTATTACAACAAATCGATTGTATGAACATTTTGGATTTAAAAATTTTTGGAAAACAATTTTTCTTATTATTTTGATTCAAAAATTATAACTAACAACTTTGCGTCTGATTTTGACAATGACCACTTTTAATATCTATCTATTTTGATTTTGTTACAAAATTTTCAGTTTCACCATTTATTTGGCTTGAAAAACGTTCGTGTAACCTAGAAGTAATAAAAATTATATAACAATTAAACCAAATCTATTTATCTTAAAATATTTCACAATGTGAAAAAGATGATATGGTAATTTATTCAAAGAGTAACATTAATTTTATCAAATCTATCTTGATATTAAAAAAAATGAGATAACAGATATTTTCTCATTAATGAAATATAAAAATATAGCCAAAGTGATTTTTTAGACATGCACTATGCATTGCAAAACACTAAAGACTTTTTTCTCTCTTTGGATTTTCGGTAACGTAATTTTCCACTGAAAAACTCCGTATCATAAAAGTGCACTTTGCAAGAAAAAGCATTTCGCATTATGACATGAAAAACATTACAATTTTATGGACTTTTCGAATTTATAATGCTTATAAAAACAATTTTTGTGCATTCTCTAAACAATAGTATATTACTCCTGGTCTACGTATTTTTTATTTATATTAATGTGCTGCTTTTTGAATTCTTGTTATCTTTAGATGTCGTCGCACTGCTTACATATTTTTCGTTAAAATATTTTTATTTTAAGAAAAATAATATGTTATTAACACAATATGTATCGGTTTCTTTCGTATAGCCTTATTTAATTATGTCTTTAAACATTTACGCCTTCCTTAATAGTCGTATGTTTTCTAGGCGGTTGTTATTAATGCTTCCAAAATTCATATTCATAATATAAGTTACTTTCAAAAAGTAAAATTTCCAGTTTCAAGGTGTAACTTCTGAGATATCATATTGAGGCATATTCTTTAAAGCTACATTAAAAGAATGAGTGTAAGCAAGTTACTGTTTCATGCTAACACTATGGAATCGTGTGGGTAAAGATTCGCGCTCAAAATCCAGTCAAGCCGAAATAATAATTGTTAAAATTTTTAGATTTTTAAGTAACCATGTACTGCCATAACGAAAAAATTTTCCGACATACCTTATGTACACACTATTACGTTCTATAATGAATGGTATATGAACAGGACTTATAGAAGTAAAAGCGATAGTTTCCATTACAAATACAACACACTACTCTGGGCATGAAGCCAAGTGGTCGACGTTGTTTGCTATAATTGCAGTATTTTCGAACTCAGCCCACAGTACGGATGATATCAAACATTAATTTCTCGATCAATTTATAGAGTTTTAATCAAATGATAGCGATGGGAAATTCAGGCATGTCTCTGATGTTCATATTCTTCTTTTTTTTCATAAAGAGCAGGAATATAAATTCAGGCTCACCACATGACTTGTAATTAACTTACGCAACTCGCTACGCAACTTTTTATGATATCTTTTTATGCATCTCTTGTACACATGCCTTGAAACAGAAATTCATTTATCTATTGAAGAAATTGTCCGTTACCCTTTCGAAAGAGACAGGTCAAGCGGATAATTTATGATCAGTTCTCGAGAAACATATGCTGAAATGTAAGGAGTGGACCAACTGGTTCCAAAAAAATAACACTAGTAGTATTCACTAGTCAGGGAACGAGTGATTGAAATTATTTTTAAAAATCCGATTCGTGAAAGTATAAAAAAAAAATTAAACAATTGCTTTCAAAAGCTGCTGCCATTTTACAACCGTAATCATGTTCACATTTACTATTGTGAGTGCTAAATTTAATGAGAAATATTTAACAGCGAAATTACTTTTAGAAGTATTCTCATAATAATTATATAAAATAGTAAAATGCAATAGTGTTCTCAAAGAGTTAACTATTGCGTGCATTACCAAAAGGTAATACTCATCGCAGTCCAGTGGCCCGTTAAACGAACCAAGATACATAAAATAAAACCATTCAAAGGACCATTTAAGAAACTGAAGTGTCTTTTCGGTTTCAAGTCTTTAGTTATTAAAGTCTGTTGTTCGTTTTCAAGTGTCTAGACTTACTTTCAGATGTATGAAGCTCAATGGATATTAAGGGAACAGAGGAGAATCATTTTCAACGACTAAGCTGAGTGGAAAAGGTACAGGTGAAGTTACCAATAAATAATATTTTATTTTTATTACTCACTATTACAAAACCGATACTGATTACCAGCACAGATAAATGAGTTATAAATTACGAACACTTTCTAGACACGATACTTCTGTAACACGTAAAGAGAAATTTTTTTTTTTTAAATTAAAGTTTTAGAAGAGGTATTCGAGAAATTTGGTATTTCGCGGAATTTCGTTTTCGAGAATATATTTACCGTTTTGTAAAAAATAAAATTCTAATCACCAAACGCATTATTTTCAAGAAAATTTGATTAAAAAACACACCACTTTTGTCATTTTTACCAACCGTATGACTGCTAAATATTTATTTGCGCTCTATATCCATTAAATATAGATGTGTATTAAATTTTATCCTTTATTTAATTCAACAATTTAGGACCATAGATACCAATGTATTTGAAATTGAAACATAAATATTCATAATTAACAATTAACAACAAT